>NW_017547105.1:967543-1058535 GCF_001854935.1 Bemisia tabaci | reverse complement strand
AGGAGGTCGTAGCGGCTGTCTGCGAGGAGAAAGGATCGATCCGCGGGGAACTTTTTTTACGGAGTTTTCCTCGGCGACCAGTTCATGCAATAAAATTACTTTATTAAATACGAACTTTCGGGAAAGTTGCACGGTGACGCAGAACTGGTCCGGATATATCCTCCGTCTCGCGCGGAGCTTTGTCCGAACAGGGTGTTCCGAAAGTTCGCGGGATTGATCTCGGCGATCTCGGGAAGGATGAGGAATTTCAGAGCGCCTTCAACCTTGTTGTATGCTACACGCACATCCCAAGCGTACGAATAGTTGTCTTCAAGCGCCTTTTCAATCCTTATTAGTAAAATTCGCATCTGATTGGTGAATAATTATACTTCACAATTCGGGAAATAACAACAACTCTGTATGAATACTATTAAGCAGATCGTTTTCACCTTCATGAGTAATGAAAATATGATAAGCGGAGACAAAAAAATCATTCGCACAGGGTGTTCCAAACTTCCAAAGTTCGCGGGTATTGATCTCGATGATCTCGGGAAGGATGAGGAATTTCAGAGCGCCTTCAAGCTAGTTGTATGCAACACGCACATCCCAAGCGTACGAATAGTTGTATTCAAGCGCCTTTTCAATCCTCATTAGCAAAACTAGCATCTGTTTGGTGGGTAATATTTTACTTCACCATTCGAGAAATGTTCGCAACAACTCTGTATGAATACTTTTAAGCAGATCGTTTTCACCTTCATAAGTAATGAATATATGAACAGTGGAGACAGAAAAATCGTTCGCACAGGGTGTCCCGAAAGTCGCGGGTATTGATCCCGATGATCTCAGGAAGGATGAGGAATTTCAGAGCTCCTTCAACCTTGTTGTATGCAACACGTATATCCCAAGAGTACGAATAGTTGTATTCAAGCGCCTTTTCAATCCTCATTAGCAAAACTTGCATCTGTTTGGTGGATAATATTATACTTCACCATTTGGAAAATGTTCGCAACAAGTAGATTGTCAAAGTTTAATAGTTTAAGTAGATCGTTTTCACCTTCTTAAGTAATGAAAATATGAACCGCGGAAATAGAAAAATCATGGCAACTCTCGAATGTTCATACGTCAGCCGCTCGTAAGTAGCGACCTCTGAGTACGGGGAGGAGAATGAGAGTAAATAAGTTTGGCGCAGGTCACTTTTTTCCTGATCCCATATCTCACAGTAACCTACGGTTTAAGTTGATTTAACACCAAATTGTGTTAAGCAACCAAGTCCTATGGTTGATTTGACACAAAAAAGTAGCACAGAGTAACAGAAACACGAACATTTTAATCTGTGTAGGACTCCAAGTGTCATGGATAGACGTTTTGTAAGTCTACTTAAAAGCCACTGATTTTATGCTTAGTTTGCAATTCCGGTGTCCTCCCTCCCCCCCTTTTTACCTTCTCCTTTCCTTGCTATCCCGTAGCCCTATATTTTATCCTTTCCGTAAATTTATTATATTAGACTTAATAGAACTTAATAGAATTAACAGTTTATTAATTGTAATTCAAGTTATGTCAATAGAGGATCTCCAAAATAAAAATAAAAAAAGTCAAATTAAAAAATAAAAATCGGCAAGAGCGCCGCCGTACAGGGCAATAGCGATAAAGGAAGGTGCTTGGTGTTGACATGTTACAGTAGTTCTGGATAGAGTGTCGGGCGATAGACAGGGCAGGCCGTTATCGAGTGGAGTGTTGGAGACGGCTCGAAATGAGGCGGCTCAAGTGGTGACTCCTCGAGGAATTGAACATCAATGAGACTCGTATCCTCGATCGACCGCCGCATTGCTTCCGCCTTGTCTCCGCCGAGATACCGCCCGCCGCACAGCCCGAGGACCACCTGACTTGTCTCCTCCTCCCCGAGCGGAGCACGACTTGTGGATATGGGATCCGTTTCCGATTGGCTTCCGTTCGAGCTATCTTCGTGTCACAGACCGTTGGAGAGATTGGATTCTCGACGAGTGCGCGCCCGGATAAAAACGTCGGTTTTACGAAGTGGATGGTGCAGCAGTAAGCTGATTATTGACATGTATAGATAAAGTGATAGAGAAAGAAGATGAAGAGAAAATGGAGATCAGCGATTGGATTTTCAAAGGGTGCACGCCGGGATAAAAACGTCGGTTTTACGCATGGTGTCTAGTTTGATAAAAACTGGGAAAACCCGGGATTCATCAGGGAATGAAAATTTACCGGGAAAATCAGGAAATCTGTTCCAGAAACTGGGAATAACGTAGAAGCTCCCATTGACCAGATAACAGCAACGTCAGGAACATTTTTTGAATTAAAATTTGAATGTGCGCCAAAGAAATGACTGTAAGATTAATTAAAATCTACATTCATATCTGACACTCTGGAAAATTATATTCTTTTCCCCAAAAAAATCCCGGGAAAGTGGGAGAAAACTTCGGTTTCTCATCAGGGAATGAACTCCTGAAAATCAGGAGGAATCAGGGAAAAATCAGGGAATGAGCTTTGCCAAGAAAACTAGACACCATGGTTTTACGAAGCGGCTAGTGTAGCAGCAGGCGAAGGGTTATATTCGATCGACATGAATCGAAAACTAATAACGAGAACCGATCGAAATAACTCGATCGAAACTGATTCGATCGACTAAATTTGATTGATTGACGGGTTTGTCGATCGATTCGTGGGGTCGGCGACCGCACTCACGGTTGTCGATTGAATCACGTCGATTGTCGCGTTTTTATTCTTGGATTGATTCATGTCGACGAATCCATACCGTCCCCAGCAGGCTGAATCGCTTCATTTTCCCGTTTTCTTCTTTGTCTATTGTTTTGTCCATAGATTTTGATAATCAGCCTGCGAGAGCTTTTTGGTTCAGAGGACCGAATTTCCAGTGGAGCGAATCGACAGTAAAACTTCACAGGATTTCCGGCGATCTGTAAAACCTGGTCAGTCAGCGAGCTTCAATCAACATAGGAGCTGGGCTTATGGACGGATTCCATTTTTAACTTGATAATTTTTAGGTTTAATTATTTATATAGTATTAAATAACTAACGCAGCTCTCTCATTCTTCCATGAATTTCTCTTCAAATAATAAATCTATTTTTGAATCGGCCAACGGAATTTGCCGCAAAACAAGAGCGTAGGAATTGCACGTAGAATAATTCCGTATAGCTGAATATTTTAACGCTGAAAGTTTGCTACAGGCTGTGAGAAGTTCACGTGGAAACTAAACCAATACGAAAGCGTGATTCAACTCATTAAACTTCGGTGTCGAGGTGTTATACTACCGCGTTGCATTCGATTGGAGTTCAGAATCAATAAAGAGTGTGAAGTACAAATGTTACGTGGAAGTTGAATTTCGAAATATTCCTTTGAATTTGGACGTATGTCTGCATGGAAAAAAAGTGTTAGGAGTTATCCCTAAAATTGTGGTACTACCACAATTTGCTGGATGATTTGGACATTTCTAATCAATTGTGGTAGTACCGCAACATTTGGGTTAGTAACCTGATTTATTGGGATACGAGCACGATTAATTCGTGTACTACCACGATTAATTCGTGTTACGACCACGATTAATTCGTGCACTACCACGACTAATTCGCGTACCACCACAATTAATTGGAAATGTCCATATATCACACAACAAACTCATACTTTTTTTTTTGATCCGTGTGCCTAATGGAACTATCGTATGTGCATTATGACATGATCCCTGAAACCCGTAAGAATATATGAATAACAGGGCGCACGTCATAATGCACATAGTTCCGGTTGGCAGAAATACATACATTTGTCGTTTTCATTATTACAAGGGGGGAAAAAACACGTCTATCTTAAGTTCACGGTAATGTCACCCGGGAATCAACTATAGTAGAATCGTCAGTTCTACCGCTACTTATACTGCCGTACTAAGGAAGAACGCCGTATGAACCTTCAGGCGTTGCCAAATTTCATGTATTAAACACGAATTTCCTGGTAAACTTATGAATATTTTTCTCCTAATTTCTCAGATATTGTTGTTTGCAATTTCACCTGAAGTTCCTGACAATTTTAAGGGAAACGTTAATAACTTTCCTCAAAAATAAACATTTTATTGAACACTGGAAAAAACACACATTGGATCTAGAGTCCAGACTCTTAAAAACATCGACAAGAAAAAATACAACAATCGGTTCATGTCGATCGAATTTAATCCCTCGCCTGCGACTACACTATCCGCTCACTGGAAAAAAAACACATTGAATCTAGAGTTCAGACTCTTAAAAACATCGACAAGATAAAATACTCTTGATTCAATCGGATTTTTGCTTAAATAAAAAACCAAGCCTCTTAATTGGAGCGGATTTTCTTTTGATTTAAGCAAAAATCTGATTGAATCCAGAGTACTTTTTCTTGCCAATGTTTTCAAGAGTCTGGACTCTAGATCCAATGTGTTGTTTTTTCCAGGGAAGGAAATTTGGCAACGCTCGAATGTTCATACGGCGTTCTTACTTAGCAAGGCAGCATAGTTTGTGGCAGTTTTTGAAAAAAGAAACACGGATCAGATTTCCCCGAGCCTTCGCCTATGGGGATCCATGGGAACAGAGCGGAGTGCCCACCTGGGCGTTGACAGCCATCGACAATCCACCCTCGGAGGAATAATTTATGGGAACGCGAGCCACCTCCCCCCCCCCATCCGCTTCAATTTAGGGGGCTCCTGGGAGCCGCGTCTCCCCAGATTTAATGGCAGATTCGTCTCCGCTTGAGTCTCCCGCAATTTCGCTTCATCGTCCCGTTAAATATGCAAAATCCATGCAGCGTTGTCACTCTCTCTTCTTCGGGAAAATGAATGGTTTTTACCAACTTATTTTTACGCCAATCCATATGGACACTGGAAAAAAAAAAAAAAAACACATTGGATCTAGAGTCCAGACTCTTAAAAACATCGTCATAACATAAAGGTCATAAAACGTCATAAAACATAGGCAATCAGAATTTCCGGATCCAAAACGGATCTTCTTAATATTTAACTGACTCTTCTTGACGACATCAAATTTTCGATATTTTTCGGTGTTTACTGGTGGTGGACACACTGTATAAACATGCGCACTTTGACCACACAGGAAAAAAAACACATTGGATCTAGAGTCCAGACTCTTGAAAACATTGACAAGAAAAAATACTGTTGATTCAATCACATTTGAGCGTAAATCAAGAACCAAGCCTCTTAATTTTAGCGGATTTCCTTTTGATTTAAGCTTAAATCTGATCGAATCAAGAGTATTTTTTCTTGTCGATGTTTTCAAGAGTTTGGACTCTAGATCCAAAGTGTTTTTATTCCCAAAGTATGGATGATTAAGACAGGGTGTCGACAAGGCCGTAATTTCCGGAAAGTCCGGAAATAGTACGGATTTTATAAGGCCGGTCCCGAAGTACTGAAAAAGTACGGAAATTCCGCAAGAGGGTCCGGAATTTCACTCATTTTATTGTCATTTTTGTTGCAATTTGAGCGAGAAATTCAAATTTTTGACATTTCTCGAATTTCGCCGATCGGAGGTACTGAAAAAGTACTGAATTTTTCTGTTAAGGAGGTACTAAAGTTCTTGGGAATGTACTGAAAAAGTACTGTAAAAGTACTGATTTTTGGTCATCCTGTTCTAGTAGACACCCTGATTAAGATGGTTTTTAATTAATCTCTGGAGAACATTGTTTAAGTAGCAAAATTCACAATTTCATCACGTAATATAAAAATACCTTCAGGGGAACGGGCTCATCCAAACATCTTTTACCTGTCGGTAGCCGAAACAATCTTAGAATTTCCCTCAGTAGAGTTTTTAGAACAAACAATGAGAAAAAAATGAAAATTTGGATGGTCAGAGTTTAATAAATATATGACCTGATATTGATTTGGTTAGTTAGTTAGTTAGTTAGTTAGTTAGTTAATATATTTTAAGACATTCAGCGTCTTTGCTTCCATTTCTAACTATATTCTTTTATGTATATATTATTATACCTCTCCTTCTCTATTACTAATACATACTAAAAAAAACTTACATACTAAAAATGTGGATGGTCAGAGTTTATGCTAATAAATATATGCTCGTGACGTCTGTATACTTCGGATTAGTATCACTTCTACAACAGAACGCCTGTTTCAGGAGAGCATAATTTGCTCCCGCACCCGCATGTAAAATTGCGTCTACCTCCGCACGGCTCCGAAATGAAAGTTCCAGACGCGGAGTTGTTCGCTAACCGCGTTCTTCCAAGTGAAATAATTCGATTACAATGAAACATTGATCCCCGAGAAAGATATTCAGGACCCGGCATTCGAGACTTTTCCTCGTCGGGTCTTGATTCGTAGTTTTCATCTAAAACTGTGCGTCAATATTATCCCGAGCAGGATTTTCATCCTGTAAGGAGGGAAAGTGGGGGAGGGGGGGGGGCGGATTAGTCACTCAAATTAAAATCATTCTTAACGGCGTAGGGTGGCGCACCTGCCAGATTTGTTCGCTTTCATCGCGTCGTATTCGCTCGACGCCCCTTCATTTTCCTTTTTCTTTGCGTAAGCGCACTGAAAAAGTCTGAAATACACCACCAATTTCACAAACTGCGTAAGAAATATGCGTTTTTTTAAAGCTCCCCGCTCCAAAAACGATACTACGGCACAAGGCAAAAAGCACAGGTAAACATGCTTCAACTAAAATGTGAAAAATACGAAAAAAATTATGGGCAACATCAAAAGTTCAGTAAGTGGATTATCAGAGGATTTGGAAACAAATCTTGAATTCTAGACACCATGAGAGAAAATAAAAACTCCAGGGAAACAAAGAAGAAATACATATAGGAAATTTGAGACATAAGTAATCATGGAGACCCTTTATTTCCGATTATCCGCGAATTTTAATTATGAGCTGTTTCGGTGGTCCCAATCAACGCGGCCAATTCGGATGTGAAAACACCCTCGGTATCTTCGGAGGGAGGCGGGAAGGGGTGGTAGGGGTAGGCGAGTCGTAGCAGAAGAGAGGAACAATGAGTACTTTTCGATGACGACGAAAAAATATATCTTTTTCCCGAATATCGGAGAAGAATCTAGTTTTTTCGAAAAAATTCTAGCAGAAAATGAGACGAAATTCTGGATTTCCATCCATTAATTTTTCCGTGGAAATCAGGAAATGGAAAAACCGAAAATTCCAGACACCACGGAGGAAAGGGAAAGTTCAGGGAAAAATAACGGAAAGCTACACTCAAAAAAAGGTCTCTCTGAGACTCATTAAAACTGACTCGGAGATCCATAATTTCTAACCAAAGTGACTTACCGTCTACAGTATGGCTTTCTGAGCCATACCTTCTTGGTCGTGAACCTATAAGCATGGCTCCTTGAACAATATTTTATGGCTCCATGATCCATAACTCGGCCGGTAAGTCACTGTTCCCATACTTGTTTTTTGAGTGAGGAAATTTGAAAAATATATTTGCGATTTTCAATTATCAGCAGTATCGCCATCCCAATGGCCGGGGCCAATCCGGATGCGAAAACACCCCGCATGATTTTCCCTTTTAAATCCGAGGTTATTCAACCGGCAACCGGTATCTTCGACTCTCCCGAGGGGGACGGGGGGTTGGTGGATCGTAGCAGGGAGGAACAATGAGTATTGTTGGGAGAGTGAGCGGCGGGTTTCCTCCGGCGCTCGCGGAAGTCTTCCGTCGGGAAACGGGGAAACGTGTGCGCGGCGAAAAAGTCGCTGAAAGGACTCTTCATTTTTCATGCCGCCCCGAAGAGCGGAGACAATGCCGGCGACAATGATCCAGATGATGATGATTCGCAGCTTAATTCCTTGTTGCTTCTCCCGCTGGATCCGCTCTCTGATTGTTTCCGCCCCCCCCCCACCCTCCGAGCACGAGCAGCTAACCCGCGACTTAATCTGGCCGTGACGCCAAGTTTTAGGGTTGTTTTCCTGGAAGTTCCGCAAACAGCTCTTTTTATAGGAGGCTTCTTATAGCTGATATAGTGATTTTCGAGGGTTACAGGGTTTGTGCTGACATAGTGAAAACTGGCAAATGTCAGGAAATTCGATGTCATCCGGAGAAATCAGGAAAATTGGTCATGGATCAGGAAAGAAGAGGAAAATTGGTCATGGATCAGGACATTCTGGACTCTTAAGCAGTTTTCGAGCTTTTCTGCAACTTTCGATTCATTTCATGAAATATGTTGATTTTTTAAATCTAGCGAGTGTCAACTTAGTTGCGCATGAAATCAGGAAATCTTGTCTAAAATATTAAGAAAAATCAAGAGATTATCAGGGAAATCCAAAATTAAAAGCCCTCCCCTCCGAGCACGAGCAGCTAACCCGCGACTTAATCTGGCCGTGACGCCAAGTTTTAGGGTTGTTTTCCTAGAAGTTCCTCACGCAGCTCCTTTTCTAGGAGGCCCCATATACCTAACATAGGGATTTTCGAGGGTTACTGGGTGTGTGCCGTCGGACAATATCAGGAATTTCGATGTCATCAGGGAATATTAGGAAAATCGGTCATGGATCAAGAAATTCTGTAGTCTTAAGCAGTTTTTGAGCTTTTCTGCAACTTTTGATTCATTTCATGAAATATGTTGATTTTGTGAATCTAACGAGTGTCGATTTAGTTGCGCATAAAATCAGGAAATCTCGTCTAAAATATCAAGAAGCGCCTCAATGTAGCCGTGACGCCAAGTTTTAGGGTTGTTTTCCTAGAAGTTCCGCAAACAGCTCCTTTTCTAGGAGGCTCCATGTGGCTAACATCAGGGTGTCTACAAGTCTAGAATTTCCGGAAAGTCCGGAAATGGTACTGATTTTTTAAGGACGGTCCGGAAGCACTGAAAAAGTGCGGAAATTTCGCACGAAGGTCCAAATTTTTTTTTTAATTTTTTGTCATTTTTGTCGCAATTTAAAATTTTTGAAATTTATCGAATTTCGTCAAATGGAGGTTCTAAAAAAGTACGGAATTTTTTTGTCTGAGGAGGTACTGAATTTCTTAAGAATGTATTGAAAAAGTACTGTAAAAGTTTTTATTTTTCACCAGTCTGTTTTAGTAGACACCCTGAACATAGTGATTTTCGAGGGTTGCAGGGTGTGTGCCATTGGAAAATGTCAGAAATTTCGATGTCATCATGGAAATTGTTCATGGATCAAGAAATTTTGGAGTCTTAAGCAGTTGTCGAGCTTTTCTGAAACTTTTGATTCATTTCATGAAATATGTCGATTTTTCAAATCTTACGAGTGTCGATTTAGTTGCGCATAAAATCAGGAAATCTCGTCTAAAATATCAAGAAGCGCCTTAATGTAGCCGTGACGTCAAGTTTTAGGGTTGTTTTCATAGGCGTTCCTGCAACAGCTCCTTTTTTAGGAGGCTTCATGTACCTAACATAGTGATTTTCCAGGGTTACAGCCAGGGCGCGTGCTGTCATAGTAAAAACCGGAAAATATCAGGAAATTCGATGTCATCAGGAAAAATTAGGAGAATCGGTCATGGATCAGGAAATTCTGGAAACTCAAGCAGTTCTCAAGAGTTCAAGCTGGAGTCTCGAGCTTTTCTCCAACTTTTTATTCATTTTATGAAATATGTTGAGTTTGTAAATCTAACGAGTGTAAATTTAGCTGAAAAAATAGCTATAATAAATAACTGAAACAACAAAATGCATCTCATTTTCATGAAAACGAGACGTATGAGCAAGCCGTAAGTGCGCAAAAAATGACGTAGTTTTAGGCAAGACAGCAGTAAGTGACAATATCCCTCCAGAGGACCAATGAAAACAGTGCTTTCAAGTAAAGTGCCGCCCTCTTCCGCCAAATTCTAACCTGAGAAAGTGTTTGTAGTGTGTCCAAAACGCAACCACGAAAGCATGCAGAGGCAGGATAGCACTTACGGCTGTCTTGCTAGCAAAAACCTAGCATGAAAATGAAAAATACCCTTTTTATGTAAATGAAATAAAACCAGTCGATTTTGAATCATCCAAACGATTTCTAGGAGTCTTTTCGGGCGATTAGTGATAATTTGAGAAAGAACGGAGGCTTTTTTCAATTATATCTTCCGGTCAAATACTTCTGAGCCCGTCTTCTCGAAATTTCATTTTTGCACTTACTGCTCTCTTCGCTATCTCGGCAGCGCAGCTAATCCACCGACAACACTGCGCCCGTCGAGAAATGAGTGACTGCACCCTTCTGGGTACGGGATCGGGGTAAGGGACCGTTGCGTTGGAGCAATCCCGGTCAAGTTGAGCTGCGCTTTTCCAATTTTCAGTTTTCAAACCCAGGCCCCTGCCTCGCCGCTCTGCGCCGCGCGTCAATACGCGTGGACCCATGTGTCAAATACTCAACCTGTGTTTCCAAGTCTGATTGCGCGAGTGAGGGTGCGTTTGCGGTTGTGTCCGTGCGACCGCATTGTTCGGCCTCGCCGGCGAAGGGATGGAGCGTTCGGTTGTCATGTGGCTCATTGGAAACCTGGTCAACACAACAGCCTGGTATTTTAGACCTTCACAGTGTCACAAGCGGGAATAAAGATTACAGTTTCACCAATTGCAAAGATTATAAACTGAAATGGATCGGGACATTGGGGGCACGGCAAGGAACAAATGGAATGAGAGAGGGAACGGAGATAGGAATTCGGGAATGGGTTGATCAAAGATTACAAAAAACGTCCAATTTGTGTAATCTTTATTCCCGTTTGTGACATCCATGCCCTGGTAAAAATTGGCAGTGGAATCTGTGTTCCAAAATACCATGGACCTACAGCCGGCTGTAAGATTTTCAATAGCCGGCTACACAATTTCTTATAGCCTTTTATAGCCAATGGCAACTAAGCAACAGCCAGGCGATAAAGAGTATGCTAAACGTTACTAATTACGAATGCTAGGACTTAGTGAGTTTTTGGACTACTGCTCTCTTTTTGGGCCGTAGTATCTTGATTTATTTTGCGAGGAGAGCTCCGTACTTTTGAAGGATGCCTGCCATTCCTAATATGTTGGAGCGCCTTCAATTTCGTATGATACTGTGCAATACCTCTGGTGCGAAATAGTTGCTTCAAGCGCCGCGCCGAGGCACGCTGCGGCGCGGCAGGCGGGCAGCACAACGCGCATTGGCGCCTACAAACCTAACAGGGATACCTCACGCGTTACGCAATGCGTGAAGTATCCCTGTTAGGTTTGTAGGCGCCAGTGCGTCGCCGCTCCGCTTTGTGTTAGGCTCTAATATTTACTCGTAATTTGGCGGAGTCAGCGTTATTCAACTCATGATTTTGAAATGTTTGCACATCCTGTATGGATTATTCTCATTTTAATTAATGAAAATAAATATGTATTAAAGGAAAATATAATGTGTGTTTTGTAAATATTAAGGTGGTTCCGTATCAAACTTAACGATTTCCAAAGCACACGAATTTCTACACAATTTGTAAAAGCCTTTTATAATCGATGGCGAAAAAGCAACAGCCAGGCGATAAAGTGTAAAGCCTGGCGATAGGAACTATATCCCGGCTGCATAATTTTTCATCGTTTCGCATAGCCCGGTCGTATGATTTCCTCCGTATTCTACAGCCAGCTCTATGATTTTCTGTAGCCTTCTTTAGCCGGCTTTAAGAATTCCTATGGTATTTAGAAACGCAGCTCGTATCGCCAATTTTTACCAGGGTGAGCCGTGTTGTCTTAACTCTCTCTATAAAGGGACTCTCCCCCATCTTAGCCTCAGAGAAATTCCGGTCTCCCCGTTTTATCTTCCATCCGTCATCGTTCCAGGATCCTCCGAAAGTTTTTAAATTCATTTCCGCGACCGTTCAAGACCTATTTGTTTAATCTAGAAGTTAGTAGTTGCTCCCGAGGAACACGGTTAAAGTTGAGCGAGTTGAAGGCCAGGCCGGGAAAAAGAAGTTGTAGAAGTTGAAAGCTGCACGCAATGATATAAATGTGAGACGGAAGGGAAAAGTGTCATGGAAGTTTTTTCGCTCGCGTCTCCTTACAGATTCTCGTGATTCCACTTATGCGTCGGAACTTTCATCGTCCGAATAAGGATGTTCTCATCCTCGACCTATTTTTTTCATATTCCGTCATCTCCTTCGAATCCCTTAACCTAAGAATTAGACCAAGTGTTACCAAGACCAGGAGGAACTACTATTTTTTCATAATCGAGTTCTCTTCAAAATTACATCAGTTTAATTTCAAGGGAACAAATTATTCAGCAAAAAAAACAATTCACCGTTTCACATGAAAAATCAGGAAACATCGTCTTAAATGTGAGAAAAAATCAGGAGCTAATCAGGAAAATCCAAAATTATATCTTAGTAGACATCCTGTAATTGAAGGTAAACTACACGTAACTGGCCCCCACCCACGTAACCAGGACAGTGAGCGCGTCAGGCGTCATACCACTATTCGAGCATGGAGGATGCAATTTTGCCGAGCCGGTAAATTGAAGGCGAACTGCGAACGGTTCAGAACAATTGACTTCCCTGTTACTTGGAACTATAGACCGAGATTCCGAATCGTGTATCCTTCGGTTGAACCCTCGGTTCACTCAATCCAAGTTCGATTTTGACAGCCGAAACTGTCAGTCTGTACGATTAAGGACTCTTTTTACTGAATTTATTGGTTCGTATGACCGAGTTTTTGTTTTTGCCGTGTGCTCCATTTTCGTGACCTTATTCGGATCGCATCGCTTAAAACATCATCTCATTCATCGGGAGCACTCGGGCTGAACGGATCAACCCCTCATCCGCCGCGCCAAATAAAAACGCCGTATGGGTATTCGAATGTTGCCAAATTTCCCCCGATAAAACATTTATTTTTGAGGGGAGTTAAGAATTAGTACTTTTCTTTTAAATTTTCTGATACTCTGAATTAAGGTGCAGGTGGCTCCTCCGCTCATCAGACAGGGTTGTCCTAGTCAAGGAAAACCGGGAAATGCCAGGGAATTTTAAAAAGTCACACTGGATAAAAAAACACGTTGGATCTAGAGTCCAGACTCTTAAAAACATTGACAAGGAAAAATACTCTTGATTCAATCGGATTTTTGCTTGAATCAAAACAAAATCCGCTCAAATTAAGAGGCTTGGTTCTTGATATAAGCTAGATTCTGATTAAATCAAGAGTACTTTTGCTTGTCGATGTTTTTAAGAGTCTGGACTCTAGATCCAATGTGTTTTTTTCCAGTGCAGAGAATTTTAAAAAGTCAGGGAAAACGTATAAATGTCAGGGAAAAATCGCCAAATCACCTTCATTTGTTTTCTCGAGTGAGTTTGACGTTTCGAACAACAAATTTTGCGTGAAAACTATCTCTAACTATGTCTTTTTAAAAGTCTGGCATTGGTTCAATTGTCAGGGATTTCACCAAAATTTGTCAGGGAAATTGGGGAAATGTCAGGTAATTGAATTTGTCAAATTCTGTGGCAACTCTGATCAGAGAACGATTTGATCTTCGATGGATCAAATGATAATTTCTGGATTTTAGGATATTTCTCTAGAATTTCCGAGCATCTTATCATGCTGTAGTGCGTTAGGTTTTTTTCACACCAAAAGTTGAGAAGAAATATTTTGAAATAGCTTCAAAAGCACGGCCCGAGTAACTTTCGCAAATCGAAAAGCAAAATGGTTCGCTATGTTCACTCGGGACGTACTTTCGGAGTTGTTTCAAAAGTTTTCCCCCCTCAAATTTTGCGCACAAACGCCTGGCCTTCTACAGCGTGATGTGATACTGGGAAACTCCTGAGAATTGTTCTAAAATTCCGAAATTATTCATTGATCAACTGATCGACTATCAAATCGTTCTTCGTAGTGCTGCAAGATTCACCTTTAATTGGACTACATTTTGCAGTTCAGAATTACAGTCTCTTGCCCATCTGTAAAAACACGTACGTGCCTAGAGAAACTAACGGTACACACGTTGTTCCCAAACTGAGCCAGAAATTGCAGTTTATAACTGCAAAATGTAGTCCAATCGTACGTTAAATCTTGTGTAAAAACTTAAAGACGGAAGCTACACTGCACCGATGATGGATCCAATTTTACCCGAAACGTGTCTACAGTTGCTTTCTGATTAGACCTAAGTTTGAGAGATTTGACGTTAGATGTTTAGACGTTACATGTTGGACGTTACATGTTTTTGGATCAGACGTTAGTAGTGTGCGGCAAACAGCATAACTCCAAGAGGGAAACTGTGTTCTGAACGAGACTTTCCCATCTGTGTAGTGAGGATAAAGTGCGTAAACCCGAGACATGGCTTCACCATGGCTATGCTCGTAAATGATTTCAAAGACCGAAAGTCTGGAAGTTTCAAGAAAATTCGCTTTTTTTCTGAGAAATTTTGGCAACGCCCTAATGCTCATACGGCGTTTTTCCGGAGAACGGCAGCCCCATCCTCACAGCTCGTCGGATCCGGCAATAGGAGCTCAGGTGGGTAGGTCGCGGCGGGGTGGGGGGTGAGGGTCGACTCTCGGTGGAAATATCTCTCGCTCCGATTGTTTTTGATTAGAGCTTATCAAAAGCTGAGGCATCCTCCCCCTTCGCGCTCCCGAGACGCAACCTGCCGCGCCGCGCCGTCTGCCGCCCGAGTCATCATTCCAGCCCTTGGCTTCCGTCGGGTACGGCGCCCCCTTTCGTACCCCGCATCCCCCCCTCCAGACTCCTAATCCCCCCCTCTACCGTCGAATTTGCGCTGGCACTTAAAGGCTCCGGGTTTACTTCGAGAGGTTATCGCCCTCGAAAAATTATGATTTTGACTACATTTTGCAACGAGAAACCATACTAGTTTTGGCACCTATTTGGCATAGCGTGCTTTGCGATATATTGGTTGATCTTTCATTTGAACCCATAAAAGAAAAAAATCGATTTACAGGGTTTTCGCAATGAACACCTCAATAATCGATTCTTAATCACAGCTTTGAATGGGGAGATATTGATAATCGATCAATCACGCCTCGCCACTGATCTGCATCAGCAAGGTTCAAATAATCATGAAGCAGTAACCTAGTTGCCAAAATTTCTTCTCCTCGTGATAAAACTGCAAAAATTACTGTGTTTTTTTTTCTTCTCTTTTTTTTAAAATTAGCTTATTTGGACGCGTATTTCTGTCAAACGGAACTATGTGCATTAAGGCATGAGCCCTGATACCCATAAGAATACATGCATAACGGGGCTCACGTCATGATGCACATAGTTCCGTTTGACAGAAGTACGTTTATTTGTACTTTCATACATTTAAAATGCAAATCATCTTTGAAGAAAAATCAGGGCTCTGATCTTTTTTAAGTAACTGCCACTCACGTGTCTCAAAGAAAGGCAATCCTAAAACTAGTGTTTGTTACCTAATTTATAAAAGCACAGATCTTTGCAGCAGAAAGAGTTTGATGATCAAGTAAAAGGCAGAGTGTAAAAAAGGCAGGAAATCGGTTAATTTTCCCCCCGAAGAGTGTAGAAAATTCCAAAGAGTGTGGAAAACAACTTTTGAATCCTAGTCTCCGATCGCACATCGCGGAAATCCGAAGGATCAAAGAGCTCAAAGTAATAACATTCTTTCAAACTTACGACAGCCTCAATTTTTAGTTGCGACATCGAAAATTTTCCCGAAGGACGAGCCATTCTACGCAGTAAAAAAAAAAAGCTACGGCGGGACTTAATAACGTACTGCTTTTCATTAGACCCGTTCCTTTCAGCTCGCTAGCTAGCTATTTTTTCTACCTCTAGGTTCTTTTTTCTCGCTTTTCGTATCACTAAAGGGAAAGAGAAGAGAGTGCGGGCAGCTATGTTCTGTTGTGTGTCGCGGGTGACTTATGGACCTCGCTCACGTTCTGAAATGAAGTGCATGTCGCGAATCGACCGACAATGAATATTCATCTTATTCTTCCATTAGGGCCTCGTGCTGCGGCGTGTGTCACAGGACTCGGGTAACGTTGCCAAGTTTCTTTAAAAATGTATTATTTCGTATTGACAGGATTTTAGGTTTTGTCGGATTTTTTAATATACTTGGCAGCGTGATCGACGCCTCGAGCTGCGTTTGACGCCTCGGGCTCATTATAGGTAGAGGAACAGTCTTGCCGATGAGTTTGGAAATATTCCTATTTTGTGTGATTGCACAGATGCAGTGTAGTGCTAATAAAGGGAGAGTACGAACACGGAAATTCAGGGAAAGCCTGGAAAAGCTAAAGGGATCTGAGCCAACTCTGGAATGTTAGGGACAAATCCGGAAATTTCGTTGCGGGGCTTTGAATTTGTTTTTTCATCGTCAAAACGCTGCATTTTTTCCATTTCCGAAGAACTCCCTCTAAAAACTATTCGGGGAAAGAATTTTTAGGAAAACTCACATATGAAAAGAACGGTAAAAGAATTTCACGTTAAAACTCCTCGAAAAGGTAGGGCATTTTCAAATCTGGGAAAATTTGTTACCCTGTACAAGAAACAGCTCTTTTTCTTCGCCTTAGCAAAACTTTTCTACAGACCCATTACACCAGAGGGCTGATTGTTGAAATTGATAGAAAAGCGATGGACAAAGAAGACGTAGGGATAGTGGAGCGATCTTTTTGGTTGAAATGGGTTGTTCTCATGGACTGAGGGGGTAAATGATGAAGTAACTATCGGGTTTCTCGTTGGGTTGTCGTTAGTTTCTATTACCTTCCACCTGTGTCCATTGCAACCACCCGCTTCCCACCAGTTAGTCTATTACCTTCCACCTATGTCCATTGCAACCACCCGCTTCCCACCAATAGGATCCCCCCTCCCCATATCTCTTTTGTCTTGTTTGTCTAAAGCTTTGTCTATCAATTTCTACAATCAAACAGCTGGGGTGCATTTCCCCCGACAATACTAGGAAGCTGTCATTACGGCCTCGAATTCGCGGAATTTTTACAAGCTTTGAAGCGCATGGGCCGGAATCGCAAGGTTTTCCGAGTAATTTCACCCAAGACAGGTGTGTTAGGTTTGATCTACAGTGGGCCGATTTTCTAAATTGCTAGACAAAGCGATAGACAAAGAAGACATAAGGAGTACATAGCGATTCTATTGGTTGAGATTGGTGATTCTTATAGACAAAGGGAGAAAATGATGAACTAACTAAAGAGTCTCTCGTCGGTTGCCGTGTTAGTCTATTACCTGCCTCCTTTGTCCATTGCAATCCCCCGCGATTCCATTAATAAGATCCTTCCATATCATATCCCTCTTGTCTTCTTTGTCTATCAATTTCTACAATCAAACAGCTAGGGTGCATTCTCCCCCACAATACCAGGAAGCTGTCATTACGGCCTCGAATTCGCGGAATTTTTACAAGCTTTGAAGCGCCGGAATCGCAAGGCTTTCCGAGTAATTTCACCCAAGACAGGTGAGTCACGCAATAGATCCGCAGCGGGCTGATTATTGAAATTGATAGACAAAGCGATAGACGAAGAAGACATAAGGAGTGTGTAGCGAATCTATTGGTTGGGATGGGTGGTTCTTTTAGACTAAGGGAGAAAATGATGAACTAACTAAAGAGTCTCTCGTCGGTTGCTGTTAGTTAGTCCATTACCTGCCTCCTTTGTCCATTGCAATCCCCCAATTCCACTAATAAGATCCTTCCATATCATATCCCTCTTGTCTTCTTCGTCTATCAATTTCTACAATCAAACTGCAGGGGTGCATTTCCCCCCACAATACCAGGAAGCTATCATCACGGCCTCGAATTCGCGAAATTTTTACAAGATTTGAAGCGCTGCATGTCCGGAATCGCAAGGTTTTCCGAGTAATTTTACCCAGACAGGTGAGTTAGGTTTGATCTCCAGCGGGCCGATTTTTGAAATTGATAGACAAAGCGATAGACAAAGAAGACTTTGGGAGTATGTAGCGATCCCACTGGTTGAGATGGGTGGTTCTTATAGACTGAGGGAGAAAATGATGGACTAACGAAAGAGTCTCTCGTCACATGCCGTTAGTTGGTCCATCACCTGCCTCCTTTGTCCATTGCAATCACCCGCTTCCACCAATAGGATCCCTCTATATCCCTCTTGTCTTCTGTCTAAAGCTTTGTCTATCAATTTCAACAATCAGCGCGCATGGCGCAGGGGTGTGTTCTCCCCCACAACACCAGGAAGCTGTCATACGGCCTCGAATTCGCGGAATTTTTACAAGCTTTGAAGCGCGGTCCGGAATCGCAAGGTTTTCCGCGTAATTTCTCCCAAGACAGGTGAGTTAGGTTTGATCCGGAGGGCCTGGAAGGGACCCCCGGGAGATGTGGCGGCCGTGTCCTCGCCGCCCACGCCCTTTGACACCGAGCGAGCCGAGATTCCGCAGGATTAATGAAAGCTCTCGCACGGCGGGATCCGCTACGCGGTTTTTGCAAATGGTGGCAATCTGGGAAACGAGTCGTGTTCCAGGGAGCACTGCTTCTCGGGTTCCAACGAGGTATCGCCGCCATTCCACGCACAAATCCTCGATTTTGAACAATGCAGTTCCTGCCCGAGCTCTGTCTCGACGGAATGTCCTCGTTGAAAATGATAGAATGCCAGGGTGTCTACAAGTCCGGAAATAGTACTGATTTTTTAAGGGCGGTCCGGAAATATTGAATAAGTGCGGAGAATCTGCAAAAAGGTCCGGATTTTTCCGTCATTTTTGTCGCAATTTCAAATTTTTGAAATTTTTTGACTTACGTCAATAGGAGGCACTGAAAAAGTACTGAATCTTTCTATTGCGAAGGTCCTGAATTTCTTGGGAATGTACTGAAAAAGGACTGTAAAAGTGCTGATTTTTGGCCAACCTGTTTTAGTAGGCACCCTGTTCAGTTAATATTAGGTTTTGGCTTCCCGAACAGTTTAAAGTTTAAACTTTAAACGTCGAATTCTTTTCCTGTAACCGCGCGAGCTCAGCAAAAATTCAGGAAAACCCTGGAGATTTTGGAAGAATGCTTTGAACCCTGCCCGTAAATTTGGCTTGAACAGTTTTCTCAAGTCATTTCCTCCCGGAGGAACATTGTTCCACATGTTTCCCGCCCCGTTCATAAAGGTTGAAATGCTTTGAAGGTTCAGCATTACGTTTAAGGGCAGTATATTCTCGACCTCTCTTGCCCCGCGATGGTTTGAACGCGGTGTATGTGGAGGAACTGCACTTTCTCTGCGAGGAAACTTCCGCTCAGCGTGTTGTTTTAAGTTCCGCATGAATGTTATCTTTGAACCCTTCAAGTCTGCATGATGAACAACCGAGCCCCATGGATGAGTAGCCTCATTTTAAGCAGTCCCATTTTAAGGAATCTTCGCTACCCTCAACGACCGATTTAAGGACGGATCCATCTGACCATTACTCGACTTTTTTTTATTAATTCGATGGGATTTTAACGATGCGATGGAAAATAGCAGGGTTGCGACTTGACAGAAAGGTTGACTTATATCGCGTGTGAAATAATGAGCTCGTTCAGTAATGTAGTTTATGTTAGATTAACGTGATTCGTCAAGCTCTCTGACGCGGTCGAACTGGCATGCGATATATCGCATCGATTAGATAAAAAATCTCGCCATATTCTGAATTTTATTTCTGTATTGAATGCGAGGTTTTTTCCAAACAGGATTCTGCTTTCATTTCTTTAAATTTTGCCACATTTTTTCTTTAGAAGAATTATTCAGGTTCATGTGCATGAACCAGCGTCCTTTTTTGGCTGAAAGTTCAAAATCTACCGAGAATTGTGATGTAATCGATGCAATATATCGCATGCCAGTTTGACCACGTCAGAGAGATGTTGGGTCAACTTTTGGACGGGATGGATGGATGGGAGGCGGGGGCTCAAAATTCGTGAAAATGATCAAAAAATGAACTGAATTTAAGAAACTTGAATTTAATGAAAGGTTGCAATTTATAAATTTCGTAATTCGCCTCCTTCTACATTAACTGTACCCTTTCGAATACTTTCCAAAGTTTCACCATTAAAGCACTGAAAAAAAAGTTACAGGCTGTATAGACATACCGGCCGTTCCAGGCTCAGAGGCCGAAACTTCTAGGTGCTGGCTGCTGGAGCCATAACTTCAATGGATATGTTGCATATGTGAGGAATTTGCGATTTAACGGTTGATTCTTACGTGAAAGTTCGCGAGAAACACGATGTTGCTACTGGTTTTTTTCTGAAATCAACTCCCAAGCTCAGAAAAAGGCTCTCAAGTCGAGGCCAAAATGGAGGGGACATCCTGAGAGTCCACCTCTACATCAAGACAAACTCTCCATGCAAAGATAGGGAGCAAATACATTGACAGGGCTGCCACCTTATTTGGAGGCTCTAAAACTGAAATCACGGCAACCCTGTCAATGTATTTGCTCCCTAGCTTTGCATGGAGAGTTTGTCTTGATGTAGAGGTAGACTCTCAGGATAGCGTGGGATATCCCCTCCATTTTGGCCTCAACTTGAGAGCTTTTTTTGAGCTTGGGAGTTGATTTCAGAGAAAACCAGTGGCACCATCGTGTTTCTCGCAAACTTTTACATAAAAATCAATGGTCAAATCGCAAATTCTTCACACATGCAACAGCTCCATTCACCTCCTTCTACATTAACTGTACCTTTTCGAATACTTTCCAAAGTTTCACCATTAAAGCACTAAAAAAAAGTTACAGGCTATATAGACATACTTTCCGTTCCGGGCTCAGAGGCCGAAACTTCTGGATGCTGGAGCCATAGCTTCAATTGCTCCGGGCGCTACGCCCGGAAGTTTCGGCCTCTGAGCCGGGAACACGGACGGTATGTCTATATAGCCCGTAAATACGGCCGCCAAGGCCCGAGTTTTTTTTCAGTGAGTGTTAGGATCCAAAGATACAAACAAGGAGTGTGTGTCCTTTTCTTCTGGAGGTCCTTTGATCCTACATGCTTCATTTGTGCGACTTTATTTCCACCTCGTATCTCATACGTCGAAATATTTTTATTCCCTCTCCTGCAACATTTTTCCCTTCCTCACTTTTCGAGAGAACACATTCTAACCAGTCGGAAAAATGAGCGGAACAAAGCTTAGCTTCCGACAGCCTCTTATGCCAACTCCCCTGTCGCACAATGGAGCGAGGTTTTGAGAGAGGTCAGACATTAATTTTTTTTTTTTCATAAAAATTGAAAACTTTGATGTTTATTCCGACGGATTTTTAATTTTTGGGGTGTTTTGGTGCGAAAAATGGAAAATCACTTGAACTAATTTAAGGTTTCCAGCGGTCTAGAAAACCGAGAAAATCAGGGAAAGTCAGGGAATTTACGGCGACCGAGAAAAGTCAGGGAAGGGTGAATTTGCAGGTGTCTGAAATTGTGTGAATTTTTTGTTAATTAAAAAACTGCTCAGTGAACTGAAAGTGAGAATATCCTTAGTTTCTAAAATAATCAAATATTAGAGGAGATATGGTCAAATGTCTTAATCTGCTAAAATACATATGTTTAAATGGAAAATGCCACCTCAAGACGCCACAAGGCGGCAGATTACCTCAATTTTAAATTTATTTTTCTACAATTTTCCGTATCAGAAAAAATTATGAATAATACTGCGAACGTAGCTCATGAAGTACTCTTAGATGCATTAATAAAAAAATTTGAAAAAATCTTTATAATAAAGAAATTAATACAAATCTCTGAAGTTCCATTTAACTGTTTGCCCTTTATGGTCTTATGAGGTCCGTCATATTTTAACCAGCTATTGAATGTCTTTTTCCATAATTAGATCTTTAATTAAGGAAATGATCGCCAAATTTAGCGAAAACCAGCGTATTTTTTACAAAAGAAAAATTTAACAGGTGGAAATTTTGTTCAAAGGTCAGGGAAAATCAGGAAAATTGGAGATGAAGAAATTACGGCAACCCTGTACCCGCAAACTTTGTACTGACGAAGATAAAAGCGTTTTAAGTTCCCACATGGTATCCGACTTTTCCTTTTGACTCACGTCACTGTGCGACGTCGTGTCAAAATCACTCCTCCATGTTTTTAAGTCTCTGAAAAGCTTGTTTTTTTATTTTATTCTGTCTCTCGGTACTTTTAAGTCTGGGAGGCACGCACTCTTAAACGGGACAGAAACTCGGAAAAGTAGGAAGGAGATGAAAAGTAGGAAGCTTCTGCGCGACTTAACTTGACCCTAATCCCCCGGCTGCTGAAGGAACAAATCCCCGAATAAATGAATAAATGTCGTGCTGCCGTGCTAAGGGAGAACGACGTATGAACGTTCGAGAGTTGCCAAATTTCATTCGATAAAATGTTCATTTGTAAGGAAAGTTATGAATATTTTTCCTTGGAATTTTCAGGAACTTTAGTTGAAATTGCGAACAAAATCATCCGAAAAATTAGAAGAAAAATATGTATAAATTTCCTAGGAAATTCGTGTTTTATCGAAGGAATTTTGGCAACGCCTGAAGGTTCACAAGGAACGAACCCCCGAATAAATGAATAAATGTCTCGGTGCCTCGTACTGTCGCGCTAAGGGAGAATGCCGTATGAACCTTCGAGAGTTGCCAAATTTCATTCGATAAAATGTTTATTTGTAAGGAACGTTATGAATATTTTTCCTCGAGATTTTCAGGAACTTTAGTTGAAATTGCGAACAAAATTATCTGAAAAATTAGAAGAAAAACATGTATAAATTTCCTAGGAAATTTGTGTTTTATCTATGGAAATTTGGCAACGCCTGGAGGCTCATACGGCGTTTTTCCTTAGCACGGAGCGTGGATGTCGGACTTATTACTCTCGATCTCGCCGTGTCACCGGGAAATTAAAGGAATCGTCGCCCTCTTGACGTAAAAGCGTATGTCAAAATTCTCGTGAGCCCTGTTTTACGTATGAAACCATGCTTTCTGGGGCTCATGCGAAAATCGAGGTTCGCCCTTACGCCAATGGAGCGACGAAATGAGCACGATTCGTCAACGGAGGAGCGCTCAAACGCGGGACGTGCCGAATATTAAACGAACGGCGGAGTTGTCAAAAATAGCCGGGAAGTTCGCACAAGAGACACTAACTTTCATGCTTGTAATTGTTGCAATGACTCGGAGAACACGAGGAAAATGGTTTAGTGCTTATGTTTGAAGAGGTCAAAACAGGCATCAAACAGGTCAAATTGAACGGGTTATTTGACGAAGTGCGTAACCGCCAAATTTTCAGAAATTGAGTTTTCGACAGAATTCTATTCTTTAGCACCTTAGTACCGAACACTGGAAAAAACACACATTGGATCTAGAGTCATGACTCTTGAAAACATTGACAAGAAAAAATACTCTTGACTCAATCAGATTTTTGCTTAAATCAAAAGGAAATCCGTTCAAATTAAGAGGCTTGGTTCTTGATTTAAGGTAAAATCCGATTGAATCAAGAGTATTTTTTCTTGTCGATGTTTTTAAGAATCCGGACTCTAGATCCAATGTGTTTTTTTGCCAGTGAACAATATCATCAAAAGTGGGTTTTTAACGTCTTTTTCAAACATTCGAATATCTACTTTAGTGGGAGAGGGGCTTAAATTCCGAGCCAACTCAGTGCATCAGGATGCTTCATCTTCAGCACCCGTATATGCCAGGATGTTTCGAGCTTATTACATGCCCATTCTCATTTGAAAACATGCAGAAGGTAAGGATTCAAAAAATAAAACAAGGAAGTGAGTTAGCACTGACTCGTATATCCCGATCAGTCGCATGATCATTTTCTTGCTTTAATTTTTAACGTTCGGTTCCAGTTGAAAATGGGTACGTAATTGGCTCGTAACGTCTTGATTTACTATAAAATAGCTTTATCTCACCCATTTTTGTAGTGTTTTTCCCTGTACTAGGTGATGCTATTGCCTCACCCTCATACGTATGAGCAGTTGACCATTTTTCAGTGAAAAATGACTCCTATCGGCTTCGTCAGTGTACCGGAAAGTTCTGGGAAAAAATCGTCGGTATATCGTTCCTGACTCTAAAAGAACCAAAATACCTGCTTTCCGTCTATGACCTTTTTTGAGAATTTTCCCTTGAATGTTAGTCTTAATTTCAGGACAATAATTTTGATTCCTACGTCACTAGACTCCTGTCGGACGAGGAAAGTAGTTGCAAAATCATAGCAACACTTGATGACGCTTAGGATTTTGTAGAATAGGACTTATGCACGCTGAAAGGACGTATGTGCGAACGAATGATATCAAAAGAGACAAAAAATCACTCAAATCTTATGCACATAGTACCTTTTGATTCAATTCATTTGCACGTAGTTCTTTTTAACATAATTACGTTTGGCTGCGGGTTCCTCATCCGTTGGATCTCATTAAGTTCTTTCATACCGTTTCCGGCCTTGCGTAGTGGTCATATTAAGTCAAAAACCACTTGAGTGGTTTATGTAATATCCCATCGAAAACACTCTCGCTACAGCGCGGCATGTTTAGTTCAGTTTCCCCCTCTTTTTTTCTCATTGGGGGTTTAATGCGATTCCGATGCACGGACTGTCAAGCAAAATGTCGTCTTTATTAGCTTACTTCTAATTTTTTTTACGTTGATCGTGTTTTAAAATCCACTCCTGAATTACATGTTCCCTCTTTTTTCTCGCTATCGGAGAACCATTCAAACACCTCGATTTATGGACTACAGCCCTATCGCCCAGCATGCTGTCTGCTCAAAAATCACGATGAGCGCATCGGGAAAGTCTACAATAACTCCTAACTTCACAACCTAAGTAAAGAATATGCGTTTTCTTAAACTTTCCGCTTCAAAAACGATACTACGACACTGGTGAATCTTTCGTAAGAAGAACCAACCGTTCCATCTAACTGTTGCGTACTAGGATGCCACGCGATATTCAACATGGTCGACGTCAACCTGCTAAAATACACGCGACGAGACGGGATTTTATAAACTGGCGTGTCAATGTTCACATTTTTCTTGCGTTAAGACCATGGTGCTTCCTCACGATTTGCGCGCGAAAGCGTCAGCCTTGTTAAATATTATTCAGCATTCTAGTGCGTAAGGGTTGGATACAACGACTCCTCTCACCAAATGTTCATCTGTGCCGTAGTATCGTTTTTAAAGCAGAAAACATAAAAAAATTGCATATTTTTTACGGAGATTGTGAAGTAAAGAGTGTATTTCAAACTCCTCCAATTCGCTCATCGTAATGATTGAGCCATTTTTCGTAAAGAACAATTCCTCTTTTTGCTCTAGCTAAAGGTTTCAACAGGCCCATTATTAATATTTTGCTAGTCGCACAGTGGATCGAATCAATTAGAGAGGTCGGACTTGAAATGGGCCTGTTGCATGCAAGAGATACAACCGTGCGAATAGACTTTTAAGAGGTTAAATGACACGAAAATTACGATGGTCACATTAAAAAAGTCTGAAATACACTCCTTACTGCGCAATTTGTGTTGTTAGGAACGCGCTTTTTCAAATTTCCCGCGTCTGGGGGCAGTTTTCTAACGGAAACAATTAACGGCAACTCGCGGCTATTTCCGGTCAACTAAAACTGACAACATAACCTAAAAATCGGAGCTCATGACATCGTGAAATGAAATGTAGAAGGATTGCGTTGGATATTTAAAAGTTGATCGATTTGGTTACCGCATAAAGCGTATATGGACCACTGTAGGAGATCACGTTGGGTTTGTAAACAAACTGAAGGAAAAAATAACAACAACGACTCGGCATCTTCCGGAAATCACCGAGCCCGCCGTTTGCTCGTTTCCGGTGATTAGAAAACTGCCCCCAGACGCGGGAAATTTGAAAAAGCGCGTTCCTAACAACGCAAATTGCGCAGTAAGGAGTGTATTTCAGACTTTTTTAATGTGACCATCGTAATTTTCGTGTCATTTAACCTCTGAAAAGTCTATTCGCGCGGCTGTATCTCTTGCATGCAACAGGCCCATTTCCGACTAAAACTGCTAATTTTGATGTCCATTTCGTCATATTTCAAATTTCAAGGGGTGCTATGTGAAGAAAATTTCACGAGGAAACCAATGGAACCACTTTCAGAACCTCAAAGTTTTGCATGAACGGAGTTATAAGCATTCAAAGTTTCCAAATTTTGTCCGACCTCTCCTATTGACTCGATCAACTGTGAGTCGCCCAGAATTTTCATCGTTTGGGATACTCAGGATCTAGCGGTATATTCAATTTTACGGAAAAGTCAAGAATAAGCGGCGTTGGCACGGGGGTTTTCCAAGGATTTTTCCCGGAAGCGGCAACTCCGACGAAGAGGGATCGGAGCGAAGCTTCTGCTGAAAGTAATCCAATTCGCTGAGCAATAAAAATAAGATAAACGAGGAGAAAAGTGTGTGTTAAAGCCCGGAGAGTTTATTTTTTGAAAGCAGCGGGGTGTCGGCGTGGGGCTGGTATCTTTTTTAATCTGCGATCAACCTCTTTTAGTGACGTAACTCGAGCACTTTCCGGTGGCTTTCCACCAGTGCCACTGTCTCGGTCTCGTCGACCTAAGGGCGTAACTCGATTCACGCGTGAGCCCTACTCGCCGTATAACTCCTTGCTTCCCAGGGCTCATGTGGAAATAGTTAGTTATACGTTTTTATGTTAGAAGAACGACGTCATGCCCTACTTTTCAATGAATGAATCGCGTTCCTCTGAGACATTTTTTTTCATTTATTTATTTTCCTTTTAACGAGTTTTCCGGTTTCGGATCGGGAAATTCATCCAGAAATTAAAAACTTCTCGGTATTTCACCCGTCAGGTGATGAGCAGCCTTGAAAACTGAATACCTGGTGTTGTTAAAGAATTTTTCCGGCCCCAGGGAAAGCCTGGAAAACGTCATGGAGTTCGCGAAAAATTTCTTGAACGTAGGATTTTTCGGGGTACCATCAAGTGTTTACTCTCGTGTTTGCGGAAATCAGGAATATCGTGGAAAATCGGAAAACTCTTAATTTTCTCTCCTCATAGTTTTCCTTCTACTAAAGAACGACTGCTAATCTGGGATTTGTTGAATTTTTGATTCCTAAATCCATGGAAAACCCCTTGGACTTTATTTCTGATATGCCCATGATCAAGGAGTTTTTTGCTCATTGGTTATGGAAACGAATGTCAGGGGATTGTGGCNGGGGGGGGGGGGGGGTGTAGTGTTAGGCATCCTGCACGGAACAACAAAATATCTACGTTCGGCAATTAGAAAATTTGAGTGTAGTAAAATTCTCTGAAGAATTGGAAGAAACGTATCAAATAGTTGACTTGAAAATTTGTGTTTTATCAAAGGGAACTTGGCAAAGTCTAAAAGCTCACACAGTGTTCTTTTTCTCATCTTTATTTTATTTTATTTATTTTTTTTTTTGGGGGGGGGGGGGGGNGTAACATCTCTCTTTGATATTCATACATGTTGGAACGAGGCCGACAGTAGCCCGACTCTGAATGAGAAGAATTCGCCTTTATACAATTAGTGTTCTTTCTTAACATGGCAGAATCATCATCTGGAGAGTTTGTCTTCCCTTCTCGCAGACGTTTTACCGCTCGAATGTATGTGTATTTTTAATGACTGTCAATCCTATTCTTACGCATTTGTGTGCCTGTTTCTCGGAAGCGCAAATCGATTCTCTAAAAATGTCTTTTTTCTTGTTTGTTCTCCAGGCAAGATGCCAAAGAACTGGGATTCACCGCCATCGTGGATATGCGCGGATCCACCTGGTCCACCGTGAAACCAATTTTAAAAGTACTCCAGCAGCATTTCCCGGGTCTAGTCCACTCTGCCTACATTATCAAACCGGATAATTTTTGGCAGAAACAACGAACCTCTCTAGCCAGTCATAAATACAAATTTGAAGTAAGTATACCTCTGACTAAATCGTCAGGAATCGTCCATTTTTTCTAAAAATGAGTATTTGTTTTAAGGGAAGGCAGGGTGTCGACAAGTCCGGAATTTCCGGACAGTCCGGAAATAGTACTGATTTTTTAAACTGCGGTCCGGAAGTAATGAAAAAGAAGGTCCGGAATTTTTTTCATTTTTGTCGCAATTTGAGCGAAAAACTCAAATTTTTGATGTTTTTCGGATTTCGTCAACTGGAGGTACTGAAAAAGTACTGAATTTGTCCGTTGAGGAGGTACTGAATTTCTTGGGAATCTACCGAAAAAGTACTGTAAAAGTACTGATTTTTAGCCAGCCTGTTTTAGTAGACACCCCGGAAGGTCATTAACAGGAAACCTTTCTTGTTTGTCCGTGAAAGGACGAAAAAGGAAGAATTTTGAAGAAAAATTTTACAGGGTGGAAAACATAAACTCCGTGTCCTTCTTCGGTAGCAAGGGTTGCCCCTGCGAGTTGATTTCTGAATATTGATAGACAAAGCGATGGATACAGAAGACCATGAAATACAACTCTCTATTGGTAACAATATTAATTGAAGAGCTAAAATGTTTTTCAACGTGTATTATATACGGTTGTTTTCAATTCGCCTTCAGCTGCGTTTGTAGCAATTGTTGTTACGAATATGTTGTGCGTGCTGATCTCAGTTCATTACATACTTGAATCACTGAAGGCGTTTAATGTGCGAAAGTAGAGCACCCTGTTGGAGAAAAACAGAAGTGAGATTGAATGAATCGCTCAATCCCTACTTCGTTCGTTTTCCGATAGATCGCGCTACTTGTGGACATAAAACGCCTTCAAAGAGTCGAGTATGCAGTGAACTAAAATCAGCACGCACAACATATTAGTAACAACAATTGCTGCAGACGCAGCTGAAGGCGAATTGCTTTTGCACATGAAACGCCTTCTGAGAGTCGAGTATATAATGGCTGAAATCAGCACGCACAACATATTGGTAACAGTAATAGTTGCAGTCGTAGCAGAAGGCTAATTGTTCGGTTAAAAAAAAATATTATGATCCGTAGTCTGCATACGATACAGTATGTATGTATTCGATCGACTTAAATCGAACAAGAAACAAAAACGTAAACCAATCGACGCTGATTCAATGGACAAATATATAAAAAATCGGATCAAAATCAGTAGAAAACTTTCATTCACTATGAAAATTTTAAATTGCGTTACCTCGAAATTAGGATTAGCCAAGATTTTGAATTTTCTCGATTTTAAGTCCACACGTACCATAACGCCAGACTCCGTTTCTGCAAACCGTTTTTGGGTACATTTTTTCCCCTTCAAGACCACCGTGTACTGCAGGAAAGCTTTTGCTGATAAAATTCATCTTCAACAGGGGCGAGGTGTGAATAATCGATTATCGATATTTCCCCATTT
Source organism: Bemisia tabaci (assembly GCF_001854935.1). NCBI lineage: Eukaryota > Metazoa > Arthropoda > Insecta > Hemiptera > Aleyrodidae > Bemisia > Bemisia tabaci. Next base: position 1,029,450 of record NW_017547105.1, on the reverse strand, counting down.
GAAGCTATGGTAAAATGTTGATTTTTAAGGTGGTAATTGTGAACACTCTGTTTATCGATATTTCCCCATTTGAAGCTATGGTAAAATGTTGATTATTAAGGTGTCCGTTGTGAACCTTCTGTTTATCGATCCTTCTCCCTAGATTTAAACGGCAGATCAATCGATATATCGCAAAGCATGCCACGCCACTGATCTTCAATAATGAATAGCTTTCTCCTCTCATAAGTTTTTTACTCAGCATATTAAATGGAAGTTGCCACGATTTTTAACGCATTAATTTCACGACATCTTTCTTTTTTATGGAGGAGAATTGTTCTCAAAAATGTTTTAAAGTTTCTAGAATTCCTCAAAAACCTCTCAGCGTCTTGTGGCGATTCTTCACCCTCCGCATGAAGAAATTTGTTCCCAGTCTATTTCTCAATCAGACGTAGTTTAAAAATCTATGAGATCAAGTCCTTCTATCCTCTTATTTTTGAACTCAGTTTCGTTATGATAACTCTCTACTCTGTTCTGCTGTTTCAGACCAATATGATTAGCGTAGAAGGATTACCAAAAATCGTTGAAACGTCCCAATTGACATCAGATCTAGACGGCACTCTACACTATGATCATGCTCAGTGGATCGACTTAAGACTGGTTTGTATTTGTTTGAGTACTTTTTTTTTTGAAACCTCTCGGCCAATTTAAACAAAAAAAATTTCAGTTTTTAAATTGAACTTTGACAGCAACTAGACTAAAAATTGCAGAAATTTTGAATAAAAATCGAGAATGCAGGTGCAAAACAGTCCATACTTGAAAACCTTGTATCGTACAAAAACAAACAATTCATACATTTTTTTGCAACTCTTCTTCGACAAAGGTTCTAACTATGAGAACAAAAAAAAACTCATTCATTTTCTCACAAATGGAATGTGTTATCGACAATTTTAAACTCCAAGTGCATGTTTCCTAAAACGAGGTTTTTACGGATGGGCTGTTTTTGCCGCTGCCCATTCAAGTAAATATTCCCAGATTTTATAAGATCAGCATGAATGACTAGGAGCATTATTTCGATTCGGTATTTAATTTTTCAACCAGGATAAGCTTCATTTCTGTACTTTTTAATGAAGAATTTGAAGTCAGTTGACTTGTAATTCTGGAGGATTCTGGAGTATTTTGTCACGAAAAAGGAGCCTTAATCAATAATTTTAACTTGAAGTTTTTCTCCTGAGCAAGCAATTTACCTACAGAAATGTCACAGTCCATGAAGTATTGTGTGTCGATTTCTAGAGTTGAAAATGGGTATCTCCACCATAGGGACTCTAAATCTCAGATTCTACTACAAATTCAGCCAATATTTGAAATTTCGACTAATTTTCTAACAAGTACTTCTTTTAGTGCAGTAATTTCTTTTGAATGGTTTGGTTTGATTTTATTTTTATTTTTCTCTACAGAATTTAGAAGATTTCTTATGGCAAGCAGCAGACTTACTGGATCAGATGGATGATCTCCAGGAAGATTTAAGCCGCAATGATTTTGGCGAAGATGCTGTCCTAACCAAGCATGCGTTAGAATTGCACGAGGATATGAAAAAGAAAATCTTAAAAGCCCCGCTCAAAGATATAAATTTATTAGGGCAGCGCCTTTTACAAAGGTATTGTTATCATTGCATGTTCAGTGTTAATAATTCTATTTCAGGACTTGGTAAAACTGAATCTTCGGAGTTTTATTTCAGATTTTTGTTGAAATCAAAGAATTTCATTGATAGTAATAATCAGGATTGAATCCTTGAGTCAAAAATATTATCGTCTCAGAACTTTCAGTGTTATTTCATGATCTATAATTTATTAATCGTGTACTGATTGATAAGCCAACAGTATCTATTGTGGTTCTTGATATTTAATGGAGAGATCTTCCTGATAAAGATACTTGACTATTGTCATCTACAGGAAAGGTACCTTACTTTTAGTTCTCGAATACTCAAAACTGAGTCACTGATACTAGAGCATACAACTGCAGAAATTTACAACAAAAAATGTTCAAAAGTATCAAACTGAACCCCACCTCTGCTGGTTTGAGGTTTTTAGTGTATATGCACAAGTATTGAAGTTGCAAGAATAAGGTAGTCAAAATTCTAGCCTAAAATTTTCAGAATTATATGGAGTTTTATGCTCTCTTTCGCCACAAACATGCAGTAAATCGCTTGCAGCTGATTCTGAAGTATACCAGTGAGTGGTAAGAGTCTAAATTTCAAAATCCGATTTTTCGACCAAACTTAACAATAATTGCTCTACTAAAAATTTTGCCTCCATGTCTATGGACTGAATTCCTTTTTCCGTGGATAGTCAAATGTGATAGGATCTAATCTATCAACCACACTACCTAATTTCTGCTGCGTCGTATAATGTTTCATTTAAAGTGACCTGTTGACCTCAGAATCTCTTAACCAATAAAGCATTAAACAAGATACACTCTAAACAGACAGAAATAGAGCTCCTCAATCGCTTTCTGGAATTGCAATCATGAATTCATCATATTGACGGTGTAAGTCGGCAGTCACATATCTTGTTTGCGGTGTCTGAAAATCTCTGCCTCTATGTTATTTTTTTTTAAAGGAGAACAAATTGACATCATTCCGTTAAGTTTATGCAGAATTTTCTTCGCACAGAAAAGAAAATTGACGGCAGTTTTAAAGAATTGACGTCGAGTAGTTTTCCGTTTAAAAAATGAAGTATGACAGGAAGTATGCAACGGCGCAAACCGAGTTATGTGATTGCCGACTTACACTGTCGATATGTATTACATTTTATTTACATATGTTTAAAATTCCACCATCAAAATACAATCCTGATAAATGTGCAATCAGTCTATTTTGAATACTTCTCTGCCAGCAATGCTATAATGTTTCCAATGTAGTTGCTAAAAAAATGTTACTTTTTCTGCAGTCACTCAATTATTTTTTTTCAATTTATTTTTTCAGGTTGTCAGCTGACAATAATAGTGGTTATGACTCAGGTTACTCAGGTAGAGATAGTGAAGCAAGCTCAGGGGTGACAAACCCAGATCTCCAAGCATCAGTGCCTCAAATTCTTCAAAACTTAGAATCAGTTAGGAACTCACAGAATCAATTGCTCCAGTTATGGCAGCATAAAAAATTAAAGTTAGAGCAATGTTATAGACTTAGGTTGTTTGAACAAGATTGCGAGCAGGTAAGAATTTTTTCACTTTCCATATTTTGCTACGTATAAGTAATACTTTCCATCAAAGATTTGCAGTCAAAAATATGAGGAAATTTCCACGAACACTGTTTGTAACTGCTGAGCCCTTATTAGAACGCTTTAAATACAGAATGATTCAGCTGTTTGTCTCTTTTTCACTAGATAAATGCATGCTTCCCTACCACTTAAAGTGGTTTTTTTCTATCAGTCATATGAAACTTATGACAGCATGGACTAAGCCATGTGAGGTGCTCATCAAGTGGTGGTCCTAAGAAGGGCCGTCGAAAAAGGGCGAACCGGCCGGCTGCAAGATGTCCGCTGGGTGCTGTGCGACGTTACTCCCGTGTGACTGATAGGCGCGGAGTGAGTTGAGTGCTGAGAGATGAGCTCGTGGCTTTATGTAGCTGCGACTGTGTTGAGCTAAAACCAATGAGCTTTGCTAGTTGACAGAGTGGTGGCTAGCCGCCGCAACAGCTTTAGGTGTAAATGATTCCAAAAGTCAAACTTGGAAAGTAAATTTATTATCATGCATTTATTTAAGAGGTCACATATCATAGCCAAAGTGCAAAACCAGGTGTTCCAATTGTGATGTTTCAAATGCCTGCTACCATTTCAATTTTCGAGAATTACAAGCCAAATGTATAGCTTGAAATTATATAAAATATTCTCGTAATAGAGAAGAAAAATCAAGGAGGTTTTCAAGAAATTAGTTGGTCCAGTTTTCCAAAGAACAAATAAAGTATGACAGAAAGGCAACAATTTCGCAAACGGAGATGCACAGTTTCGCAGATTGGCCATTGATATTCTTCTCGTTCATAGTTGAAAAACATACTTTTGAAATAATCAAATGAATTGAAAAAGTTTAAAAAGTGGCCTTTATTTCTGATTTTTGCATGTGGTATTTATTATTGTTTCCCCTGCATGATAGTTTCCTTAATGAATCCCAGAGCAAAAAGCCGCGCAATTTTGAATTAAAGAGCTGATTGATGGAAGTATATAAATTCCAATTTTAGGAGGATACATGGATAAATAAATAAATTAGTTTTTTTGAAGTATCTAGATTCTCCCTTGGTGATCAGATATTCCTTTGTATCATAAAATTTTTTGAACTAGCCAACGTACACCGTTGATGTATCATTCTAATTTGTCGCTCTCATGTTTCAGATGTTCGAATGGATTTGCCGCAATCGTGATTTATTTTTAAATAATTATGTTGTGATTGGGAAGTCGTATCAACTTGCCAAGGAACTTCAAGAAGAGCATAATCATTTCACCATTAAATCAATGGTAAGTTCCCTATAAGTATCTCACTTCAAATTTAATAAAAATGAATCACCAAAACATGCACAGCTCACTCTGTTGTCAGATCTACATTGCCCTGTCTAGAAAGTGTGCAACTATATTAATTTTCTGTGAGGAGCAACCAAAACCACCAGCTGTTCCAAAATTCACAAGAGAACATCAATACGGAGACTTTTCTGTTCTCACAATATTAAAATTATAATGATCGCACAATTTTTAGACAGGGCAATGGAGATTGCCAGTGTTGGTTCCAGGCGCCTCGATTAAACTATTTGCGTAAAAAGTTTTGAATTGTCGCTTGTGTCGGAGAAGCATTCATTTCCGAATATCCGCCATAAAATCTTTCGATTTTAGGAGGACATGCGACAACGCTACTCTCTGTCTTTTTTCGCTGATACACACCACGAACAGCGCATACGCGTACTAGCGGGGATTGAGAGAGTTCGGACAGAGTGTTTTGGAAGTTTGTGGCCGAAGGGAGCTGTGGCTTCTCCTGCGTCTTCGCCCCGATTTTTCTCCCTCTCAAGGGTGATCTGTCCATTTCATCAAAAGGAAAATCTGTGTTTTTCCTCTATCTAATCACCTCTTGCTGCCACTACCTCTTCCCGAAAAGTATTTTTCTCTGTCCCTATCAGAAATACCTCAGTCTACGCTACGCATTGCGGTATCGCGACAAAACTGAGTGCATTTCTGATTCGTAAGGACCATAAAGGCGGGATTTGCTCCCCACACTTGAAGTGACCCTGCAATCCTTTTATTTGTAAATGAATATTGTCCTACAGTTTTAGGTCAAAAAAGGTTTTCCTCTAATAATGTGCAAAGTCTAATTGGTCATTTTCTCTCATTTTCCAGGATGTACATGTACACATTAGCCATATCTTAGCTGCTGCGGCGGGTATGATCGAGAGTGGTCACTACGCTGTTCAGCATATTCGTGCCGTATCAACACGTTTGGATCGAGCGTGGAAGGAATTCGCTGCTAGTCTAGATGAAAGAACAGCCGTCTTAGCGCTGTCTGTTCTTTTTCATCATAAAGCTGAACAAGTCAGTGCTCCTCTTATTCATGAATCATAATTTTTTTTTGTCAGACTTCTGCAGTATTACTCTCCTAACCTTGGAGTAGATTAAACCCTCTCTTTAGATTACTTTTACTCTGGAAACTTTGGAGGTTTTTCAAAAGAAAATAACTAATACTGAATTTTTAGGTGTGAAGCATCAATAATCATGAACATAATCAATTTTAGGCTAAATGTTGAACCTGATATTGTTTTTTCACGTTTGAAGCTTAGCTTATTTTGTGGCGAAGCAGACAATCAGGCATAATAAGTAATCATGAGGAAAGCGACCACAGTCCTGGAAAATGTCATCCTTGAGCAAAATTTTGAACGTAGCACATATTTTAAAATCGTTATAGAACAATTCGATATCTAAGATTTAGTCTTTTACAGCCTGATAATGGATGATAGCACAAAGAGAAAGACAGGATTACTCTTTATAGTAGCCCACCAACCACCACAATCCACTAGATGATAATTTTTTTATTTCTTTTAATTTATTTAATAAAACTTAGAGGACTGCAGTATTTACAAAGTATCAACCCTAATAGATGTTAATTACCAACCTGAGAGAGGTGGTTTTTAAAAGAAAACTATCAGCATTTTGGGAGCTTGTCAAACAATCATGGGATTCTAGACTCAAACGGAGGCGGTTTCAGTTTCCATTACCAGTAGCAGAAAAATGAGAACATCAACCAAATTTTTGAATTTATAGAGGAAGATAGGAGTAATAACGGTTCAAAATCAAATAGTTGAAAAGTATTTTGCACATTTGAAGTGTACCTTATTTTGCGGCAGACCCAGTGATCAGGCATCAATCAGGAAGCATTGTAAGCCATAATGGCATTGCACTTTCACACTTTTAGGAATGCACTTTTTCTCACTTTAAGGGGCTTAACTTTGAATCTGTCCTGTGATTTCAGGAATATGTGGCAAAATTAGTTTCAGTGAAGTTCTGAAGTGACATTGTTGTAACGTCATTAAACTGTTTGGATTCTTTGACATGCTCCCAACGAAAGTTTGAATTTTCTATAGTTCTCTAGAGTTTTAGCGAAGGTCTGCTATTGTAAGCTTATTAGAGATCCTTGTAAACTAAATGTAGTTCATTACCAACTTGCAAGATAATTATTGAAGCAGATGAAGTCTACTGGCTCAACTTTCATTTTATATTCCATACGTAAATTATCCATCATGCTTCATTTAAAATTATTTTTTTTGCCTGGTGAATCCGACCGTATGTTGATTTTAAGAGCGTTAATTTCTATAATTTATTATTTATTCTCTTTTCTCCATAGTATGTTGAAAATGTTTCGGCTTGGGAACAGGCTTGTGAAAATATGAATATTCCGAGCGATATCATATCTCTAGAAACCTCTATACATCAACACCAAGCCCTTTATGAGTCCATGTGCCAAGCATACACAGAGGTTAGTATTCTTCTATTTTATTCTAAATATTTTTAGATTTTTTGTAACCATCATATTTTTATAAATTCAAGTTAGGCAAAACGGATTAAATATCTAGTGCGTTCGATAGCATATTGTGGTAAATAGTGTTACATAACATTCATTGCTTTCTACAGCAGCTACCAAGCTTCTTGTTATATTGTGGCTGTTCAACGGAATATTCTTATTCGCAATGTAAATGGCAATGTCACCTTAAATTCTAATCAATAAATTTGCAGGCATTTGTGGCTTCAAATATAATTTCAAACAGACTGTCAATTTTTAATGTGAATTGGAAATTCACTCTATAACTGTCCAAGACTTGTGAAGTTTAAAAATACTTATGCCCAGAACTTCACTGATCTTATATCTTTAGTTTGTTGCAATGGAAGCGTACCTCTATTTTCACTGCTTTGAAATGTTGAGGAAAAAATTCGTTTACAAACTCATTCTTTGAAATGTGATTTGCAATTTTTAAAGCTATGCACTTTGCTCTCATAATCTTTTGAAATTTCAGAAGTTTTTGTTTTTTAAATAGTTACATTATTATTCAATTTACATCATCATTACTCTCTAATCATTTCATAATCATGTAATCATTCAAAAATTATAACGAGGATTTGTCCAGTTAACACTAAGCAATTAAAATCTCCCTTTTTCTGCCGCCAAAAGGCAAAGGGTGAAATTTGTACGACAATGACCTTTGTGTTCTATGAATCAAGTTTAATTAAATAGCTAACCATTTTATAGGTTTACAACTCTTACCAAAGTTTACTCAACGGATTAGATTTACTAGTTCAAGCGTGTCTGGGCTTTCCTCCGCCCCCCAGCAAACCACCATACATTCATTTCGGCGGAGGTGGACACCATCCTTTCAGCAATAAAAGCGTATGTCCTTGTTTTGAATTCGGTGACTACATGGTACCCTTGTCACTAACGACTTTGCTTTCAATGGTTCATGGGACTAATTTATCGTCTTTCACTCAGCATCTTTCCTTTGACTCATTTTGTCTCTTGCAGCCTTGTTGTTCTCCCCAAGAAATAACCTTTTTGATTCTGAAAATCTCAAGATTAAAACAGAGGGATAGGATTAAAATTAATATGTACACGATATTAATTGTTCTTGGTTGAATAGTTCCTACAAATTACACAAAATATTAAGTTTGTTGGATTTGAAGATTTGTGTTTTAAGTGTATTTCCCTTTTCCTGAGAGATTTTGTATCTATTCTAAACATTATATGTTTATTGTAGTGTAGGCAAATTTTCATCCGTAACGGCAATGAAATTCAGTATTCGAGGCTTATCAAAAACTCTCACTGTTCACCAAGTGCATTGAGTATCTTATGATGTAGATGAATAATCATTCGAATTGAGTGTAACTCTTCTCTTTATTTTGACAGTGAAACTACCAAACCACGCATCTCGTTTGCGGTGTTTACAAATCTCCGCTCTCATTTTATTTTTTCAAAGAAGAACAGATCAATATCATTTCTTGAAATTTTAACCGAGTCTTCTTCGCACAGAGGAGATTTCAAGAATTGACATTGAGCAGGTTTTCATTTAGAAAATGAAGTATGACAGGAAGTCTACAACGTCGCAAACTGAGACACGAGGTCGGGTAGTTTGACCGTCGATTTGTTATTTGTAACAGAATTTGGTGTAAATCTGTGTATGTGAGAAAATTCTTTGGTTATTGGCCTCATCGCTCTTTGAGTGCCTTGTATCTAATGAAATCACTAATCACAGGCAAACAACATGTTCCCAACTTTTATGGAAGTGCTGAGTATCACACATAAACGCACAAATCCTCTTCTGCCTTTTTACTTTTTCTTAATTTCACCACAGAAAATTATCTCTGGTTCCGCCTGTGGGCATTCTGTACTCTAAAGACTTTGATCTGCTTCTTCTCTTGGGGTGTAGTTTAAGTCTCTATTGTTTCTCATCAAAGTGTCCGCTGGGTTCGTCGGTGCGGTTCTTCTAAAACACAGCAGGACTCTTTTGAGTTTCCATCCTTATTTCTTCTGGAAATTAATGCATCTTGATATCGTCAATCATCTCAGACCACAATGCTTATGCAAAATAATGCAAGTGTTTCTCAAACCTCAGCTTTGCGTAAACTGTTTACCCTCCAACCAAACCACATCGAATATTTTCGTCCATCATTCTTCTGTCCCTCCTTCCTAAATGTTGATGTTGGATGTTAATTGTTAACTGTGAGAATGCTCCACCAGAATGAAATCTAGCAACTAATGAAGTTTTGCTCAGTTCCTCCATCAATGTCATGCATCAAAAACCAAAATAATTTTTCTTTCTCTTACCGGGGTAGAATGCTTCATTTTCACATTTTTTTTACCTAATTAAAATACAAAATCATTTTTTAAAACTACAAATGGGCTACGTAGATGAGAAAAGATGAGAAGAGAAGGTCAGGTCTTTTTTAACTCCTGTCTCAAAAATTTTTAAAGCATTGATCCCCTAAAATTCAATATTCTTACAAAATTCAATATTCTTAGCAAATGTAATTTCACTTGCAATTAATAATTTGATATTTAGTTCACCTGCATTTCAATCCCGTAACTTTTAGCAGTGGATGTATCAGTGGTGTTTGTGCAATCTCCTCAAAAATCAATTTCTTCCTTCCTCCTCTTGCAACCATCCTCGGATGTACTTGGATGGAATGACCAATTTTTGTCGTTTCAGTTGATGAAATTTTGAAGAAAAAATCTCGTTGGAAGAGAAATGCTTCTCTCTATATCTGTTGCTTATTGTTGCTCCCTATCCTTCATTCTTTCCTTTTTTTCTCCTTATGATTCCACCGAATCACGCAATACTTTCTGATTAATTGATCTTCTCTTTTTTTTAACTGGTTAGTATATTCAATGGGCCTCTAGACAAGCATGAATTCAAGCACTATGCAGCATGTTTTCACTTCATTATTTCTCCAGGAGAACAAATCACACATTTTGAAGTTCAGAAATCAACTCCACAACAAGATAATTGTTTAGAATCAACATTGGTTAGATAAAGAATTTCCAATGGCATCATTTCTACACCTTCCAGGCAAAGTATCACAAGCGCTATGCGAGGTTTAAAAATTTCCGCCGCCATTTTATTTCTTTACTGAGAAATTGTTGGTTGAATTTGTTTGGAAATTTCTCTAAATTTTATCGGCAGCACAAAGAAAATTCAGTGAAATTTTTGGACAGCTTCGTTGAACAATTTCTCTGTAAAAAAATAAAATGGCGGCGGAAATTTTTAAACGTCGCATGGCGCTTGTGATACTTTGCCTGGAGGGTAACAATTTGTGTAATCCAACTTCCTTTAATTCGTTTTAAGAATACGTGTTAATATCTCGATCAGAAGTTGATTCTCAAACTTCTAATTTTGTGAATTGTTTTCTGTGTGAGTTTGAAGAGAACTATGCGCAGTCTCTTTCCCGTTCAGACCTCGGCTAGGGGCCCATCAAGTATTACTTTTATGTATGGGTCTTCGTTAGTTCCCGCAAGGTACTCTCTTGTTTCTCAATAGCTCCTTTATTTATTTTCGACTCTAAATAATGTAGAATTATGAAGGTAGGAAAAAGGTGAAAGGCGTCTCATTTTCTTATAACCAACAAAGCAGGCACCCTTGCTTCCTCTGGACTCACTTAGAATCAATCCTTCGAAATCAATGTAATCATTTTAGAGAAGTCATCATTCATCAGTTCAAGTCTCCAGTTGTATCTTAATCAACTTTTGCAGTAATTTGGGACACAAAGAAATTGTCTTTCCTTTACTCGCATAAAACTTGTGGTACTTGTTACCAAATTCGCACTTAATTTTTTTATGGCTTTTCTCTTAACCCATCTGAATTGGATCAAGTTAATGGAAAGGAACGAACCCATCTTTATTCCGAGGAAAAAAGTCTACAATTCAGAGCTCGCATAGTTAAGCTCTCTTCAGTTTTAGAATCTAAATTTTGATTGAATTATGAGTTTTTACAAAGCATCCTCTTCTATGATAAATTTTCCATTAATTCATTGAAGCTGTTAAATCCATTTTTAGAAGAATATGGGTCGGTTCCTCTCTACTTAACTCAGTCTGAATGATCATTTAAATGTGTAATAATTTTTTTGGTGAATGATAAATAACTGAGCATTAAAATCTTAGTAATTTGAAAAAAAGGAGAAGAAAACAAATTAACCACGCCGTAAATCTTTTTTGAGTGAGATAATGTCTGCAACCCATTTTTAAAAAAATGTTGCAAAATGTTTTAATATTTGTGTTCTCTTTGCTTTTCGTTTATGAAAATCCAACAGAAATAATCTTGAAAGTATGAAAAACATTGACATTTAATGGACCTTTAAATGGATCTCCTGTTCAATGGAGGCTCAATGTAGTAAGTCCTTTCTCTTTTTGCTCCCTCAGATCAGGAAGGGACTTGAAAGAAAAAAAGATTTTTTGATGGATTTTGATGCGCTTAAAGTATAAAAATTTGACGCTAGTAATTTTTAATGTTCAGTTAATTATCTATGTCTAAAATACTGCTTAAATCTTTGGTTATGGTGATGTGGTGATGGTGTTGTTAATATTGTATGTACAGGTGCATAGTACAAGTAAAAAATTGCTCTACCAGCTTGATCATTTAGTTCAGATATGTAACCAAACATCCATGGACCAAGTTAACCGCAAGCATGTATGTATATTTCTTGCATGTTTATCTTAATATCTTAACTTTTTAATAATTTCAGGAGAGTTTTATATAAATTACAGAGGTCTCGAAGATCAAAGAAGTGCCTGAAGTTACCTTTGCACGAAGAAAAAAGTTCAAACGCTAACTTAAACATGTTGAACATTTTACAGATTTTTCAAGAAGGCATTGTTCAAGATTAAAAAAGATGTATTTTCCAAAGCATTTTCTTTTAAAATGTATATCAATAGCTAAAGTCGCAAAATGCATTTATCAAATTGTGACGTTGTCAAGTGTCGGCTCCTATTTTATTTTATTAAAGGAAAAATAATCAGTAGTTTTCATTGAAATTTTCTATGAATTTCTTCACTCATTCTGAAAAACCCACAAAAATTGCAAGGAAAAATTCTGATTAGTTTTCCTTCAAGAAAATATAATAGGAGATTTTTGAACGTTGCAAGTGACATACACTTTTAACCACCAATATCTCTTTTTTTGCTTGAAAGCAACATCTAATGAAAGTCCAAGATACTTTATTTCATTTTCAATCCCAAAATCTGAAGTAGTCGGGAAAAAATATATAAACAAATGCAAATGATGATTTCACTTTTCAGCAAAAGTCGACTCCGATCCCAATACTCTGGTGTCAAACTCTTTTACTGTTTAAAAAAGCTCATAGTTTTTTTCAACTAATTTAAAATATGCACTCGTGAAGGAAGGTAAGAAAAGCACTGAAAAAACTTAGGGATCCGATGCCAGCTAAATTCTGCGTTCATTTTATATGATATCATTTTCAACCTCCCGAGTACAATGAGATTTTAAATTCAAATTTTCTATTTACCAATTTTAAATGTAAAAGGGCTGGAAAAATAATTTTTTGGCATTCTTCCACTTGTATTTGTTTGGACACTTGGCCCATTTACGGCTTTGGACATCAATCTTTTTGTTCTAAAAAAGTAGTGGACGTGGCGGAAAGAGGACCTTTTCTCAGCCACTACCATTTTCACTCACTATTGCAAGTAAAAAGACCAAAAAATTCACGTTCCAGCGCAGCTTTTATCAAAATCAGCTGGTAGTAAGTTTGATTTGAAAATTTCATTGTACGTGGAAGGTCATGAAGAGCATCATATAAAAGAATAACCAAATTTAGCCGACAACGGAACCCTTGAGTTTTTCATGCACAGTCCTAAAACAGGAAATTCAGACTAAGTTTTTAAAGTCTTTCTCCTGTGACATCATTCCATTTTATTAGACCTGAAGAAAGAAAAGATTAAACAGATGTCACATCAATCAGAATGCATCAATCATAAATTGGCCCACTTGAATTAACATCTAAATTTATTTTGAATGATGCTTTGTTTCGGTCTCGTCTTTTTCCCCCTAGTTCTTCTCCGCAATATTTTATTATAACTAGCTCTGTAAAGTCGTAACAAGAGAGTATAATACTAATATTCTTTTACTCTCTACTAAACAGGTGGACAGTGGGCACTCGGACTCCTCCTCAAGCATAGGGAGCCGACACGCAAATCCGGCAGCAGATTACTCGGAAGGGGCTAAGCATGTGTTGAGTGTCATTCACGAAATTCTTGATCATCATCGCCGCTTGGAACACAAGTGGCATTCAAAGAAAATCAAACTACATCAAAGACTTGCCCTTCGACTGTTTCAAGAAGATGTGAAACAGGTAAGTCTTGTCTAGCTTTTACAATTGATCTCCAATGCATCTAAGAATAAAACATTTTCAAGACTCATTCAAAAACTTTTTCTGAAAAAGTTTGTGAAAGTGGGACAAGAGACAATGAAAAGCTTCACAAGACATGCATACCTATGAAAACAAAACTACTAGGACAGACCTTGCTAACCATTCCAACAAACTTCACAAATTTTGACATGTTATCATGGTTACGTTTCGAGTTGCAAGACAACAATACAACATTACCAATATTGTGTTTGATATTATCAAACAGCATTTGTAGGCGAAAAGGTATGGGATAAGTTTTAACTGCACGTTTCGGTACAGGTGAATTTCTAAGAAAAACTGTAGGTTTCTATTCATGCCATATTTAAACTACCATAACTTGGCCCAAGGCAAGTAAAACGTATATGCTCTTCCCAACTCTTTTGGCCAGAACTCGGCTTTTGGCTTCCGCTGCTAGAGCTGTGGCGTGAAGTTTGAATTTTAACAATTTTGCAGTCTTTGCCGAAAACAAATATAACCATCGCTGTTGATAAAAATGAACAAATTCAATGCAAGCGAATTCTTTAAAAATAAACATTCATTTGCTATTAGTATTGCGGTTGTTTTTTCATTTATATCAACAGCCGACGGCCATGTTTGTTTTCGGCAAAGACTGCAGAGTTGTTAAAATTCGAATTTTCCACCACTGTTCTACCGGCAGGAGCTGAAAGTCAAATTCTGGCCGAATGAGTCGGGAAGAGCATACATCCGTTTCACTTACCTTGAACTTGGCCAAGTTTGATCTTGGAACAGAAATTTTGGGTTATCTTTGTTTCCTCAAGGAGGACAATTTGTGTGAAGAAGTTTGAATACATTTCATAACCAACATAAATTCCATTATTTCCAATATAGGTTAATAGAAAATCGACTTCCACATTCCTCTCAAGTGATCTGATTTCGTCCTTAATCACCAATAAATTCATTTAAGTAAAAACAGTTTCTCAATATTTCAGAGTAAGGGATTCAGAATTGAAGATCTGATATTGCATTTCATACGGTCATGATTCGTTTGTCCAAAACTTACAATATTGTTTGATGTTTTGCTCTAGGTCTTAGACTGGTTAGCAAATCACGGTGAAGTGTTCCTTAGGAAAAATACTGGTGTCGGCCGATCTCTTGCCAAAGCTCGCATGTACCAGAAGAGTCACCAACATTTTGAAAACGTTGTTCAGGTAAGAACTTTTTCCATCCCCTCTTGCATGTCTTGTTGATATTTTAGTGTGTAAAAACGAGTACAGCAATTTCGGGAAAGACATCATCAACCCCCACTTATTGGAGTCCATAATGTGATGTATAGCCTCAGAATGACAGCAACATATTTTTTCCTCTTAAAAGGACCAGTTTTCTGTTTTTAAAATTTCTCAACACTATTTTTGATGCCACAATTACTAAAAAATTATGTAGGATATTCTAATAAGTAGTGTAAATCATAGTTTTTTTTTGTCAAGGGATTAACTATCTGCCACCATTTTCGCTAATTTTGAAGTAAACCACAAACATGTAGAATACATTTGTATAGTCTAAGAAATTCTGCAAGCAATGGTCCTAAATTGGCAGCAGACGGAGTCAAAATTGAGCAATTATAATACATGTTTCCCTACTCGTTCACATAAAAAATTTATGTAATACACATTGAAAACTGTCATTATCAACTCGTAAGTGAATATTTAGAGTCTGTAGTTTACATTTGAATTGATTTTATTGAATTTTACGCTGACAAAGCAATCGGTCAAATTGGTGTCAAATTGGCCATCTAGAACAACATTATCTGTAAGCAACAAATCAGAGTTTGGCCATTCAGTCTAGCAAAATTCTGAGTGCGGCAAGCGTTTTTCAACAACTTGCAGTTTAGCAATTCACAAGTGAAACATTTAATTCAATTCAATGTTGGTTCGTGAAATCTAACAAATGTCGTATTATCTGTGCAAAAAATCAGGAAATTCCATTTAAAATATTAGGAAAAGTCAGGAAAATATCTGGAAAATCCAAAATCAAATTTTGCAAACATTAGCCACCCTGGAAAACAATCTTAGAGGAAAGTAAAAAATTAAAACATTTTGGAGTCAGGGAAAGTAATTGAACAATGAAGAAATTATGGAAACTGTGTCAAAAACCAGGGAAATAAGTCAGGAAGCAGACAGCAAAAATCAGGGAATTCGAAAATTTTAAAGTCCGAGAAAAGAAAAAAATATCAGGAAAATTTGACTGTGTGGCAGAAAGAAACCAAGCCACATCATCTACTGCCAAAAACCGGGCAAATTAATTTTTATGAGAGAACGTTTGTACGGATTCCTTTGAAAATGATGAGGAATTTGCTTCGTACAATGCAGAAACTTCACTGAAATTTGCATAATCGTTTTCATATAAAAAATTAAATTGCCCTTTTGAATTTAACTATAGCTGATATGGCTTGGTTCCTTTCTGCTTAACGCCGCACAATGAATCTAATCAATCAGAGAAGTCGGACGCAAAATTTACGACTGAAACTGCAAATTTGTATTTTTATTTTGTCTTATTTTAAACTGTAAGGGGTGCCTCTTGAAGGACATTTCACGAGAAAACCAATGAAACAACTCTTGAAACCTCAAAGTTTTGTATAAACGGACTTCAAAGCGTTTGAAGTCTCCAAATTTTGTCCGACCTCTCCTATCGACCAGATGCCCTGTGCGCCATCCAATTGAAAACCGAAGAAATCATGGAAATCCTGTAAACTTTTCTCGTTGAGCATGTCAACATCGCACAGCTTTCGCGTGGCTCCTAGCGGGAGTATCCACTCATCCCGGCATCCCAAAGCGACGCTGCCAAACCGCGGCGCCTCTCCCACAATTTCCCTTCAGATCGCATAGGGAACCCTTTATTTTTTTGCCCGAAGTGGCAATGCCGCGGTCCGTGTTTTGAACCCGTGGCGGGCGCCTCGCGGAGCGGGTGAGCGGGTGTCAGTCTGCATCCGACGGTGATCCAGAGCGCGCGCTTCGCCGGTCCCGCGTGTTCAAGTACTTCGCGAGTGCACGCTTTTCGTGCCGCGGACAAGCGCCAGTAACTCGCGCGAGTGTTTTTATTCGCCGCGGTCTTCGCGAGCTGCTCCTCCGAGGTGTTTCGACGTCACGATTTGTGGTGGATTTGTGCACGGTTGGGATTTTTTTTAGTTGATCAAATACTCGTTACAGGAAGAGGTGTACACTCCAGGGTGGCTGAAATCAGGGAAAGTTGGGGAAGGTTGGCGGAAATATGAAAATTATCTAGAACTCAGGGAAAATGATGGAATCAAACTTGGATTGCATTTTGCAAAAAGGAACCAGAAGAATTGCAATGATGCTAAGATTGTCCATTTTCATCCTTTACAATGAAATTACTGAACACATGAAAAAATTTGAAATTTACAGGGTAATTTTTGTCTTAAATTTACAGTTTTTAGCGAGTAACATAGAGACTGTTAATGGATAATCAGGTTTTTATTCCAAGACAAAAGAAGTTGCTCAATCTTAGCAACATTGTAATGCTCCTGGTTCCTTTTTGCGAAATGCAGTCCGCATTTAATTTCATAAACACTTTTTTCCCCATGTTACCTCAAATTGAAAGAGCGCAAAATACAAATTCTGGCCATTTCCTCCTCTCCTAAACAAATTCTGTCAGATTCTTTGATAGTGGATTTGTGACTTAAATTTTTGAGGTGCACGGTATGTGAAAATTTTCGACGCTGCTCACATCCTGAAAATCTGGGCACTTGGAGCCTAAATTCTTAGTACCGGCTGCCATGAGTTTTGGCAGTTTTCCGAATTTGCGGCCCCAGGTGCCGAGTTTTTTCGAAAGTGGATTGTCGGAATAGTTTCCACCGTGTAGAGAAACTTGGAAGACACCAAATTCTTCAAAAATGATCGCTGTAGGGAATTAAGTAACTAGTAAATTTCATGTCTTCATCTCAAACTGCGGTCGTCCTGACATAGGGACCCTATCAACGTGTAATTCACGAACTTTTTGCCAACAAGGTGATTTTTGCGGGATAATTCCTCTCAAATTTTATTCTGGGTGGAAAATGTTGCCCCCCCCCTCCCCTCCTCGTTCTTCTTAGCTTATAGAATAAACTATTGTTTGTCCATTCCTGGGCATATTTACTAACTTCTCAGAGTTATTATTTTTCAATGAATGTTGAGATAAGAAGAGTGAAACAAAATGAAAATAAAACATTTAAAATTATTGACCTAAAATGTGTGACGAAATACGAAGGAGGAGATGGGGGGAAAACCAAAGTCCTCTGCCCTGCTACAAAGTCAAAGTACCCTGCCGCCAACTCCTTTCCTTGTTTTGATGGGTGAAATGATTTTAGAAATTTTCCCTTGTAGTGTGCAGTGTTGTTATTAAAGTGAAACGACGCTAAAAAGATTGATTACTCTTTTTAAACTTCGTGATTCTCGGGGAAGTGCTTTTTTATCCGTAGTTCAGTGCTATACTTTCGTGTCAATTTTGTACTTGCACTTTACTCAGCAACGCTAATAAGTGATCCTGATCCAAGTTGTCAAAATAATCGCAAACTTGTAATTTTGTTACTGTTGAGGTGTTAAAATATAATTACTGTTTCTCACTCCTCATTTAACGGATATATTTCTGTGCTAGTTGATTTAAAATTGAAATCCGTCATAATTTTTACGCGAATTTAATTAAATTTATTCGTATAAAATCGATAGCTCCGATCTTTGAGCGAGAATTCGAAGTCTATAAAGTGTGGTGAGAAATTCTGTGCCAATTATTGCATTTTTTGGATAACCTACCGTCCGGCCATTAGCCTAAATTCATCGGAATTTTGGATATTCTTTTATTGTATCGACACCGTGAATGTTGCTTTCTGGAATTACGGTTGCTTCGAGTATCCCCTCTCTATTCTCCAATTAGGTAAGAATTTGGTTTAACTCTCCTTTGATTCGAAAGTTCACCCGAATATTTTTACTCAATACTGGCAATTAATCATCGAAGAATGTGGGTTTTGTCGGAGGTCGTTGTTACGTCTTGAAATTTTCTCTGTCCTCTGTTACATAGCCGTTTTTTTCTCACATCTATTCAATTTTTTTATGAAGAAGGCGTTAGATCTTGTTAGGATTCTTTCCTGTCGCGCGAATTCAGGATTTCATATTAAAATGAGATGAAAAAATTCGAATGGAGATTCTTCGCAGGTCGCATAATTTTACGACATCTCTGGATCGCATCGCGCGACATCTCAATCCAGCGCTCCCGCCGGTACGAATTGTCGTTTTGAAATTAGTCGATTTCCATATCTCGTGTTATTAGATGCACTGCAAAATACCACTAAATGCAACAGATTCGAGTTGTCCTATTATGAGCATCGCATGAGTTACGATAATCAGGGATTCGTCATTTCACAAACGAGGGAGCATATCTAAAGTCCAAGGTTGCAAAATTGATCGAAAGTGCCTTCAATATTTTGCGTATGCAATTAGGACAAGCGTAGAGCACGAATAATGGTATCCTGAAATACATGGTAATTTGACACGGCGCTGCGGCGTGAATGATCCACCATTTTTTTACAAGAATTTTACTATGAGGCATCCGTTCAAAATTTTGCTGATTTCTGCCGGCGATCTTTTTCTTTAATAGTCACTTTGTCTAAGAATTTCAAAAATCAGCCCCTTGTAGAGTTCTTGTAAACGGTGAGGACTTAGGGTCAGATTTAATTATTGAGAACCACAAAGTTACTTTGACTTTGTTAGAGCGATATGGTCGCTACAGTGCCTTCGACATTTCGTGTATGCAATCCGGACGATTGTCGAGCACGAATAGTTGCATCACGAGGTCTATATCAATTTAGGAAGGCGCCGAACCGGCCGCGTCGGACGTACAACAACGTAAAGGAAACCAAAGCGCCTTCAATATTTTGCGCAATTTCGCACATAAGGGCAAGTGCGATTGAAACCAGTGCGCCTTCAATATTTTGCGTATGCAATCAGGACAAGCGTAGAGCACGAATAGTGGTATTCTGAAATACATGGTAATTTGACACGGCGCTGGACGGCGCCAACGCTTGATTTCGCACTTAAGCGTGCGATTTCGTGATTTCGGAAACGTTTGAGTATTCACTCTGCAGGGTGTCTAGCATCAGGAGTTTCCCGATTTTCCCGATTCTATCAGGATTTGAGGTCAATCAGGATTTAATCCCGATTTTATCAGGATTTAAGGGAAAATCGGTCGTAAAATCAGGAGTTGAGTAAAGTCGGCCGTCCGGTCGGATTTTCTTTATAGAGCTATTTTTGTGAAGTTACATTTGCCTAATTTTTCTCCGCAAAAAGATTAGTATTTGGAAAAATTATGAAATCGGGATTTAGCAGTCAAAAACCAGGATTTCATCAAGATTTCCCAAAAGGAAAAAAAATCTAGCATCCTGATCTGCGATATTTCTTATTCACGGCAAAGATGCACCTTCTATTACGCGGGCCAATGAACATACTGAGCTGCCCGCGTGCTGTCAGTCACGGTGACAGAACCTCATGATGAGTTTCCGTTGTCAACACCGCGCGCTGCTGCACCGGTGGCACCAACGCAGCGGTTGCATCCAAGCGGCCTCCTCACTCAACTCCTCCGTCAGGGGATCAACGCTCTCTTTTTACAGGCAGGGGGTCTGCCCGAGAGAAAACCCTCCACTTCAAAGTGAAGGAACACCCCCCCCCTCCAAATCATTTGAGGAGGCCTGTATAAAAAAACGAGGAAAAGGGATTAAATTGCTGAAAACTTTATTTCCTTTTTTTTATTATTATTAATTTTTATTTAATGATGTGCTATGAAAAATAGCTATGAGAGAAACTCCCGTTACCATATATACGAGAGAAGGACAATTTCTTTACTTAGGTTTCGTGCTAGGGGACATGTAAGCTCACTCCCTCCCTCCAAGGTTTTGGTGAAATAGCGCTACTGGTAAGGGAGTCTTCAAAATTGAATTATATTTATTGAGAAGGGAAGCATCTTAAAAATACCAAGTTTTAGATTCCGTAATTGAAACTATGACTTGTGCGGTTCACTGGAAAAAAACAAAAACACATTGGATCTAGAGTCCAGACTCTTGAAAACATTGACTAGAAAAATGACTCTTGATTCAATTAGATTGAAGCTTAAATCAAAAGAAAATCCGCTCAAATTAAGAGGCTTGGTTCTTGATTTAAGCTTGAATCGGACTGAATCAAGAGTATTTTTTCTTGTCGATGTTTTTAAAAGTCTGGACTCTAGATCCAATGTGTTTTTTTTTTTCCCCAGTGATGTTTATTGAGAAGGGACAAACTCTTAAAAATACTGAGTTCTTGCCTCCGTTGTTAAAACTGTGACTTGTGGGTTGTTCAGACTTGCGCGTTTTTCGCACGAAAGCTGTTAACATTAATTGAATATTAGCAGAAAAAAAGACGTAAGTCCAAATATCCATGGGTCATGATGTACTTCACAAACAAAAAAAGCCAGAACTTATGAGTTTTCGGACTTTCGCCCTTCTCGGGAAACACGATGTGTGTTGAGTGCAATGAAAATTTGGCTTCATTAGATTGCGAGTCTCTCTCTCAACTTGGCGGATAGTTTACCAAATCATGAATACCCCCTCTTATAAAGACCCCATTAAATGGATTGAGTCCTAAAATATGGGAACCGAGAGGGTTCCAGGAATCATCGTGAAAAGGTAAACTGGGTCACGCGCTGGGTTTGACTTTTACTCGCTGCGGTTCACATAAACTCCAAATTAGACGGAAAATCGCGGGAATTGAAGCTTTCGCGTTCGAGTTTTAATTACAGCAAGACGCGGACCCGCCCGCGAGACCTCCGCGACACAGACCATTAATCAGCTATCAATTAGCAGATGCAGACAAAATTGCAGCCTCCGCACAGTGGATCGAGTTAATTTGAGAGGTCGGACATGAAATTTTTGACTTAAACTGCGAATTTTGAATCAGAGTATCTTGCATCAGGAAAAACCGGAAAATATTAGGAATTTTGGCGGATCAGGAAGAAATCAGGAAAATATCAGGAAAATCTGAAAAATCGGACGTTTTATCAGGAATTTTTCTCACGCGAATCTCCTCAGCGGAGAAAGTCTTACTGCTTTTTGCCTACCGTGCCAGGAGTCAAGAAAAATCAGGAATTTTCAAAATGAAACAATCAGGAATTTGTTCTAAAATATCAGGAAAATATCAGGATTTTTCAAAATTAAAAAATACTCACCCTGTTGATGTTAATTTCGTCATATTTTAAATTTCCAGTAGTGCTCCATGCAGAAAATTTCATTAGGAAACCAATGGAACCACTTTTAGAACCTCAAAGTTTTGTATAAACGGAGTTATCAGCGTTTAAAGTTTCAACATTTTGTCCGACCTCTCCGATTGACTCGATCCACTGTGCTCCGCCGCGAATGAAACTCCGCTCCCCACGAAATCCGGGCTTTGAAGTTTCTCGTACTTTCATCGTGATGGACCTGGATGTTGCAGGGATCACAGCATCATGGAACGTGGTCCCTGCGACGAAAATCAAGGGGTTTGGCGCCGGCTAAATTCCTGGAGTCGTATTCATAGCCGTTCCTTATTAAACAGCTCGGGTGTGCTCGTGCAAGCTGCACGAGCACACCCCATCTTTCCACGTGCACATGGTTCCTTTTAGTATCAATACGTCCAATTAGGGCAGAATATCTTTTCCGCACAAAGTACATTTGTGGTAATTTTTCCGATTATCGTCGCCGCACAAAATCATTTGCGCACAAATCAGATCTTAAATATTTGGCAACATCAATAATTTTTTTTAAATCTTGGTTCACTCGTTGCTCTTAAATATGCCTCATATTTTTCTCGACGTTGCCGCATACTACAGAAAATTATTAGCGCAAAAATGAGTTTGTGCGGCAACGATGATCGGAAAAATTACCACAAATGAACTTTGTGCGGAAAAGATAGTGAACCCCAACTAGTGGTTTCGTATCGCAAAATGAGGACCAAGTAAAATCACTGGAGGTGGCAATTAAAGCCCCTTTATACTGAGAGTCAAGACAACACCCCCTCATGGAGTCACAAACGGGAATAAAGATTACAGAAATTGAACGTTTTTCGTAATCTTTGATCGGCCCATTCTCAAATTCCTTTCTCCGTTCCTTCTCTCATTCCGTTTGTTCCTTGCCGAACCCGTAATTCCCTGGTCCATCCCAGATTATAATCTTTGCAATCGGTGAAAATGTAATCTTTATTCCCGTTTGTGATACTGTGAAGGCCTAAAATACGGGAACCAATCAGAAATGGATTCACATTGTCTTGACTCTCAGTATAAAGGGACTCTAGTCAACCCCAATGGACCACTAGATAAGGTACGAATTCCAGCATTCTGATACATGTTTCTTAACCAAAATTTCACGTAAAACACGATGCACACGACGAAAACCGAAATGAACTCCTTACGAAGATTTTAATGATTCTTGATGCGTGAATTCAAACCATTCGCTCATGAAAACTCAATGCTCTACGTGATTCACATCGCGCGCTAAACGTTATCATGACAGTCTTTACGATATACAAATCTGGCAACCTCAATCTTGACACTTTGGCTCAGCTATAGCAAATTGCTTACAGTTTGGACAACACATGGTGGGAAATGAACCTTACTCGATTGAGGAGCTTGTTGAAACCGTTTTAGTGGGCGATTTGACTCACGTAGAGCTTTGAGTTTCTTGTGAGCGGCCAGTTCAAATTCCTCGTAACCAATGTGAAATAAAAACGTTAATATCTTCGCTAAGTGTTGGTCTCAGTAACTTTTGTTGCGCGAATCGTGTTTTGCGTGAAATTTTGGTCAAGAAACATGTATCAGAATGCTTAAATTCGTACCTTGTCTAGTGGTCCATTAGTAGTTTCATATCGTAAAATGAGGTCCAAGTATAACAGCACCGGAGGTGGCAACCCTGCTTGGAGTGCAATTGCACTTACGAGCGCCGCGCCGAAGCTGAGCTTGCGCGATGACTGACCGTAAAAGCTGCCCGCTGTCCTGTCTCGGGCCGCGGATTATGAATGGGGCGTGAAGGCGTAGCGCGGAGCCGGCCGACACTTCACCGCTCGTAAAACCTTCAATCACCGTGGGAGAGCTAATCGCCGCGGCAGCGGTGAGCTATCGACTCGCTCAATTGGCAAATGAAGTGCCGTCGACACGTGAGCTAACGGGCCGTTGACCACTCGTCGTTCTGTGTTGTTTAGCTTTGATGCGGGCACCGCTTTCTATCGTGGAGGGATTTCTACCGGTAAAAGTGTTCACAGCCGCCTTGGAAAAAAAAACCACATTGGATCTAGAGTCCAGACTCTTGAAAACATCGACAAGAAAAAATACTCTTGATTCAATCAGAATCTAGTTTACATCAAGAACCAAGCCTCTTATTTTGAGCGGATTTCCTTTTGATTTAAGCTTAAATCTGATTGAATCAAGAGTATTTTTTCTTGTCAATGTTTTCCAGAGTCTGGGCTCTAGATCCAATGTATTTTCTTTTAGTGCCAGCAAAATTAGTCGTAATGGGCCTGTTGCAATATAGCCAGAGCGAAAAGGAGAGTTATTTCTCGTTGAAAATGGCTCAAACTCATGAAGGTTGATATTGGAGCGTGGAGGGGTGTTCTACTAATATTTTTGATTTACTGGAAATAAATTCTGAAAAAAAAATTTGTTCAGGTTTAATGCGGGACAGCAGTACCGCTTTCTATCGTAAAGGGATCTCTACCGGTAGAAGCGTCTACGGCCGTGCTAAATTAGTTCTAATGGGCCTGTTGCGAACTTCAGCTGGAACAAAAAGAAGAGTTATTTGGACCGAGTTTATCAGAAAAGAATCAACTCTCATTTTTGAAAAAATTGAGTTAAGAATGTTTTTGAGTTTCACTGGCCCTCTATTTTCTCCTGTCAACATCTGATAATCGAAAAAAAGAAACTAGTCTGTGAAAAGTGCGGTTAAAGGTTATTTTCTGCGTCGAGCCTTATGCATGGATAAAACCTCCGACCTCTTTCTCTCAGTTTCAACTTAATATGGGTTGGTTCTTCTATGATGAACTAGGTCCATTCCCCGTAGGAAATGGCTGAAAAATCATGAAATTTGATATCAGAGCGTAGAGGAGTTTTCTACTAATATTTTGGATCTACCGGAAAAAAATCCTTTTACATCCAAGTCCAGACTCTTAAAAAATTTGACGAGAAAAAATACTCTTGATTCGATCGGATTTTTGATTGAATCAGAAGAAAATCCGATCAAATTAAGAGGCTGGGCTCTTAGTTCAAGCAAAAATCCTCATGACCAATAATATGTTTTTTTTTGTCGAATTTTTTAAGAGCCAGGACTCTGGATTCAAGAAACTCTTTATTTTTACAGTGTTAATAGATACCTTTTTAGGTGCATCACAGAGCATAGAGGGGTGCCCTACAAATATTTCGACACAAAAAACACATTTCAGTGTATTTTGTCATTTTTTAATCGATTGTATTGTCTCTAAGTCGTCCCCGGATTACTTCTAAGATCGGGGCCTCTTCCTTCCCGCTAAAATATATTTACTTAGCAGTTGAGAAATCTTGTTTTACTCATCAACCTCAGCGCGTGAAAAGGAAACGCAACGGAAGCCTGGATTAATTGACTTACGACTTCCTAGCTCAGAACGAACGCATAATGGCTTTATAACAAGCCAGGACGTTTTCACAAGTTACACAAGCATTCAATCCACCTCACGTATGGTATTCCGTCCTTTCCTCGCGTTTATTTCATGCCCCCCTTACACAAGGCCGTATCTCAGTTTCCAAATGAGCCCTGTTTCACATATAGATCCATGCTCTCCGGGGCTCATACGGAAATCGAGATAAGTCCTTACGTCAAAGTAGCGCCGGTTCGATACAGTAACGCCACCACCCTCCGTTTTCTAATTTAAAAAGGCCGTTAACCTGCGGATCAAGGGGGAGTTTCAGTTTTCCTCCAGGATGTAGCGAATCTTTACTGCAGTCGGTTTATTGGGTGGTAAACACTTGAACAGCCCTGTTAACCAAAACCCGTGAATCTTATGTTAAACCTATGTAGATACGTCTTTTCTGCCCTGTACGCCCAGGAAAAACGCCGCACGAGCCTTCGGACGCTGCCAAATTTACTTCGCTGAAAAACAAGCTTTTAAAGTCGGCCCCCTGTGGTGCGTAGTGGTTGTAGCGCTAGCTCTATAATCGGGAGATCCCGAGTTCGATTCCCGGCTAGGCGACCCGAGTTTGATGGTCTCAAAAAATGGTTGCCTGGGACTGGTTGCTCAGTAGGGACAGAGGGGGGACGGGACTAAAAAGCGCAGGATTAGTCCTTGTGGGCTATTTGAAGTGATAAAAAAATAAAAAAAATAAATAAATAAAAAATGAGTGAGCTGTGAGTTGGGTTTTTTCAATTTTTCTGAGGATTTTATTCGCAATGAGCCTTTACAGAAGGTGTGAATTATATAATTATGAATCACGTCATATATTCACGCAGGAAACGAATCACGCACCGAGAAGTCTAGAAATCAACTCCTAGCAAGATGCAAGTGATTACAATTAATATTGTTCATTGGCAGAAGCACGAATGACGCCATTTGTACAGTCTAACTTCCACTTGATCTGTGTTGGAATACTTGTTAATGTTTCGATCAGGATGTAATTTCCAGTCTTGGCGCCGTAGCAATCGTTTTCCACGTAAGCTGTCGAAGACATTAAATGTGCCGCTCATCTCCAGTTCAGACTTCTGCAGTGTCTCATTCAATCTAAAAATTTTAAAACCTCAAGGAAAAAGATTCACAATTTCCCTCAAAGATTAATATTTTATCAAGGGAAAGGCAAAGTGGGCGTTTTTCTTTTAGACGGCAGTCTAGTACTGCTGTGCTGAAGAAAAACGCCGTATAAACACTCGCATGTTGCAACATTTCCATTGATAAAAATGTATCTTGGAAGAAAATTATGCCTATTCTTCCTTGACATTTTCAAATATTTCAGATTGAATTACGAACAAAATTCCCTGAAAAATTGGAAGAAAAATATTTACAATTTTCCAATTAATTCATCTTTTATCCGAGGAAATTTGACAACGCCTGAAGGTTCATACGGCGTTTTTCCTTCCCACGGCAGAGTAGTAAACGAAACGACGTGATGCTTTGAAATACGCTTACCGCGGTTGCAATATCCTTGCGACAACCCGCGAGAAATGCCACCCACGCGAAAGATGAACTCGGGGAAATAGTGGAAAAAGAGTCGGACGAGGACCGCCTCGTTTAGTCCTCCATAAAACAAATTAGGAGCGAGCAGCTTTTATTGCGAGACCGCACGATGCAGTGACCAAATTCAGAGGTTGCGCCATCTTTACAACGGCTCTCCCGAACTTAACCTCAACCCCTAACCCCGAGCCTGCCAAGTTTGACTGGGATCTCTCGTGCGTACGCGATGTGTACAATTTTACATGAATATCTTACTGCAGGAACTGCTCGACTCGGGAAAAATGAAAATCCCATAATAATCCCGAAAATTTGTTCTGGAGGCTATCTCCATGCCTGAAATACAAAACCACGTATCTTACCTGCGTAAAAATGTCCACTACTCTTTCATTATTTCGAAGAAAAACAAACATGAATGTGTTACTGCGGGAACTGCTCAACTCGGGAAAAATGAAAGCCCCATTTTAATTTAGAGAAGTTGTTCTGAGAGTTGTTCCATCGATGGTTCGAGTTGTTCCATCTCGATGACTGAAATTCAAAACCACGTATTTCTTTTGCCATGTTTAAAAATTTTCACTCCTCTTTTATTTTTCGGGGAGAAACAAGCTGGATTTTTAGCTTGAGATTTTTACAGATTTTTACAGATTATTTGTCTAAGCAGAGCCAAAAAGCCAAGGAAGTTTTTAAAAAATTACGTTGACTAGTTTTCCAAAGCAAGAATAAAGTATGACAGGAAGTTTGCAACGTCGCAAATGGAAATTGGTGGCTTCACACTTTGACCGTAGATTATACATCTTCGGTTTTTCTTTAAATAAGAAATATGCTCGCATCTCATACGCGAAATTTTTATATTCGGGAGTGAAGAAAAATCAAGTGAAATTGTGTGCAGAAACGAAAGTCTTCTTTAGAATATTAAAATATGGGTAAAAGAT
This sequence comes from Bemisia tabaci, assembly GCF_001854935.1. NCBI lineage: Eukaryota > Metazoa > Arthropoda > Insecta > Hemiptera > Aleyrodidae > Bemisia > Bemisia tabaci. Next base: position 1,001,922 of record NW_017547105.1, on the reverse strand, counting down.
TTGCAACGTCTTAAGTCGAGGCCGTAGTTATGTACTTTCACGATCGTATTGTTTCTCCGACAACTCGAAAACCGCCTCCATCGTCGAAAGGCGCTAGGATGCGACTTAACGTGTCTCCATGTCGTGAAATGGTATCACCCGATAATTGAAGGCGAAATTAGTCTGCAATGCCTCGCTCGGTTTTCGCTTTTCAGGAAGAGCATTGCCGGCAAGTTTTGCCTTCAGACTTTCGGTGATACCATTTCGCGACACGGAGACACGATAAGTCGCTTCCTAGCTTCAGTGTATTTTCGAAGGAAGTACACATTTTTTTTCAATGAATCTTCCTTCGACAACTCGGCTTACTCTGTTTTGAGCTAAGTATTGCGGGCTGATTTCGTCCTATGTCTTCCGGTGATATCAATTCACGGCAAAGAGACATATAGAAAGTCGCATCCTACTATCTTTCAGTCTGATGTTTCCCACAACACCGGGAAAAGATCCTCATGTGAGCGAGTTTTCGACAGCTTAATTCGCCTTCAATTTCTAATGATACCATTCCACGACACGGAAACACGTTAAGTTGTATCCTTGCGCCTTTCAATTTAAGCGCCTCCAACAAAGCACTCATTCGAACGTTTTATCGGTGGTTTAATGGACTGCATTTTGCAGAAACTCAGCAACGGAGTGTTGCCAACTTTTGCAAATGCTAACTCTAAAATGAATGACCGGAGAGCAAACTAATTATTGGGATTTGAAGGGCAACTATTTTATTTATTTACATTTTTGTGCGTGTTTCAAGTTTGAACTGTTTTTCTTCAACTTTTCGGAAATAACTAATGAAGTTGCACGATCTCGCCATCATTCCAGTGCATTTTATTTTCTATCACAAATTTCTGTCCAAGGTTGCCTTCTTTTTAAAGACAGCATCTTGCGGCAAGCCGCGTCCAATATTATACCGATAAATATCTTGTAATTCCATAAAATGCTTGTGTGGATCTTCCTTTAAGCAATACATTTGGACTGCTTTTAGCAGAAAGGAACCAAGCCACATCAGCTATTGCCAATTTTAACAGTGGGCCGATTATTGAAATTTACAGACAAAGCCATAAACTAAGAAGGCAAAAATCATTTGGAGGGATCCCTTTAGTGGAAGCATGTGGTTGCAATGGACGAAGGAGGTCGGTAGTAGACTAACTAACAGCAACTTACAAGAAACCCCTCAGTAAGTCCATTATTGTCCTCCTTAGTCTGTAAGAACCACCAGTTTCAACCAATTGGATCACACCACACTCCCTATGTATTCTTTGTCTATCGCTTCGTCTATCAGTTTCAATAATCAGTCTGCTGGGCTATATTTAATTTTGTACAAAAGAAAGTCAGTGCGGATTCCTTTGAAACTTTTAAAAATTTGCGTCGCATTGTGCAGAGAATGAACTGAAATTATCACAGTGATCCGCACAACCATTTTCATGTAAAAAATTAAATCGCACAGTTAAATTTGGCAAAAGCTGATGTGTCTCGGTTCCTTTCTACTTAACGCGGTTCATTTATGACTACGGCTCTCGGTTTTGTGAAATTTTGCGGATTTACTTATTGTGTTTTCCCATCCAAATCCAGTATTAGAACTATTTGACACCCATTTACTCCTTCTTCTTGCACCCAACCTGGCAGCAAGGTCGTTGATTTCTGACTTCTGAGACCGCGACGCGACAGTGCGTAGCAGCAGCAGCCGAGAGCCCTGTGCACTCTCCGTATAGTACTACACTCTTGCATTGCGCCAACCTGGCCGCACCAGGGCGCTCGCCTCGGTACCCGAGCCGACAATCAGCACCCTGTTGTCAGATTTTGCCAAAAATACCGATTTTTACCCTATAAACAATGAGAAATTCACCGGGTTCCAAACTCGATTCGGCAAGGGCGATCGGGGCTCGGACACGGCGGCGCACAGAGCGAGTGATGCAATGTAACGGTGTAATTGACTCCGACACTCGGACACTTTCTCGGTCCGGGCCCAGGCTCCGGACTCCCCGGGCGAGGCGGCCGGACAGCCCGATCAGGTAAATTGTATACTTATGCGTGAGGAGCAGTGCGAGATTCGTTGAACTTGGGTGGCAAAATCCTTCGTTTCTGTGCGGAGGAATTAATAAGCGACGCTAAAATCGAGGCGTTCTAAGATCGGTGGGAATCGAAGCTTTGAAACCGTGCCACAGGGTTGTCACAGTCAGGGAGTACTGGGAAACCCGAGAATGGAGATGTTGCATGTGTGAGGAATTTGCGATTTGATAATTGATTCATTTGTAAAATTTTGCGAGAACCCCGATGGTGCCACTGGTTTCATCTGAAATCAACTCCCAAGCTCAAAAAAAGCTCTCAAGTTGAGGCCAAAATGGAGGCGATATCCCACGCTATCCTGAGAGTCCACCTCTACATCAAGACAAACTCTCCGTGCAAAGATAGGGAGCAAATACATTGACGGGGCTGGCACTTTATTTGGGGACTCTAAAACTGAAAACACGACAACCCTGTCAATGTATTTGCTCCCTATCTTTGCATGGAGACAGAGTTTGTCTTGATGTAGAGGTGGACTTTCAGGGTAGGGTGGGATATCCCCTCTATTTTGGCCTCAACTTGAGAGCTTTTTTTAAGCTTGGGAGTTGATTTCAGAGAAAACCAGTGGGACCATCGTGTTTCTCGCGAACTTTTACATACGACTTAACAGTCACATCGCAAATTCCTCACACATGCAACATCTCCATTATGTCCGACCTCTCCGATTGACTCGGTCCACTGTGCTCCGGCTCCATCCGAAGGCACTTTATTTGGAGACTCTAAAACTGAAAACACGGCATCTCTGCTAATGTATTTGCTCCCTACCTTTGCATGGAGAGTTTGTCTTGATGTAGAGGTGGACTTTCAGGATAGCGTGGGATATCCCCTCCATTATGGCCTCACCTTGGAAGCTTTTTTTGAGCTTGGGAGTTGATTTCAGAGAAAACCAGTGGCACCATCGTGTTTCTCGCGAACTTTTACATAAGAGTCAATAGTCAAATCGCAACCTCCTCACACATGCAACATCTCTATTGACTCCGACACTCGGACACTTTCTCGGTCCGGGCCCAGGCTCCGGACTCCCCGGGCGAGGGGGCCAGACAGCCCGTCTGTCGATTCCTGCCGAGGTAAATTGTATACTTGTGCGTGAGGAGCAGTGCGAGATTCGTTGAACTTGGGTGGCAAAACCCTTCGTTTCTGTGCGGAGGGGAAACTAAGCGGCGCTAAAATCGAGACGATCGGTGGGAATCGAAGCTTTGATCGGTGGGTAAAATGGTGCAATCTATTCAGAATGGAACTCGCCGGGAGAATGGCCAAATTGCGCGTGTTTGTACATGGTATCCAATACCAGTAAACACCGGTAAAACCAAAAAATATCAAAAAATTCGATGTCATCAAGAACACTGGAAAATAAACACATTATATCTAGAGTCCAGACTCTTAAAAACATCGACAAGAAAAATTACCCTTGATTCAATCGGATTTTTTCTTAAATCAAGAACCAAGCCTCTTAATTTGAGCGGATTTTCTTTTGATTTAAGCTTAAATCTGACTGAATCAAGAGTATTTTTTCTTGTCAATGTTTTCAAGAGTCTGGACCCTAGATCCAATGTATTTTTTTTTCCAGTGATTTTGAGTTTCTACGGAATAAGGCGCCTCGCCTTGGTCGGTCACAAGCAAGGATCGGATCGGATCATTTATCGGACGTACGAGGAAGTAAACCTCCGAAATCGCAAAAAAACCGAGAACCGTAGTCATAAATGACTTGGCATCGGAGCTTCGCGAGGCGAACCCGAAGAACCTTAAACGATGGTGATCAGGTAGAACTGTAGAAGCTCAATGCTCATTATTCCGCTAATGTCTGCTAATGATAAGGGCTTTTCCTTGGTGGAGCCATTGAGCCCTTCGCCCGAGCTGGGGTCCCATCTACGGTTGACGAACCCACTCCAACTGCCTAGCGCCTGGCGCTGAGGAGAGCTTAGACGCTGCGAAAGGTGAAACAATGAGCCCTCTTAAGGTATGAGCATCCTCTCTGCCACTACAATCAACACCTTTGAAACCTGTGATTCTCATGCGAGCTTGCGCTAGTTGTGATATCGGAGAGATTCCTGTACGTAGATATTGATGGTGACAATGTGACAATCAACGAAAAGTATTCTATTTTGGATCCCTAGTTGGGATATAGATAACCACTCAACTTGGTTTCAGTTTAATAGCATAGTATGTATAAGGTAAATCACATTAAGTAGGCACCAATTTTTCATAGGCATTCAACAGCACACTGGAAATAAAAACATATCGACGGTGAAAGTCGGCAATCACATAACTCGTTTGCGGTGTCTGAAAATCTCCGCCTCTACGTCATTTTTTTAAAGGAGAACAAATTGATATTATTTCTTGAAGTTTTTGCAGAATTTTCTTCGCATCGAGAAGAAAAATCATGACAGTTTTAAAGAATTGCCGTTGAGTAGTTTTCCATTTAAAAAATAAAGTATGACAGGAAGTCTGCGACGTCGCAAACCGAGTTATGTGATTGCCGACTTTCACCGTCGATATTGGATCTAGAGTCCAGACTCTTGAAAACATTGACAAGAAAAAATACTCTTGATTCAATCGGATTTTTGCTTGGATCAAAACGAAATCCGCTTAAATTAAAGAGGCCTGGTTCTTGATTTAAGCTAGATTCTGATTGAATCAAGAATACTTTTTCTTGTCGATTTTTTTAAGAGTCTTGACTCTTGATCCAATGTGTTTTTTTCCCAGTGTATCATGTTCAGTATTTAATTTAATTAATGAGTGTAAATATAGATAAATGCTAACGAAAAACTCATTGTGTTGAGTTTGCATGGACGTCATGAAAAGATCACAAGCTCCACAGTCTCTTGTTATGTCGGAGGAAAGGAGGTTAATAACTGCGCGCTGCCCTGCTGCGTATTGAATTTTCCCGTCTAGAAACTAGCAAAGAGGATTAAACTTCAAAACAACGGCTCCCGAAACTTATTTAAAGCTCGTCGCTTCGGTTATTATTTCCTCGAATCCATATCCAGCAACAAGTTTTGTATCGAATCCTGTTACGTCGATAGAACTAGGCGAAACCAACCCGCGCATGAAAAGTGATTTTTGAACCTAACTCCTCAATTTTAATGCTCTACGTTTCGTATCGCGTACGGCACAGAACGCATAGTGGCGCCTTACAAGACTTCAGGATACTTCATGCATTGCGCGTACAGCACGATGCGCGCAGCGTACAATAACGCCTTACAAGTCTGCTGGATACTTTATGCACTGCGCGTACACCGCGGTGCCCCACAGTGGATAGAGTCAATCAGATAGGTCGGGTATGAAATTTTAAACTAAAACTGCAAATTTTGATGTTTATCTTATCACATTTTAAAGTTTAAGGAGTGCATCTAGAAGACAATTTCACGAGGAAACCAATGGAGCCACTTTTAAAATCTCTAAGTTTTCTACGAACCAAGTCATGAGCTTTTAAAGTTTCCAAATTTTGGCCGACCTCGCTAATTGACTCGTTCCGTGTGCACGAATGTCATCAAAAATACACATTTTATTTTGGAAAATTTGGCAACTCTTAAATGTTTATACGACTTTATTCCATAGCACGGCAGTAAGTATAGCCCCGGTAGAAGTATATGCGGATAAGAGAAGCGTGAGCAACGGATTTTTAATTTGAGCCGATGGTGTTGGGTATCATAAGCAAAAATCGACGTCAGACAATTGTTCGAAAACCCCGAAAAGTCTCAAAACGCACGATCGACGGTTTAAATCACAACGCCCGATTAAAAAAGGGAGCAGTTGCGAAGCATGAATGATCGATTATCGACTATCGACGTTTCCCCATTTGAAGTTGTGGTAAAGAATCGATTATTAAGGTGTTCGCTGCAAACACCCTTTCTATCGATCATCTTACACGGGTTGAAATGACAGGTCAATCGATTTATCGCAGAGAGAGCTGTTTTGAATTATCCGACGGCGGACGTTACAAAAAACTTATCAATGATGAGATTAGGAAGAACCCTCCTTTTCAATGATCAGTACGGATCGTTATTGAAACTCATCACGGGTCGATCAATGATTGATCAGCGATCAGCTCTCACAATCAGTTTTCTGGAGGAGGAAAATCTTAACGGCACGCGCGAAAAGATGCTTTGTTGTCATTCACTCACAAAAAACCATAATTTGTCTTGAAGGAAATTGAATCAGTGAGTTCAAAAACACACCAACTCGGGTTTTTTTCGATTTTCACTTTTTTACGGTTTAGTAACACTTATGGATAGAAGCATCTGCACGCAAAAGGAAATTTCGAAATTGCAATTGGAAGTGCTCGAAAAAGGGGCGAGAAAAGGGAAGAATAGAAGTATTTCATCGGAAATACCAATTTTTGGCCATTTCCAGGGAAACGGGTGACCATCCGATTTTGCGGTTTTCTTTTTTCGGTTCAGTATACCTTGTACCAACAGTACCAACAAGTTATATAAATATTCAAGCGTTATTCAGGTTGAAAAATATCGAGAGGTTGAAAAATATCAGGTTGAGAACGAAAACACACCAACTCGGAAATTTTGAAACGCTTAGTTCTCTGTCATCAAACATGGTGTATCGATTTCAACTTGGTGCTTTACAAAGTCTCTGAGTACTTGTCATTTAGCACCAAAAAGGTTTTTCCTGAACTAACTTCTTCGCCCGCTGCGCAGTTTTAGGTGTTTCCTGAACAATTTTTTTTTCCGAGTTGGTGTGTTTTTTATCTCACTGATTTAATCGCATAGAATGTGGAGTTTCGTGCGGAATTTCTCACTCGTTCGGTGCGTCGTGAAGTAGCCGAGATGGACAAAAGTTGATCGATCGGGTTCGGCTGATCGCGAGACAGCGGAGAACCGGATATGGCACGGATGCTGCAAATTGTTGATCTGCCTCGCGTGCCGCCAAGAAAGCGTTTCCTCAATTTGAGATGAATCCTATATTGTATAGATCGCCATGCTTTCTGTGGATCTCCTGGAAGAGGAATTATATCCTTGCTCCAGTTGATGGATGAGAATATCCTCAGCTCTGAAGTATCTGCGTTCTTGTAAGGAACGACGCACCAGAGGCAGGGTTATCAAAGAGAGATCAATACAATTTTCAACTCACTTGCACGTAAAAATACGTAAAAAAAATTCTTACGTGCAAGTGAGTTTAAAATTTTATTGATCATTTATCTTGTGCGGGTCCCCTAACGAATCTTCTTCAAAAAGAGAGCTTAAGAAATAATGACTTGATTCAAGCAGAAATATTCTCAAATTCATTGGAATGTCAAAATTTTGGCTGGCTTAGCAATCAACCACGGAAATTGATGATAAAACATCGAGCTAAAAGCCCATCGAATACATACAGTACATTTCAGTTACATGATATCAAACAAGCAAGTCCATATTTGAGTCTGATGTGAGTTTCTATACCTCATACTATTTTTCAATTGCTTAGATATCGTGTAACTGAAATATGCTTTATATACCTATTTGATTGGCTTTTAGCTCGATGTTCTATTATCATTTTCCGTAATATTTTCAAATTGGCTCTCAAGTCTCAAGAAGGTTGCCTCTTATATCAAGAATAAATTCGCTTCACTTAAGCAGACCTCTTCTTGGTATAGGCTTGTCTCGCTGTTATTCGCATTTTTCATTTTCTTGAGCTTGTATCGATCTGTTTGCACCTTTGACTAATGATAGACTTATTCTTCTGTTCCAGGTATGTTTACAATCCTATCTTCTTAATTCTCTCTCGCTCTATGCTTCATCGGTAAGTTTTAAAGTCTGAAGGCGTAATTCTTATACCTTGCAATATTTTCGTTAAATGGGTCAGTTGCGCTATAGTCATAGTATATTATCAGTGTTCGAAACTCCCAGGCGCCAACGCGCCTATAAGAAATCGGTCAAAGAAAAATGAAAGCTCCGCGCCACTTTTCTAGTGATTTTCGTCTTACACGTTGTCGCCCTTTTGGGCCCTAAGAGCTTCATAAATCTAGAGTCCCTTTATACTGAGAGTCGAGATAACACCCCCTCATGGAGTCACAAACGGGAATAAAGATTACACAATTTGGCAGTTTTTCGTAATCTTTGATCGGCTTATTCTCGAATTCCTTTCTCCGTCCCTTTACTTCTCTCATTCCGTTTATTCCTTGCCAAACTCGTTATTCCCCGGTCCACTCTACATTATAATCTTTGCAATCGGTGAAAATGTAATCTTTACTCCCGTTTGTAACACTGTGGAGGCCTAAAATACGGGAACCAATCAGAAATGGATTCACTTTGTTTTGACTCTCAGTATAAAGGGACTCTACATAAATCGAGGTGTCCACACTCTCCCTCTGAAGGTATTCTAACCCGATCTGACGCGAAAATACGCTTAAAGTTGTATTGGGGACGCAGCTTTAGCAAGTTGGACTGTTGGAGCCGCGTCGCAAGTTGCAGCGGCGAGCCACCGAGGATTCGACGAGTGTGTTTTATCCGCGGTGCAAAGTGGGCCACAACCGGAGACTGCAGAATACAACTCGGCGTCGCGTCGCGTCGATGACCGGATCGCACGGGGACGAGGACAAAGCTCGGGGGCTCGCTTCCAGATGAACAATCCAGACGAGATGCCGAGTTCGACGCACTGGGCACCGCTCAGCGTTGCTCTGCCGTGAGTCATCGGGCAAAGGCCAAAGTCAACGTCATGCCCCTTGTGCTCCTTCTTCTCCAAATCCTGCTCGGTGCTTTGAGTACCCTTTTAAGAAAGAGTAGATTACTAGACAAGGTATGAAATAGAGTACATATCGTAAAGAGTATGGACTCGTCGAAATAAAGAGCTCTTAGGCCCCAAAAGGGCAGTCAACCCTTCAACACGAAAGACGCTCAATAAAAAGCAGCTACCAATATTCAGATCCCAAAATCAATGTTTTTTCAATATGTACTTTTATTCGCAGAAAATAAACTCTGCGCAAAATACCACTTTTAGATTTTCGCGATTATCTGTAAAAGCTAACTTAAACTGCTAAGAAAGAAGGTAACTAATTTATCCTTTTAACTTAAGGAATACTACGTCCACACATTGAAGAGAGAAAATAACAAGGTTATTTTAGAAATTAGAGTGTCTTTTTTTTTTTTTTTTTTGATCAAACTAAGTAAGGTGGTTGAGAAGTTCATAAATAAGCATCCCTCCGCAAAACTGAGTATACCGTTATGAGAAAACTAAGTCAAATACCAGTGGCGTGGCGTGACTATATCCGGTAGGCGTTCGGAGTGTTAACTTTAGGGGGGGGGGGTCAGAAAGGTTCACTCCCCTTCCTTAAAGGAGAGTTCGGGGGGCCTCCCCCGGAAACTTTTTAAAAAATGAAGCCGCAAGAACACGATTTTAACCCTTTCTGGTGAAAATTGTGCCGGTAAATTGTCATTGAAATTTTGTTCTTTTTACCGATCGTTTTCGTGTAATTTATTTTATTAAATGATAACGTATTTTCGCAACACGCACCTGCAGAGAGAGGTGGGAGAGGGAGATTGGGAAACTGAAAGATGCGGCCTGCAGGCGCAGGGGGGGAAGCGGAGGACGAATCGCGGCATAGAGGAAATTCGACGGTTCGCAAACCCCTGCGGACCACTGCTATAGGAAACAGCTGGACTGATGAGCGGCTCTCCTCTCTCGTTCTTTTCCCCTCCCTTTTCTCTCTGCGGTGTTCCCTCCGCGAGCGCGGTCCGCACTCGTCTCCGAACCCAATGCTCACGCTCCGCTCTGCGCCGCGCGCCGGTGCCTCTCCTCTCTCGTGTACCCTTTGCCCCTTCATCATTGCACCCAGGTTCTCTCTCCTCACCGTGCGCAGATCATCCAGGTTCGGTAGCCGATGCGGACCACGCGTCACAGGATTATCTCTCTCCGCCGCGCCACATGCCGCTGTCGGAAGCCAAGCGCCCGATACTTATTTGCGATCCACTATTCTGTATTGCTTCCCACATTCTTAGCCATAATTTATTAATTTTTTCAAAATATTTTAGAGTGTTCGGCGAACACTGCGAACCTATGGACGCCACGCCACTGTCAAATACGTGATATAATAAATCGTTTTGAATAATTTGAGTTCATAGTTTGGCTGCTCTTCTGGGCCCAAGAAGTTCCATGATGACGTAACATACAAAAGAACCGATGTGCCCATACAGTACGCCAGTACGAAATGTAGCATTCCGATGTATGTCCCTGTCGCAAAATTTCACTTACAACAAAATTTGCGCAACTGATAATACTTTCATCAACTCCCAACCAAGATCCTAAGGTTTTTATCCAGTATTTGTCACGAAAAATTTGCATTTCCCGCTCACACGAAAAATGAGAGTCTACTTGAATCAAAACGCACACTGCAACGATTTGTGGGGGTGGGAACGTTGATTTGTTTGGGGTCAGTCGCCCGTGTTACAGAAGCGTGGGTTGACTGTCGAAGCTCACGGAGCAGCGAAAATAATTAGAGTCGTCCGAACGCCAAGTTGTCGCTAAATCCTACTAAACCACTGGGGAATCGTACCTTAGCGACTTAATAAGGATTTAATTAAGCTGGTCGCGGGGGACACACTCGAGCGTCCTTTGTTGCACCCACCTGAAGAGCCGGAACGACCGCTGATCCCGACATCCCAAGTTCACGATACGTTGACTCGGTGAGATGGTGGTGTATTGCCATTTTTGCCAAATAGACATTGCAATTTTTTTTTCATCAAAATCATTGTTTGGTTGTCCGCGGGGCAGTTAGTATAAATGTACAAAAACTTGGAATTGATTATGGTAGTGTTCGCCGAAAAGTTTAGGACAAAAAAGAAGGAGTAAATACAATTTGAAGTTCGCTGTTCAGAGAACTTAGTTTTGAAGAAAAAGAGAAAAAAATCATTCTCATATTTGAGTCTGTTTTGCCGAGAGTACGACGCAGGAGATTCTGAAACAGGGTGTCTGGAATCAGGATTTTCCCGATTTTCCCGATTCTATCAGGATTTAAGGTCAATCAAGATTTAATCCTGATTTCATTAAGATTTGAGGAAAAATCGGCTGTAAAATCAGGATTTAAGTAAAGTCAGCCGTCCGCTTATTTTCCGTTAATTATCCGTTTTACGTCCGTTAATTTTTTCCCGCAAAAAATCAGGATCCAGTCCGCTCAAATTTTCCCCAATCCCCTCACAGTTTCCGAACAAGTCCAAACGTGCACAACAGTTGTGTTCAAAAATTTTGAAATCTTCAAAAACAGACTGATACTGGTTTAAATCACCGGTAGTTTTTGTTAAGTTTCCATTATCTGACAAGTCATGTTCAATTGTAAAATTGTTTTGATAATAAAGAATTCATTCATTCAAAAATCAGGATTTCACCAGGACTTGGAAAAATTATGAAATTAGGATTTAACAGTCAAAAATCAGTAAAAATCAGGATTTCCTGAAATGATAAAAAACTAGACACCCTGTGAAGATTAACAGTAAAATTTTTTTTGTCAGGCGGTTAGCCGCTTTCTGAGGCCATAAGAGCTTCAAAATCTCAAAATCCGGGTTTAAGACCCTACACGGAGAAAAAAACTTCGTGCGTGGGACCCAAAATTTAGTTCATATGGATCTCTGAATTTTTCGGATTGAGCATCTGAACACTTTAGGTCCAGCTGCTGAGGTTTGGATCACACATCTGAAACTTCAGCTCTTACATCTGAAGTACTTCAGATGTAAGAACTGAAGTTTCAGATGTGTGATCCGAGCCTCGACAGCTGGACCTAAAGTGTTCAGATGCTCAATCCGAAAACTTCAGAGATCCATATGATCTAAACTTCGGGTCCCACGCACGAGGTTTTTTTCTCCGTGTACGCAACGAAAATAGAAGGTCTCTTTGTAAATTTTTCATCCGTGGACTAGGGTCCCTTCTCCCGGGGGTACTTGCAATTTCAAAAATGATGTGGCAAGTGTGGCCTTGATCTTGGTTCCAGCGTCGGATCGGCGATTCCCGCCTTCTTCCGCCCCGCGAACACGGACGTGATTAACGACCACGCGAGTACTCCAGCGCGATCCCTTCTCTCCACAACCTCCGCCCCCTCCCCCGCGAGAGCGCACGCCCCGCTTCACCGGCGACGGTCACAGTACTCTTTTTTTATGCCGGAATTTAATCGAGCGGGATCTGCGGGGGCAGAGGCACCGCAATTTCACCGAAATTTGCCCGGGACACTTAACACGAACAACGGCTCTCTGGGTTCATGCTTCATGTGTAAAGACTAATTGGACCATATTTGGACGTATTTATGCGAAAAGGAAATATGCGCAAGTGGAAAGATGGGGTGCACTCGTGGAAGCTGCATAAGAAACAATCTGGTCAGTGGGTATAGTTCCTTTTGAGAAAGAAAAGCGGGATTTTCAATTAAATCAAAAGGGACTGAGTGCAAACTCGTGAGCCGTGAGCATGTGACAAGAGCGTTGTGGACAGGGCTCATGAGTTAAGGAGTCCCGCCACCGATCTCACCGTTGTGCCCCCTCGTAGTTGCCGCTGACGTCACTGGCGCTTTTAAAGCCCCATTCATTCGTATGGCCCGAGCACTAACGAGCACACAGCACACCCCATCTTTCACTTTCACATAGTTCCATTTAGCATAAATACGTCTATTTTGCAATGAGGAACCACCATTCCTGGCTCATTTTAGAATCAACATGCACGCCAATTGGACGTATTTCTGTCAAACGGAACTAAGCGCCAACTTGAGTTTCTTTTGAGGAATTTAGAATGCCGGATAGCGCGTGTTCTGTCAAACGGACCTAAGCGCCATGGAAAAGCATTGCAAGTATAGGACGGATTGAGCCCGACGCCCGGTTCCGCCAATCCAAGCCTCCCTCCACCCTCTTCCCCCTATGGCGCTTAGTTCCGTTTGATAGAAATACGTCCAATTGGTTTCTATGTACAAAAAAGTGCTTTTATGGAAGAGCCAGAGATAATCTTAGTGCAAAATGTATTCCAATTGGGCTTCATTTTGCAGTTGGGGACCACAATTTCTGGCTCATCTGTACAAAAACTTCTGTGCATTGGGAAACTAATGGTACATACTGTATTTCTTAAAGGAGCTAGAGATTGTAGTGATCCTCATTGCAAAATGCAGTCCAATTGGATGGACCGCGTTATGCAAAAATGAACTAAGGCACATCAACTATCACTATATCCCATCGAACAATACTTTTTTTTTACTCGAGAACACTTTTTTTTTTACAAATTCTGCGGAAAATTTCAAGGAATTCCCCACACGAATTGCCTCAGAATTTCAAACTAACTTAAATTATACTGCAATTTGACGTATTTCTGCCAAACGGAACTATGTGCATAATGATGTGAGCCCTGTTATGCATATTTTCTTATGGGCCTCAGGGCTCATGTCTCAATGAACATAGTTCTGTTTGATAGAAATACATCCAATTAAATTTCTTCTACAATTCGAAGAAAATATTTAAAATTACTCTAAAATTCCGTACTTCATAAAAATAGATTCAGCTACGTCTGAAGGCTCATACTGGTATTCTTCTACATAGCACGACAGTATTAGAGATCAATGTAAATTCAGTTTTCAATTTCAATTCCGTGTCAAGTCGAAATAAGCTCAGAGCAGATTTATAGAATCATAATTCGCAGAACTTTTCGTTGAACGATCGTTCATTTTGAATGAGTCAATCCAGCGGATAGCGCGCACAATTATCCTCCCGTCTCGAAATCTGACAACAATGGACTCGTAAAAAAATTTAAAAATAGTAGTGCGTAAAAACGTGACGGCGAGACGGTGAGTGGACGATGAAAAATAACCTGAATAAAGATTGTGACACTTTGACGTTTCGTCGAGAAGCCTGGCTGTGGCACGGTTCCGCGTAACTCAAAGTAAACACTACGGGAAGGCAGTACTAACCTCCCGGAGGTAATACTAACTGTACGCTGGGATGCGACGGAAAATCGTGGAAAATAAACGCTGGGAACTTTACACGTTAGACATCGGCCCCTGTAATAAACTAGGACGTTATGCAAGCTTTTGAAGAGGTACGGCGGTGAAGTTTCAAAGGTTTTCAAACAACCCTTCTGTTTTATATTATACCGGGTGACCCAATATTAAAGCTAGATTGCACTGCCGTGCCTAGGAAAACCGCCATATCGACGGCATAAGTAGCACTGGAAAAAAAAAACACATTGAATCTAGAGTCCGGACTCTTGAAAACATTGACAAAAAAAGGACTCTTGATTCAGTCAGATTTAAGCTTAAATCAAAAGGAAATCTGCTCAAATTAAGAAGCTTGGTTCTTAATTTAAGCTTAAATCTGATTCGAAATCAAGAGTATTTTTTCTTGTCGATGTTTTTAAGAGTCTGGACTCTAGATCCAATGTGTTTTTTTTTTTTTCCAATCACATATCTCGTTCGCGGTGTCTAAAAATCTCCGCTTCTGTTTCATTTCTTTAAGGGAGAACAAAGCGATATCATTCCTTGAAGTTTTTGCAGAATTTTCCTCGCACAGAGAAGAAATATCACGGCAGTTTTAAAGAATTGCCGTTGAGTAGTTTTCCGTTTATAAAATAAAGTATGGCCGGAAGTCTGCAACGTCGCAAACCGAGTTATGTGATTGCCGACTTACGTCGTCGATATGTCTCTATAAAATACTTCTCTTTCAGGGTTCATGTGGGAATAGAAATTCGCTCATACGTCAGAGAAGTGATGCAATGAGTGAAGTAAATGCTTATACATTTTCGATAGAAATTTTTGGTCTTTTTTCATTCTTAAAGATAAAACATAAGCGGTGACTCACAACGTCGCAATATGATGTGCACATTTTCGACTTTAGCAGCGATATATTTCATAATAAATCAATAATAAATATACCGTTCATTTAAAATATAATGTAATTTCTTATGTAGCTCCCAAAATATACATTTTTTCTCTACAAGCATCTTTTTGCAGTTGGTTCGTCTCTCTGAATTGATTTCACGATCGGAAATCTGAGATGGAACCTACATTGTGCACTCAGTTTCTCCTCTGAATCGATTTGAATCTCTTTACACTCCGGAGAAGGGAACCAAATTATCAGAATTTTGACATTTTTTTTTTTTTTTTAATTTTTTTTGTAGGACTTTGATATCTCGGTCAGCAACAAACTTTGAGATGTTGAATTTCATAGAAACTAAAATCCGGAAACAAAAAAGTTTCGCCACGAAAAATATGATAGAAACTCCACTACAAACAGACCCTTCGTTTTCGAGAGAAAACTTGTCTCGTTGAATTTGATCCCTACGATCCGTAAAAAATGGCTTTAGGCTGCGTGGGTTTAAATTAGATTCAATCCATAAATCAAAAGACCTAAATAATTTGATCTCAAACCCACCGTGCCCTCAAAGCCGTTTATTTTGCGCGATTGTCAGTGGCTTCTCCGATGACAGTGTTAAATAATAATAATAGCTCTATCCCGACGGGGTCTTTCATTAGAGGCCCGAATTATCGTAGACTCGACAAACATCCGTGCATTTATTTCGGTCAACGGCTGCGGGAACGTAAATGGGTTGCGAC
This sequence comes from Bemisia tabaci, assembly GCF_001854935.1. Taxonomy (NCBI): domain Eukaryota; kingdom Metazoa; phylum Arthropoda; class Insecta; order Hemiptera; family Aleyrodidae; genus Bemisia; species Bemisia tabaci. The sequence goes on along the minus strand of NW_017547105.1, from coordinate 986,333 downwards.
GACAGAAAAAAAGTGATGTTAATGCAGGCGCGTTTTTACAGGTTGCTTTTTATTCATTTATTTAACAGCATGCTCTCAAGCCGCGCTTTCAAGTTTCCCCCGAACTGTTTTCAGTGTAGTAAAATTATTGCGTGTAACCCTGGAGGCTACATTTAAATCCATGTTTAAGTGGGAACTATCGTATTTGGTTTCCAATAGTACGCTTGTAAACTCACAGTTCCCGACTAAAGCAGCGATGTTTAAAAGCTGAAAATCTAGTAACACGGGAAACTAAAGCACTTAAATGATCACCGCCTGCTTTTTTTTACGCATCCGCGGCTAAATTCTTTTCGAATTTGGAAGTATCCTTCTGCCGTGCTAAAAATGAACGCTGTATGAACCTTCAGACGTTTCCAAATTTCCCTCGATAAATTACGAATTTTTAGTAAAACCTTTGAATATTTTTCCTCAAATTTTGCAGAAAGTGTTATTTGCCGTCGGATCTAAATTATCCGAAAATTTCGAAAGAAAATATTCGTAACTCTCCCCAAAACTAAACATATTATCAGATTAAATTTGGCAACTCCGGAATGCTCACACGGTGTTTTTCCTAAGTGCAGCAACACCCTAAAAGGTTATATTCCTAGGTTGCGTGGAAAGTCAGCGTCAACGAAATCCACTTTAGTTAAGTCCTAATTATTTAATCCCATCGGTAGTGGAAGTTTCCAAAGTACAGATTAATTTGAAAGAAAACAAGGATTTTTTTTTTTAGATTTTATACTTATATATATTCGTGATCATAAAATCAAATGCATTCTGGAAGGGAGAATCTAGTCGCATGTGATACACTATTTACCAAGCCTTTTTTTCATGCTCTCCTCTTATCATCTGGAACTCCAAAAATCTGCAAACTCGATCTTGCAACGTGTTCTGAGAAGTCCGTTGTCAGGAATACGTGTTTCGCGAAGGTTTGTTCAATAGCGATATCGATGGCAGAAATCAATGATGTCACTGGAAATCAAATCATCGTCTTGTACTGATTAATCGGGTAGTTACCCGTACTTGCATGTAATGCTCGATCTGCATTGGAACGCGTTGATAAATTAATCAGTCAATCAATGGATCTATCTATACTAAGCTCCGAGACCTCCTAATTTTGCATAACTGGTAACGCTTAGTTCCAGCGTTCTACCAGACCGATTTTCATGATTTTTGCTGCTAACGACGGGCAATTTTCTCTATAAATGAGATTCAAATTTTCAAAATATGACCCAGGTTTTTTTTTTTTTTTTTTTTTTTTTTTTTTTTTTTTTTTTTAGCAAATTCCGTTCCGTTCCGTTCCGTTCCGTGTCCGTTCCGTTTCCGTTCCGTTCCGTTTCCGTTTCGTTCCGTTTCCGCAAATGCCTGAGATTCATATGACGATTTTCCTCAGTACGGCACAGGCTCGAAAATACTTCCTCACCACCGCTTGTGATGGACGCGTGTAATATTCGTGTGAAATCTTTTGACGTACCTAATGACTTTAGTGCGTGATCTACGAACACTACTAGCTATCGGGTCGGCTAAGTGCTAAGTAAAAAGGCCAGGAAATGTTTTTAGTCTCGACTAATGTCTTAACATTTCGACAGAATGGTTTACTCTGTCGAAACGGATTCAATGGATTTATTTCAACGTTGCCTCCACGAAATAACGTAACTGTATTTCAGTGTTGCCAAATGTACCCTCGAAAATTGCATTTTAACCAGAAGAATCTGGGGCATCTCTAACTGAAAATTTCACTGAATTTTCCCCTAATGTTATGCAAAAATTTCTAAAATTTTGGACGAAGATCGCACAAGTATATTGAAAATTTGAATCGTTGGACTCGATTTGGCAGCCTTACGATGGAGATACGTTGTTTCGTACGGGATTTGTTGATTTGACTCTTTCGGTACGTCCATGATGTGGTGTTGTAATTTTTACAAGTAGAGGAACTGCTGCACCTGCAGACTGGACTTCGCTTCATAGTCGGCAGATCTCGTGCTTCTTCCAGTGGCATCGCGTGCTTAGCGAGATATCGATTGATCTGCAATTTAAACCTATGGAAAAGGATCGATTAACAAACAGGGTGTTCGCAACGAACACCCTAATAATCGATTCTTTACCATAGCTTCAAATGGGGAAATACCGACAATCGATCATTCGCGCCTCGGCACTGGCTTCCTCGAGTTTCTGAAGACGGTCTCTCACAGTAATAAGTGCATCATTTACCGAAATATGATCCGTTCACACTCGGTATACTTTGATGCGGGCACAATATCCAATTACCGAGCTCACATCAAAAAGAGCGCATCTCAAAGTTCCCGTTATGATTCTCGAACAGGCTGAACTTCCGAGGTGCTAAAGGCTATTGGCAGGCCCATTTCATGAGATCATCGTGCTGCAGTCGTAGGTTCAGCGCATGGTGTCTAGATCGGAAAAATCTGGGATTCATTAGGGATAAAAACATTCTACAGAGAAATTCAAAGAATCTGTTCCACAACCTGGAAAATCCTCTACAGCTTTGAGGCTAATTTTCTCCCTTTAACTTCATTTGAATTTTTTCCTGGTTATCTTAATGTATAATACTAAGACCAAAAACACTAAGAAGTGGGCCGAACTATATGTAACAAGGTGAAGAAATGGTTTATATCTGTAACTTCGGAGAGTTAAATCGTTTTTCCCGAATAAATCTAGGCAAAGTGGGAGAAAACTTAGATTCCTTATCAGGGAATGAGCTTCTGAAAACCAGTGATAATCAGGGAATGAGTATCGCTAAGAATTCTAGACACCATTGTTCTGTGTTATCTCCAGTATGGTGATCTCGCTTATCTAGTTTCGTCAAAAGAGAGGGTCTTAAAGTTGAAGAATCGTAACTTTTTAATTAAATATTTTTTTATTTCACCAACCAAATATCAAAGACTTTTACACCCTCGAATGAGAGGAAATAAGCTTCAGATCTAGCTTCGGGAGTCGGGACTACTCGTGGATGCTAAAACTGAAAAAGCACACATCTCATTTAACGACGTTTTAGATTTCCTGTCTTGTTTTAATTTAAAGGGACAGCTTTTCATCGTTATTGCACGAAATCCCGCATAACTCTCCCTGGCCTGCTGGAGAATAATTATAGAGAATTTTAGGGACATAGGCGGATCCCGCAAATTTATATAAACCTATGGAAATGTATCGATTCTCGGAGTGACCAGGTGCACAGCGGATCGAGACAATCAGAGAAGTCGGGCATGACATTTTTTACTAAAACTGCAAATGTTGTTGAACCCGCACGGCGCGGAACGCATAGTGGCGCCTTACAAGACCGCAGGATACTTCGTGCATTGCGCGTACAGCACGATACGCGCAGCGTTCAGTAACGCCTTACAAGTATGCTGGATACTTCATCATGCATTACACCACGCGTACACCACGGTGCCCCTGCAGTGGGCAGAGTCAAACAGAGAGGTCGGACATGAAATTTTTGACAAAAGTCGCGAATTTTGATGTTTATTTCGTCATATTTTAAATTTCAAGGGGTGCCTCTGAAGGAAAATATCACGAGAAAACCAATGGACTCACCTTTAGAACCTCAAAGTTTTGTATAAGCGGAGTTATAAGCGTTGAAAGTTTCCAAATTTTCTGCGACCTCCCCTATTGACTCGATCCACTGTGAGGTGCTCCGACAAGAATCGATCATTCAACATAAGTCTAAATTGAGGAAATCCGATGTTGCCAAATTGTTGGAATCGCCTCACTGGCAAAAAAACGCATTGGATCTAGAGCCCAGACTCTTAAAAACATCGACAAGAAAAAGTACTCTTGATTCAATCAGAATCTAGCTTAAATCAAGAACCAAGCCTCTTAATTTAAGCAGATTTCGTTGTGATTCATGCAAAAATACGATTGAATCAAGTGTATTTTTTCTTGTCAATGTTTTCAAGAGTCTGGATTCTAGATCCAATGTGTTTTTTTCAAGTGAGCTCTGTTCAGGGATAATCAATGAAAATTCGTACAATAAAATATGTAGAAGTTGAAGTTTTGAAACTCGGCAACTGAGGTACGTGTTCCTCTCGTTCCATCGTCGATTTGAGCCAACAAATTATGCAGCTTTGCAAGGTGAACTCCAGTCCCGAGATAACACGACGCATCAATGTTTTTAGAAAGCTGCACTTGTCAGCGCCGTTGTTTATGAGTCTCCCAGTCCTGTTGTTTTTAAGGAAAAGCTTTCCGCGTAACAAGCTGGAGTCGGTCGCTTCTCGTTAGGAAATATTTTGTTCTCGCGATGAACGCGGGGGTGTGTTACGTAAAAGTAACTCGAAACTAACTCCGTTGCATCGTTGCGTATGAACGCGAAAAAAGAAATTCATCTCAGCGTAAATGCATTGTTTTTTACCTGTGAGCTGGCGTCGTCCCTAAAACCGCACCTTAAGGTATCGTGTTCCTTATTCGGTCATCCCTGCGCCGTCCCTCATTTTCCCACCTGCGGTCCATCTCCTGGTCATCGCATCCAGTTACCTCGTTAAGCTCGCGATGGATTAACCTTCGCTTAACTCTTTGCCGGTTCCGTATCATGTTTTGAAATCCATCGAAAACACCTTGTTTTACTTATTTGCACGAAGAGTTAAAAAGGGGATTACACACTGCGGCCGTCTAGAGTACCTTTATAGACCGAGTATGGCCATTCGTATCTTTTTACTACAGGGAAGCTGTGCCGCTTTTTGATTGGTCAACGAGTTTTTAGGCTTCATGATGCTCTTACGGCCGTAAATAAACAAACAAGATGGCGACTCACCGTAACATTGATAAGAAGCTAAAATTTGACAAAAATTTCAATGATACGGCGGTAACAATTTAAACTAGCATATCTACGAATAACACCTGAAGAATACATGAAAACACTGTTAAATCGCCTTTCGTCTTTATCACGAAGCTGTCCGAAAATTTCACTGAATTTTCTTTATGCTGGCGATAAAATCCAGTGAGATTTTCAAACAGATTTAACCGAACATTTCTCTGTAACAAACTAAAATGGCGGTGGAAATTTTGAAACGTCGTATGCACTGGAAAAAAAAAAAAAACCACATTGGATCTAGAGTCCAGAATCTTGAAAACATTGACAAGAAAAAATACTCTTGATTCAATCAGATTTTTGCTTAAATCAAAAGGAAATCCGCTCCGGCTTGGTTCTTGATTTAAGTAAAAATCCGATTGAATCAAGAGTATTTTTTCTTGTCGGTGTTTTTAAGAGTCTGGACTCTAGATCCAATGTATTTTTTTTTCCAGTGTGGTGCTTGCGATACTTTGACCAGAAGGTAGCAATGTATCTTACTACCATGAACTGTGTGTGAATCTTAGCGCTTGGAACCATTGTTAAAATGTGGTGGAGGAGATTGAAAAAGACGGAGATGTTTTCCGGAGGGGGAGGGGGGGGGGCTGAAGAGTTTCATCTGAGAGCACCATGTCGAAGTCGGAGCAATAACCTATTCGGAGTCGCTGTCAATCGTGTCATTGTTCCATTTTTTACGCCACTTTTCCAGTCGAGAAATCGAAGAGAAATTATAATCTCGGCGCCCGCGGGGCCGCGGAACCAGGAATGTCGCACAGTGGATCGAGTCGATAGGAGAGGTCGGACAAAATTTGGAAACTCTAAAAGGGTGTCTAGCATCAGGAAAAACCGGAAAATATCAGGAATTTTGGTCGATCAGGAAAAACTCCGGAAAATATCAGGAAAATCGGAAAAATCGGACGTTTTATCAGGAATTTTTCTTACGCAAATCTCCTCAGCGGAGAAAGTCGTACTGCTTTTTGCCTACCGTGCCAGGAATCGAGAAAAGTCAGGAAAATATCAGGAATTTTGGTCGATCAGGAAAAACTCCGGGAAATATCAGGAAAATCGGAAAAATCGGACGTTTTATCAGGAATTTTTCTTACGCGAATCCCCTCAGCGGAGAAAGTCTTATTGCCTTTTGCCTGCCGTGCCAGGAATCGAGAAAAATCAGGAAAATATCAGGAATTTTCAAAACGGAAAAAATCAGGAATTTTTTATACAATATCAGGAACAATCAGGAAATTATCCGAATTTTGAAAAATTAAAAAATACTAGACACCCTGTTTAATCGCTCGTAACTCCGTTTATTCAAAGCTTTAAGGTTCTAAAAGTGGTTCCATTGGTTTCCCCGTGAAATTTTCTTTTGCAAGCACCCCTTGAAATTTAAAATGTGCCGAAATAAACATCAAAATTTGCGGTTTTAGTCTAAAATGTCTTGTCCGACCTGTCTAACGGACTCGACCCACCGTGTGCCGGTCGAAGCGAGCCGGAAAGAAAAATAGTCGAGAGGATACCGCTCAGTTTCCCGCGCGCCGATCGATGTTGAGTGGTGGTGTCAAGAGCGAATTTTAATTTTTCTCTCGCGAGCTCCGCGGAAGTCGCGAAAATAATCGGGCGAGCGGTGAGGCTAACAATGGCAGCGCCGCTGAAGTTGAAAGATGACTCCCGCGATGAAGCTGGAAATTAAAGGCTCGGAGACCGAGGTGGGATGATGGAAGTAGAAACCAGGGTAAGGGGCCTTTCAAGTATTACGTAACGCACTTTTTACGATTCTTTAACCCCCCTCCCCCTCCGCTGTGTAATGCACCCGTAACGCTGGCCTGACTCCCCCCCCCCTCCCCATTTTAATAAGATTCATTCGAGAAAGGCGGAAGTTACAATTTGTTGTACGTTTTATCAGAAATTCAAATTTTTGAAATTTTTCGGATTTCGTTAATGAGAGGTCCTGAAAAACTACTGAATTTTTACTGTTGAAGAGGTGGATGTACTGATAAAGCACTGTAAAAGTACTGATTTTTGGCCAGCCTGTTTAATTAGACAAGACACCCTGTAATGCTGGATCCGCCAATGGGTGGTTGCAATGGACGAAAAAGGTGCATAGGCGAATCCGGACATTCGGAGGGGGGGGGGCTGCCCCTACAAAATGTTCGTGATTTTGCCCACATTGCAGAATTTACTCTTTGCGATATATTCTCATTTTCCGCGGAAACTTGACCGCTCCTGCGGAGCCTCTGGAACTCGTGCAAAAAACAATTACGCGCAGAGCTTCCGTAAACAATCCGGCCCGCGCGACAGCGGCCACGAGCGCGGGCCGCGTGCTTTGTCCGAGATTCCGCGCATGGCGGATTCGCCAAACGACCGTCCTGTCCGCAATGGACAACCGTGCCAAAACGAAACCGCGTATCCGAACACGGGGTCCCCGCGGGAGTTACGCGGTTCCCGGAGCGCGGCCCGGTAAGTGGCACGGGTTGATGATATTGTCAATTTCCCGGAAATCCCAAGATGATCCGCTCGGAATAATTAATGTCGCGCGTTGGAATTAAGCTCGAGAGAAAGAGAGAAAGAGACGGCTTCGAACAGTGTTCCTCTGCGTTGCCTGGTAGAGGTCAGTAGTGGAGAATTTCAGGCTCTCCATTGAAAGTTTTCGGTTTTTATTATAGTATTCGTGGAATGGACTTTAGGAATTCCCTTCACCGGTGCCTCCGCGAATAGTCAGGGGTGTCAGGACCAAAAAAGGCAAAATTACCCAGAACGATTTATTATTACAAATGCTGAGACCCTTCGTTTGTAAAACACGTATTTGACTTAGTTTTTGCACAAATTTACTCATTCTTGCGGAAGTACGCTCATTTATGAACATTCCTGGCCATCTTGGTTTGAATAGGAACCTGAGGATCGGCAGTAAAATTGTGTCTGTTAGAAGGCTGGTTGCACATCTGGGCCTTAAGCCCTCCATGAAGCGATCTGTCGATACTTTCAGCATACGGGTACTCTAGGCTAGAGTTCCTCTGTAGGGTGAGTATGGACGTACGGAAATATGGAGTTCTGAGTGCCCAAAAGGGCATCCATCCTTGAAACACAAAAAATGTCACCGCCAATCTTCAGATTCCAACATCAAACCCTGACGGGCAAGAATATTCATACATTTGTGTCCTTTCTTTAAAATGAGTGAATTTATGCAAAATCTAAGTCAAATACCTGCTTTCAAAACGACGGTTCGTAATAATTGTAATAACAAATCACTTGGAATAATGTGAATTCATAGGTTGGTTGCCCTTTTGGGCCCTAAAAGCTACATGATCTAACCTCAAAATAACCGACTTATCAGCACTCTGATTTCACGCGGTGAAGAAAGAGGCTAAGATTTAACTCATTTTTGTCCCGAAGAACTTTCTGCACCCATGCCAACATCCAGTGATAAGTTCTTGAAAAGTCAGAGAATTTTGTATGACCCTGAAATTTTTCCTACCGAAACATAGAGTTATTTTGAACTGCTCCAACACACCCTGGTAAAAATTGGCGATACGAGCTGCGTTTCAAAATACCATAGAAATTCTTATAGCCGGCAAAAGGAGGCTACAGAAAATCATATAGCTGGCTGTAGAATGCGGAGAAAATCATACGGCCGGGCTATACGAAGTGATAAAAAATTATGCAGCCGGGCGATAGTTCCTATCGCCGGGCTTTACACTTTATCGCCTGGCTGTTGCTTTTTCGCCATCGATTATAAAAGGCTATAAGAAATTGTGTAGAAATTCGTGTGCTTTGGAAATCATTAAGTTTGATACGGAACCACCTTAATATTTACAGAACACACATTATATTTTCCTTTAATACATATTTTTTTTCATCAATTAAAATGAGAATAATCCATACAGGATGTGCAAACATTTCAAAATCATGAGTTGAATAACGCTGACTCCGCCAGATTAAATATTAGAGCCTAACACAAAGCGGAGCGACGACGCCCTGGCGCCTACAAACCTAACAGGGATACTTCACGCATTGCGCAACGCGTGAAGTGTCCCTGTTAGGTTTGTAGGCGCCAATGCGTGGTTCGCGCTGACTGCCCGCCTGCCACGGCGCTTGAAGCAACTATTTCACACCAGAGGTATTGCACAGTATCATACGAAACTGAAGGCGCTCTAATATATAGGTAATGGCAGGCATCCATCAAAAGTATGGAGCTTTCCTCGCAAAATAAATCAAGATACTACGGCCCAAAAAGAGAGCAGTATTCCAAAAACTCACAAGTCCCAGCATCCGTAATTAGTAACGTTTAGCATACACTTTATCGCCTGGCTATTGCTTAATCGCCATCGGCTATAAAAGGCTATAAGAAATTTTGTGGCCGGCTGTAGAAGCTATTGGAAATCTTACAGCCGGCTGTAGGTCTATGGTATTTTGGAACACAAATTCTACTGCCAATTTTTACCAGGGCGTTCAAAGCTTCAGTGTCCTCTAAGTCTGGCAAGAAGGCAACGCGGCAAGGTATAGCGGGTCTGAAGGCGGGTCGCCGGGAAGAAATTAGCCGCTTGTAAACTATTCATTAGGCGAATTTTTTATGGAAAAGTAAATGTCGTCATTTCAAGTATTTAAACAGGCTCGTCAGAGGCGGAGACTTCTCGGAAAGGAGTCGCGGGGATGATTAATAAAATTAATTTCCCTCTCTTCGGGAGGGAATTTTCACGAATTAATTCCCTCGGCAAGTCCGATGCCCCTCGCCGGTCGACGTTGATGGCTCCTTTTTCACCGCGCGCCAGGTCGCTCTCATTTCACTCGGTCCTTCAAATTGACTTCTTTAAGCCCTCCAATTACCCGCCGATCCGACCCCGAAATCCCGCGTAAAGGAAAAACGACGTATGGAAATTCGAGCGTTGTCAAATCTCTATCGATTAAATTCGAATTTCCATAAACATCGAAATATTTATCATTGGCATAATTTATGGAATGGGAAACTTGAGAACTTAACTCAAAAAGATAACAAGAGACCGCATTGAATGGGGAAAATGCTTGACTTCACTGGAAAAAAAACACATTGGATCAAGAGTCCAGACTCTTAAAAACATCGACAAGAAAAAGTACTCTTGATTCAATCGGATTTTTGCTTAAATTAAGAACCAAGCCTCTTAATTTGAGCGGATTTCTTTTTGATCTAAGCAAAAATCTGATTGAATCAAGAGTTTTTTTTCTTGTCTATGTTTTCAAGAGTCTAGACTCCAGATCCAATGTGCTTTTTTTTCCAGTGTTGCTTTTCGGCCAAACAGATACCCGACGACCACTATTGAATTCCTTATGGAAAATAACATGGGAAATCGAATTCGTATAATTTTTCAAATTTAGCCAATTTTTCGGGGGAAAATGTCCATAACTGACTTTTTGAGCATTTAGCGTTTTTATGAATGTAATATACATTCCCTCTTTCCTAAAAAGGGGGAAAAGGTAAAGACGGAAAAAAAAAGAACCACCAAAGATCTTGATTTATGCACTTTAAAACTTCCACTTGAGTCAGCGAGATTGTCAAAAACATCGACCCAAGTGGAAGAAATGTGGCAACGTCTGAATTGTCATCCAGCACTCGGCAGCGTAATTCTTACGAACTCAAGTTGATTTTATCGTCTCCAAGTGAGGGAGAAACGGCGAATGATATAAATATACAAACGAAAAGGTGAAATATCGTAAAATAAAATACTAACCAAACAATCTCGAACCCTCTCTGCAGAGGAATAAGATGTTCTAACGCGTCTAATTGGAAAGTACTCGTGAATCTGAGAAAAAACATCTTTGAAACCTGGAACTACCTATCCAAGCAATGTTAACGAGCAAGGCTGAAGTTACTCATGGGAATTGTTGACTCTCGCGAAATATTGACGCGTTACTCGTTATAAAAAATGTGATTTTTCGCTAAGGCCACTTTTGAGCGTCTTCGAACAGGGTACCTGAGCTGGACTGGTGACCTGGAAAATTCATCATTAAAATATACTGTTAAAAACTTATTTTTTATTCAAAAATATATAATTGTTTTATATAATTTAAAGTCACCTTTTTTTTGGTTTTAAAGGAGTTCTCTTGATTTTAAGAAAGATCTTTTTGATTTCAAGATGAACCATTTTGTCATAATTTGATTCTAATGAGATTCTAGTCTTGTCTCTAACCATATTGCAACATTGACGGAGACATCGCGGTTTAAAAGAAAAAATCAGCGCTGATCGTGATCTCCTTTCCCCTCGTCCCATAAATTAGGTATAAATAAAAATTGCACTGGTCATTCGCCTCATGTATTATTGATGAAGAATCAGTGAGACAGGGGACACTCTCAGGAATTTCTGTTGTTTCGTGTTCACGATCGAATGTAATCTCCAACTCGGAATCGATGTTGGAATCGTCAGAGACAAAATCGCTGTCAAAATCAATTCAAACCAACATTCATTAACGTAGAATATAGAGCTCGCGGAAAGGGCTATTTTTTATATTATGCGAAAATCAGGCAAATTTTCGGCAGATATTTTGCAGGTTTATTCTCGTCCAAATTTGAATTGTTTGAGTCAATTTTGCAACCTCACAGTGAAGTTACGCTCTTTCGTGTGGGAAACGACGATTCGTAGCAATTAGCGTAAAGTTCGACGTTTCGCAAGATGGCTTCGTACGTCGGAAGTTAAAACTTCAGATGCAGAGGAAAGTACGTCGATTGTAGGGGTAAATATGTCGATTGTGGGGGCAAACATGTCGATTTTGGGGGCAAAAATGTTGATTGTGGGGGCAAATATGTCGATTTACCCCTAATTTTCAAGTATTTTTGTCCACTGAAATTTCGGACGCAGACGAAAGCACGTCGACAGTAGGGGCAAGAACGTCTTTACACCCCTAATTTTCAAGAATTTGTGTCTCCGTCCGGTGTTTCAACTCCTGACATTTAGAGCTATTTCGCGGAACGTCAAACTGGACGATTAATGTTACAATTTTTTACTGTGATAAAACTGACGTATTCCCGCGAAAGGATGATTCCATTTCTTGGAAAAAGAAACAACAGACTACGACTTCCCGCTCGGCATTTGAAGTCATAAAAGAGCTGATCGGACTTGACTGGGCGTTTAACCGAATTTCAGCACCCAGCGACCCGACAGCTGAAACTCCTCTTTAAGCCCGACTATTGAGACGAACAATTAGACAACCAGAAAAACTGGCGAAAAATGAAATACGAAATTAAACAGGATGATGGATGAGGGACCTCGTTTGTCTCCGCCCCCGTGCCGCTGGGATACCCCTCGCGACGCCGGGAATCGAACCGAAAATAACCTCCAGCGTTGCCGAATCGCACTGAAGAAACGACTGAAATTGATAATCAGTCTTGCGCAGAGAAAAAAAATTCCAAAAGCCTTATTTATGTTCGCTCCTTTCACAACTCCTTTTCCTTAAGGAGCCTCATATGGTTTACATTGTGATTAACGAAGTTTAAGAAGATCCTCAACGTAATATCATGAAAAGGACGCTTTTAACAAAGCCTGATTAAAGTCAATGTGAAACTTTCGGAGACGGACCCTTGCAAGAGATTACGATGAGACGGCTGTGTAATAACTTAAAAATACAAAAGATTTGAAAATTTTAAGTTAAAGTCGTTACCTACCTTAGAAGTTAAATCATAAAATTTTATCTTCCCTATTTTTAGTTTTGTGTAGTGGCAAATTATTGTTATTCCTTGCAAGGAGGAGTTTATTCTCAGAGATGTTACTTTTGAATTCTTCTTTTGATTTGTCAAAGTTGTCCTTTGCTTCGTTTTGATGTTAAGGATCCTCGTGAACCTCCTTTAATCACTGGAAAAAAAGTCTCTCGGATCCAGAGTCCAGACTCTTAAACATTTGACAAGAAAAAATATTCTTGATTCAATCGAATCTTTGCTTGAATCGAGAGCCAAGCCCCTGAATGGAAACGGATTTTCTTTTGAAGCAATTAAATATCCGATTGATTCAAGAGTATTTTTTTTTTGGTCAAATTTTTTACTAGTTCGTACCTCGGATCCAAGAACATTTTTTTTCAGTTGGGTTTACTAAGGAAATAAGCTGTATAAGGAACGACTATGATTATGGTCTTTACTCATGCAACACATACTATGGATTGCCTTCTGTAAGAAGGGACCAGGAGCATTGCAACGTTGCAAAGATTGTGCAACTTCTTTTGTCTTGGGAGAAAATCCCGATTATTCATTGACGCAGTTGAATCAGTGAGTTCGAAAACCCACCAACTCGGGTTTTTTTCGATTTTCACTTTTCTACGGTTTAGTAGCACTTATGGATAGAAGCATCTGCACGCAAGAGGAAATTTCGATATTGCAATCGGAAGTGCTCGAAACAACGACGGGAGAAGCGAAAAATCGAAGTATTTCATCGGAAATACCAATTTTTGGCCATTTCAAGGGAAACGGGTGACCATCCGATTTTGCAGTTTTCTTTTTTCGGTTCAGTATACCTTGTACCAACAAGTTCTATAAATATTCAAGCGTTATTCAGGTCGAAAAATATACATTTTTCAGGGCAGACTATGAAAAAATCAATATCTGAAAGTCGATGAGAACGAAAACACACAAACTCGGAAATTTTTAAACGCTTAATTCTCTGTCATCAAATGTGGTGTATCGATTTCAACTTTGTGCTTCGCAAAGTATCTATGTACTTGCCCTTTGGCACCAAAAAGGTTTTTCTTAAACTAACTTCTTCGCCCGTCGCGCAGTTTTAGGTGTTTCCTAAACAATTTTTTTTTCCCCCGAGTTAGTGTGTTTTCGAACTCACTGATTCAGTCTCTATTTCACTCGCTAAAAACTGTAAATTTAAGATAAAAATCTCCATGTCTCCATTTTCTTTCATGATTTCAGTAATTTTATTGCAAAGGATGAAAATTCAAACTCATAGCATTATTGCAATGCTTTTGGTTCCTTTTTGCAAAATGCAATCCATAAATCCTTAAAGTTTGATTTGAACAACACCATACTAAACTAAAAAAAAAAAANTGGAAAATCTCAGAAGTTCGCGGTAGTCACTTTTCGGTAAGGAACTAGGGGACTCGGTTATTGTATCGAGGGGGGGGTCGAAACGATCGCAAAGGCGGTATACTACGTATACGCGCCAAAACATAAATCCTTGCTTTCCAAACGCGGCAACACCCACCCACATGTCGTAAGATTTGTTGCGCATAACGAGGAGAGTGGCGGGAAGGGAGCTCGACTTGAACACTGTTGATGGATGAATATCAACACACACAACCGCCGATGATTTGATACGCGGACAAGGGTGGCCAGGCGGGGGGGTGCGTAGGGTGGGCCCCCGGTCCGGGCGGGGGCTATTGTTGCCCCTCGGTCCTTGGGGGTGGGGGCGGAGGGGTGGTAATCAGAGGAATAATCCTCTTTACGTGACTCAAATCCGCGGAGGGGACCTCTTGAGAGGTAGCGTGGAAATTAAAAAGTTTAGTCATACATGCGGGGTTGAACGGCGCACCCTCCTCGGGTAAGCTTCTGTCGGAATATCCGCCGTGATGAGGAAAAGTCGACGGACCGGAATTCTTGAAAATGCTGTGGCAAGCGAACGAAAGTTTGGTTCGTGAGCCCTCTTTGTATATATTTACAAATCGAGTGATTTTTCGTAGAGCACCTGTTTAAGGAGAGTACGGACATGTCGATAATTTTGAGGTTGGTCATGGAGCTTTTACGGCCAAAAGGGCAGCCAACCTATGAATTTTATGTATCCAGAGTGATTTATTCTTACAGTTGTTACGGCCCTTCGTTTTTAAAGCACGTATTTGACGTATTTTTTTCATAAATTTTCTCCTTTTTGTGGAAGGACGCTCAATTATTTATGAAAATTATTGGCTACTTTGGTTTGATATTCGATTCTGACGATTGGCAGTGACAATTTGTGTGTGTGTGTGTGTGTGGTTTGCTGCCCTTTTGGGACCTGAGAGCCCCATACTTTGACTTGTCCGTTCACAACGTCGAATTTGTGTATTTTTCGTAAGACTCCTGTAATATCCCAACGTGAAAACCCAAATACTCATTTTATAGAATCATCCATCTTATCCTTCGCTGATCGTATTTTTACCCTCAACTAGCGAAGAAGAGTATTGCTCATGAAGTCCCAACCACTAAGCCCACTTCAGAAATCCTTGCCGCAAATTGTGGTGAAATGAATGGTACTGCACGCGGTTTGTATCAGCAACGGTCAAAATCAGTTTTTGAGGTTGGAGTCTGCTTGTGGCGCTTGGACACAATTAAGTCCAGAGTGCTTTCACGCAGATGCCAACAAGCATGTCGTAAAAGTTGGCGCAATGCTTTGGCCCAGGTGATCTTGTGATGTAAACTCTATTTTGGGGTTAGACCGTAGTCAATGACCGCAGCTTGGCTCCGATCTAATACGAAATTAAGTAAAACCTAATGATCCCCCGAAAACATCGAACAAGGTAGCAAAACTCGAACATGGGTGCTCAGTATGGCGCATGGCCTAGTTAATTCATTCTTAGTTCGAATTTTGCGGTATTCGCGATTTTCACAAATTTTATGACTTTTTGTCTGCTGTCCTGTGTACGTCAAGTGATTTCTTTGCAATAACGACGTTTTCATGAAACCGTCCTCCTGTAGTTCCAGTTTTTAAAATTAGTCCATACTTACACATCATCAGGTGAAAACGTCTAGATGAGCTCGATCTTTATAAATTAAAAAAAATATATTTCAGATTTTTTAGTACTACATGATGTAACTGTAGAGTTTCTCGTTTAAATGATGTAAATTTTCATTTTTTTCAATACCATCTCTCTAGACAAAAAAAAAAAAAAAAAAAAACTCAGGAGCCATCGAAAAATTGCGCTAAAACACGGTGAAAGCACGGTACCATGAGTATCTTTTTTGAAAATTTGAACCCTGTAAAATGTTTTAGTCGGCGTGAAGTTACCACTCGGCAAACAGTGGTTGACGGTAATAGTCAATTTTCATACGTTAATGCGCCTTCAATTACATTGGATACTGTGCAATACTTTCGTGGTGGAATAGTTGCATTGGCACCTACAAACCTAACAGGGATACTTCACTCATTGCGCAATGCATGCAGTATCCCTGTTAGGTTTGTAGGCGCCAATGCAACTATTCCACCACGAAAGTATTGCACGGTATCAAATGTAATTGAAGGCGCACTAACGTATAAAACTTGACTGTTACCGTCATGGTGTCAGGGGGTATTTTTTAACGAGGAACTTAAAAAGCGCGTGTGGAAATTAAAAAGTTTAGTCATACATGCGGGGTTGATCGGCGCACCCTCCTCGGGTAATCGATGTAAATTTTCATTTTTTTCTTTCCAGAGGTTTAGCAGGCCAATTTTCATAGTTTTTTTGGACAGAATCTGATTTCTTTACATTTTTTTAATATGGCGTAGGAAGTAACCTTTCGAGGGCTCGGAGCCGTCATATATGAAGGCTGGGCCTAGTATTCATCAGAATGCGCACCCTCTAGTCTCCTCATTTTTTTAAAAAAATCGCTCTCCAAAGTCTATTTTTTAAAATTGTATTCAATTCAATCTACTCTCCGCAAAACTTACCTAGTCGTTTTACAGTTAACTTACCCTTGACCGGAGCCAATCTGCATTTATGTGTTGCGCGGACAAGATGCGGCCCTCTCCTTCCCCCCGAAGCTGGCGCTATAACGGCTGCGACCTGGTCTGGATATTAACGATACGTATCTGGTTCAAAGCCCAATAACTTCTAGAGCTTCCACTTTCGCTGTAACCCCGCCCCGTTGCCATTCACCCGGGTAATTTATCGATAATCTCTCCCTTTCATCAAGAAAGATCCACGCAAACGGGGAGCTGGATCGGTTTATCACTTTCAACAACTCTGCAAGCTCCCGTGAAAACTTGCTCCTCTGTGAAAGGCTCTTAAATGATAGGAATATATCCTCAAAATTTCATCTCTGAGTGTTAGGTTATTGCCTGGTAAAAAAAATAATGGACCACTAGACAAGGTACGAATTTAAGCATTCTGATACATGTTTCCTACCCATAATTTCACGTAGAGCACGATTCGCGCAACGAAAACTAATGAAACAAACTCCAAACGAAGATATTAACGTTTTCATTTCACATTGGTCACGAGGAATTTGAACTGCCCGCTGACAAGAAGCTCAAAGCTCTACGTGAGTCAAATCGCGCACTACAACGGTTTCAGCAAGCTTTTCAGTCGAGTAATGTTCATTTCTCACCATGTGTTGTTCAAACTATGAGCAATTTGCTACAGCTGAGCCAAAGCGTCAAGATTGAGGTTGCCAGATTTTTATATCGCTGAGACTGTCATGATAACGTTTAGCGCACGATGTGAATCACGCAGAACATTGAGTTTTCATGAGCGGGTGGTTTGAATTCCCGCATCAAGAACCATTAAATATCTTTGGAAGGAGTTGATTTCGGTAATTTTCGTTGTGCGCGTCGTATTTTACGTGAAATTTCAGTCTAGTAACATGTATCAGAATGCTGAAATTCGTACCTTGTCTAGTGGTCCATTGCTAGAGTAAATGAAGCAAACGTGTGGTATAGGTAGGCTTACGATTAGTTAAAGTTATGGCAGCATATTAAAAATTATTACAAGGAAAAACAAGTTCAACTTTTTCCGTCGTCAACGTTTGACCAATAGTATAATTGTAACTAATCATTGATTTGTTTTCTCTTGTTTCAGGTATGTCTCATGTTCGGTCTACTTTTTTCCCTCAATGCATGATTTGTAAGTACGCATTTTAGTTTCTAACTGTAGCTTGAGTATTTATATGAGGAGAGTATGAACATGTCAAATCTTGCAGCTCTTACGCCCAAAAGGACAATCAACCTTTAGGAAACAGTAAAAAAATGCCCCTGCCAATCTGTAGATTTGAATATCAAACCAAGATGGCCAAAAATGTTTATAAATATAGTAATGCACAGAAATGAGCGCTCATTCACTTGAAAGAGTAAATACATCTAAAAACAAAGTCAAATATGTAAATTCCAAACAACGGACCGTAGAAACTGTAATAATAAATCATTCTGGATAATTTGAGTTCATAGGATTGGCTGTCCTTTTGGGCCCAAAGGTCTTAATGACCTACACATACATAAAAGTCGCTTCTGCAACGCACTTCGGCGCTCTGCGACACTACAACGCCGCCACATGTGCTTTTCTTCCTATATAGGCGCCTGTGGTTATCGAGCAACTGACTGACAACGAAACATCTCCTCGTCAACGCCCTGCTGTCAACCCTTCTTGGGACGTCCCCGTCGCCTTTTTCTAGATGGTACCCAATGCAAAACTTGATCTCGATGACCTTACCTCCAAAATTATCGGCATGTCTGTTTTCTCCCCATACAGCTACTCTAACCGTTGCTAAACATGCACTGGAAAGAAACACGTTGGATCTAGAGTCCAGACTCTTGAAAACATTGACAAGAAAAAGGACTCTCGATTCAATCAGATTTAAGCTTAAATCGAAAGGCAATCCGCTCAAATTAAGAGGCTTGGTTCTTGATTTAAGCTCAAATCTGACTGAATCAAGGGTATTTTTTCTTGTCGATGTTTTTAAGAGTCTGGACTCTAGATCCAATGTGTTTTTTTCCCCAATGTGTTCATAAGTGTGAGTGTTTTTATTTTTGGGGGCAATCGCCGATTTTCTTTCACGAAAGTCACCTGGAATTGGGCGTCAAAAGCAGCTCTCGGTCATTTTAAAACGTTACGATAGACTCGCGCCCCCGCGTAGAAAATCGATTCAATTAAGGTCACAGTGCCCCGTGTCCCCCTGGTCTTAATTCCAACGACAGCAGCCGTGTTCCGCCACCTCTTTCGAAAACCGGCCCGCCGATCTGCCATGCCCTCGCCCGCATCCAAAACCAAAACCACACTCAGTCGGGTGTGAACGGAGCCATTCCACCGGACCCGGCGCTGGCTGTGGCGGCTCGTCTTTGCGTCTCGGGTCCAAGT
>NW_017547105.1:886300-967412 GCF_001854935.1 Bemisia tabaci | reverse complement strand
CAGGGTGGCATGAAACGTAAGAAAGAAATGAAAGATTGGAAATTTCAGTGAAATATTTCATGAAATTTCACGAGGCTGTGAAATATTTCATATTTTTCAGGGGCCAGAGTATGCAACCCGCACTCAAACACCCAAAAATAGAAGAAAATCACGATTTTTAAAACCTTCGAAACATAAAAAGGAACTCGTATTTTTCAATATCTTTCATAAATTTCTGAAATTTCATGAAATGTTTCACGTGAAATTTCAAGATTTTATTTTTCATGAAATTTTGCCACCCTGTCGCCGAGCGAGTTGGAGTCGGCCGACCGTGCACCTGGAAATTGGTCGCCTATAGCGACCGGCAACAGATTGCCGCGGTGCATTCAGCGCCTTGTCGCCGGATCGTGCGGGAATTGATAATTTCCACGAAAATTTTTCATTTGAAACATGTTTTCTTCACGGAGAAAAAAACCTCGTGCGTGGGACCCGAAGTTTAGGTCATATGGATCTCTGAAGTTTTCGGATTGAGCATCTGAACACTGTAGGTCTAGCTGTCGAGGTTCGGATCACACATCTGAAACTTCAGTTCTTACATCTGAAGTACTTCAGATGTGAGAACCGAAGTTTTTCGGATGTGAGAACCGAAGTTTTTCGGATGTGAGAACCGAAGTTTTTCGGATGTGAAAACCGAAGTACTTCAGATGTAAGAACTGAAGTTTCAGATGTGTGATTCAAACCTCAGCAGCTGGACCTAAAGTGTTCAGATGCTCAATCCGAAAATTTCAGAGGTACGTATGACCTAAAATTCGAGCCCCATGCACAAAGTTTTTTTCTCCTCGTAGGAGTTGTAGGGCCCATATATCGCGTTTTATCAGGATTTATGCTGATATTTTTCGTTACATCCCAACTTCTTGGAATTTAAATTTCCCGGGGGTTTTCAATGACGTTTTCTGATTGGTTAATCAAATGAGCAATGAGAAAGCAAATCGACACAGACGCACACACAAACAAGCAGTGAACTCCANTTACACATAAACTAGCGAGCCCCAGAATGAGAAACAAATTTTAATCATTATTATTGACGGATTAGTAAACTTTTTACACGCTTTGGAAAATCTCAGAAGTTCGCGGTAGTCACTTTTCGGTAAGGAACTAGGGGACTCGGTTATTGTATCGAGGGGGGGGTCGAAACGATCGCAAAGGCGGTATACTACGTATACGCGCCAAAAACGGCTTATATTTTTTTAAAATAGTAAGACAAGATATCTGAGAGTGTTGAAGCATGTTTTCTAGGACCGGGAATACCCGGATTCTTCAGAGAATGAAACATTTTAAGAAAAATCCGGGATAAATCAGGGAATCTGTTACAGAAACCGGAAATTTCTTATTGCGCCGCTTGGAGGCCATCGTTTTCAAATTTACCGGAAATTTCAAACACCGATTGTTTTTAATTTTTATATTATCGCACCTGAGTCGCCATTTTTGACCACTCGAGTGACATAATTGAATTTTCGAATCGTCATAATAATAGAGAATCTTTCAATGACCAGATACTATAAGGTAACGCTTTTAGAATTGAAAATGAACTACTTTTTACAATTTGGAACTACAATCTCTGGCTCAAAATAGAAAGAACCTGTGTACTTTTAGCTTCCCTGTGCACATAATTGTTTTTACGGTTGAGCCAGAAATTGTAGTTCCTAATTGCAAAATGTAATCCAAATTTGAATGTTTGAATGAGAGGATATTTTTTTCGAAAAATTAAGCACTGAAAGTTTTGAGCGTGCATTACTCTTTTAAAGCTCATCCATACGCACCTACCGATCCAGATCATCGGGAGAGGGGGGGGGGGGTCGTTCTTGATTTCGCCTTGCCCCTAAGATGGGTTAGCCCCCCTCCCCCCGTTAATTGCAGCTTAATTAGGCCGCAAGGAGCCCACTCACATTCACACAAGGTAGTCACGCGTGATTGTCACAGACAGGACTGCACTCAGCGGTGTCCTCATTTGAATATCCTCTGTCTCGCTGTCCCATTCGAACCTGACAGAGAAATCAGACTGAAAGGAAAAGGTAAATCTGCCCTACCTCGCCCCACCCTTTCTCTCGTAAATCGTCCAGAAAAAGTGGAGCACAACCTCTTCTCACTGCGATCGTTACGCGAAAGCTGAAGACGGCTTGGGGTTTCTCTCGGAGATTAAAACCTCCGAACTGGATTCTGGTTTTGAGCAGTTTTCTTGAGGGTAAATTTTGGAAAATTCGAGGTATCCCTAACCAGCTTATTTCGACGAAGATTTCAGTAACCAGGGGGCTACGCACCATGCATGATCCCTTCGCAGTTCGAGTAAACTCAGTTGGTTTATTTTAATTAAAATGTACATTGTTAAAAATTACAGTAAAATGAAAAACATGTACCTAAAAAGTTTCATTGCAATGAACAACTCGAATTTACCAGCGCTTTTGCTAAAATTAACCCTTATTATTTATGTTCACGTTTGCGCTGATAAACGCTAAACAATTTAATTATTACTGGAAACTACTGTTTCATGCCAAGAGGTATTCAGGGAGGAAATTTTAGTTTTCTATACGGAAACGGAAAACGATATTAACTTTAATGTTACAAAATTCTTGCTAGCAAATTCAATTTTACCTCGAAACTGTTGGATTTTCCGAAATTCCTTTTTCCCTCTAATCACACGCAAAAATCAGAAATACCTCAGAAAAAAGCACAGTCACATTCTTGATACTCAATTAATTGATAGAACCATTTTTGCACCCTTGGAATGAAATTTCGCTTTTTCGTCTGGAAAGCAAAGAAATATGACCCTATGACTCAGTCCCCCACCCTGTCTCCTTATTAAGAAGATTTCATCGATACTGATTGCTACATAACCACGAGGGTCGAAAATTATTTTTCAGTGCTTTTTAATAGCGTAAGTCATCATTAAAATAAAGTAAGAAGAGAAGAAAACTGTTGAAGTTGCTACAGCGCGTGTTTTTGAAACCTGATCGCCAAGCTACCCATCATTATTAAAACGCTTAAAATAGGCAACTATTGCCGAAACCAGCACCGAATTAGGCGCTGTACTCCTGTTTTCATCGGAATTCATTTTATCCACAACGAGAGTCGATACTTATAAAAGGGAAATGACGCGTCGTCCGACCAATTAAGTCTCTTAAGTCTCCCTTAAGTCTTTAAGTCTCGTCGCTTAAGTCTCGAGTTTGATGAGTTCACAAGCTGGGTCGTCTTCTACGCTTAAGTTGAAGTCTTTACATAGATTCACGCACTGTGAGAGTGAATTTTTCGTTTTTAGTTTTGAACTGAATTTGAATGTAAATACATCGCGTAAATGAGTGTGGATGATTGCGACCTGCAGTGGTGGGGGTACAGAGAAAAAACAGGAACCGGTCGCTAATGAAGGATTTGTACCTACTGACGTTATAGGTACAGCGAAAATTTGTTAAACTGTTGTACCCGGTGATTATTTTCAATGTTTCAACTTTTCTTTTTTGGCCATCGTTTCCAGTTATTAGCGTTCGAAGCGCTACAGTGACATGAAAAATTAAAACTACGCGCAAAGTGGCCGTTAAAGTTAACTCGGAATCGTTTGTACCCTACATTTATTTCCGTGTTGTTTTTGATTCTTGCGTCAAGGTATTTGCGTTCAAAGATTTGCAGTGACATGAAAAATTTAAAAAATAAAGAATGAAATCGCTAAAAATTTAAAAACTCAAACTTTCCTCACTTAATTATCTGTACGGACCCTCCAAAACGTCGTCCAGCCGAATACTTAAGTGAGGAAAGTTTGAGTTTTGAAATTTTTAGCGATATTATTCTTTATTTTAGTGTACTATCCTTGTTTTTAGCCTTATTTTCATTATCATTTCAATTAAAATAATGCCCAAAATGACCTTAAAAGATGACCCGCAGTCCTCTTTTTTTTCGTTTTTTTCTTTTTTTCCCTGTGTGGTTGGGGCGGAAATTATTATTTTTGTCGCTCTTCCACCAAAATTTTTCCAGAAAAAGACACCCTGCGTCTTACTGGTCCCTATCGATCCATCCGTAATTGGATCCAGTTAAAGATGGGCCACTTGTTCCCGCAGACCATATAAGGTCGCTCCTCTGACGTAAGGGCGTATCTTCGTTTCCACTTGATCCCTAAAAAGCATAGATATATACGCAGAACAGGGCTCATGAGGAAATTGAGATTTGCCCTTTTGTCAAATGAGTGACGATAATACACCCTCGAGCAGGGGTGAGTGTTACACAACCAAACGCGGACGCGCGTTCAACGGGTGGATAACCAACACGTGGACGCATTTAACCCAAAATGAAACATATCCATTTTGACATGAGCCGTGTTATACATGTACTCTTATGGACCTTAGGGCTCATAATAAAATGGATATAGTTCCTTTTGATTTACATGCGTCCGAGTCGAGTACGGGGCGGATGTAACAGGACACAACAAGACAGTGGCGTGTTTTGCGATATATCGATTGGTCTGCTATTTAAATCTATGGAAAAGGATCGATAAACAGGGTGTAACCTTAATAATCGATTCTTTACTACAGCTTCAAATGGAGAAAATGTCGATAATCGATCATTCGCGCCTCGCCACTGCAACACGAAGTCGTACAAGAGCGCGAGGCACTTGAGATTGATGAGTGATAAAGAGGAGGGCTGGAGCCTTCTGAGGGAGGCCCTAGGGTTCGGAGGGGTGCGAAATGGGTCTCGACTGCGGGGAGCGTGGAAAAACAATGAGGAGTGCAGCCCACATCATACGTCTTCAGAATTCTGATATTGCACCGGAATTCAATATTTGATCAAAAGCAGCCATACCGACCCTCGATGAACTGACAAGCAAGAAAAATAAAAACTTCCATTGCTTGTTACGGGGGTGGAGGAAGTATCGTACAGAGAAGCGAGATCCATACCGACACAGGATCTCTAACGATTCCTGAGAAAATATCCCCGTGATACACTGGAAATAAAAACACATTGGATCTAGAGTCCAGACTCTTAAAAACATCGACAAGAAAAAATACTCTTGATTCAATCGGATTTTGGCTTAAATCAAGAACCAAGCCTCTTAATTTGAGCGGATTTTCTTTTGATTCAAGCAAAAATCTGATTGAATTAAGAGTATTTTTTCTTGTCAATGTTTTCAATAGTCTGGACTCTAGATCCAATGTGTTTTTATTTTCCAGTGTATTATCATGATCTCTAGTTTAAATTTGGCTGTGTGTCGTGAAAACTCAAAATTATTTAAGCCAATTCTTTCCTAACTATTCCTTTTCGTTAATAAACAACAAATGTAAGTATGGCTCCTGTAATTAGCTACGCGGAGAGAAATTTCAGCGCTAAATGTTGTTTACCACGGGAAGTAAAACACAAAATAACCATAGCCTTCGGTTGACAATTTCAAGAGAAAATGCCAGCTTGTTTTCTTTGAGGAAAAATAAAGAATGAGTCTTGAATACCAACGTTGCGATTGGAGGAATGCATTTTCCCAGTCTCTCCATTGCTTCCTGCACTAAATTCACCGCAAACTGTACCAAAATCAACACAAAATTTGTGTTGGTTTTTGTTTCACTTCCTATATTAACCAAAAGTAACACCAGAACCAAAATATTTTTATTAGAGTGTATGTTGTTCCACTTGTTTCTTCCTTCACATAATTCTTCGATGAAAAGCGACAACGCATAAGAAACGCCTTCATTGTGAAAAGATACTTCCTAGCGTGGCCGCAGAGGCCGAATAGTTCCATCATTCAAAAACCCAATTAACAGTGTATCAGCTTAGCTTAGTGAGTAATGCGATCGTATTAGATAAATCTTTGATGAAGAGTGACAACGCATTAAAAACGCCTTCATTATGAAAGGACACCTCCTAGCGTGGCATCGGAGGCCGAATAGTTGTATCACTTCAATCAAAGCGCAGCAGTTCTGTTTTCAATTCTGCAAGCTTTACTACGGTGCCTTTTGCCTTGCAAGTCGAGTTTCTTGCTGTTTATAACTCAACCATTATTTCTTCAGATCCTTTGATTTTTTATCTCAAAATTCGGAATTTTTGGAAAATACCGAACAAGTTAATTTTATGTCTTCCCAGGCATAAGCTCGTCTCAACCTTTTTTTTATCAGTTTTGGAGTCAGTTAACCAAGACAACGATAAAATTTGAAAATAGAGGCTGCAGTGATGTTTTTATCCTCCGAAAAACGCTGGCTGCTGACTTTACTTGATCGTATTCATACGAAAAAGAACCATGTTATAATGAATAAAATCAAAAGGAACTATGCTACACACAAATCCTATGTGCAGCATTCATTTTAATTTAACTCATTTTCACATAAGTCGTTATTTTTAGCATAAATACGTCTATTCATAATGCTCGGATTTTTTCGCGTTCTACTGTAATCAAGGTTGCCAGGCTGTGCAATAAAATGTCAATATTTTACATTAGTTTAAAGTGAATCAGTGAGAACGAATACACACCAACTCCGTAACTCGAAAATGCTCAATTTTCATTACAGGCAGTCAATTTTCATAAAGGTCATTGAAGTTAGCGCATCTGTTCCTGCTTATACCTTTCAAGTGTTCTTAAGCGCTTGTCCTTCGGCACCAAAAATATTTTTCTTAGGCTAACTTCTTTACTCACTGTGCAGTTTAGTGTGTGTTTTGATTATTTTCATTTTTTCGAGTTGGTGTGTTTTCGTTCTCACTGATTCGATTGAGAAAATCGCTGCCTTTTCAGCTCGATCTAGCAACCATGACCGTGTGATAAACAGCACCCAGTATCGCTTTTTGAACGGTGTCGACTTTCAAATCCATCGCGCCGTTTACAAATTCGCGAAACCGCCGGAGAGCCAAAAAAAACGAGGGGGGCAGGAATAAATACGAAGAGGAGGATGCCAAAATAAAGGGTGCAGACAGAATTGTAAACGGGATAAGCACGAATGAGTGCACCTGAATGGAAGACGATAAAAACTGAAGAACAAGTGCGAACGATCACAGCCCTTTCGTTGTATCAGCGGGAGGCCGGATTAGCAGCCTCGTTAAAACAAACGATATTTTTCAATTCGGCGGTGTTTTTATTTCTTGCACAGTCGCCCGAGCAGTTGCTTTTTTATATTTTTTCGTGACCGAAACGAATTTCATCGCCAAGTGTAGAGCCAAAATCACACCAAACTTCAACCATGCGGGCACCAAAACCATTATTGAATGAGTGGTGTGCATTCTGCAAAAAGGAACGAAGAACATTCCAATATGGCTAAGATTATGAAAATTGTTTTACCTTGCCATGAACAGATCATCGAAACAAGTTTTTTCTTCACTCCCAATAAACTATGAATTCAATACGAAAATTACCTTTTTTTGCATGATTTCAGTATATTTTGCAACCAATGTGAATTGCAAAATCCTAACGACATTGGAATGCACTAGGTCCCTTTTTGCAAAACGCAATCCAATTATTCTTGTTTGTAACTTCTAAATAACTTATTTCTCTTAATTTTTTTTTAAAAAAAACGTGGGGAAAGCTGCTCCGAAAGTCACGAAAACTCGTGCAGAAAAAAAATATACAGGAAAAAATTTAGGAACCAGCGTTCGAAGTGTGAAACATGAGCATAATGCGCCTAAATATGTCTTATTGACCATTCAAGCAGGATTCAATTGGGTTATAAAAGCTATGAACATGTTGTGATATGTTATAATGTTTTAATATGTTTTTTCCCTTTTAATTAATTTCGGAAACGCTCAGTATCTCCTGTTTTAAAAGATTCCCAGTCCAGCGGGCCGATTATAGAAACTGATAGACAAAGCTATAGACCAAGACGACAAAAGGGATTTGGAGGGATCCTATTGGTGGAAGCGGGTGGTTGCATTGGGCAAAGGACGTGGGTGATAGGCTAACTAACGGCAACTCACGAGAGACCCGATAATTAGTCCATCATTTTCTCCCTTAGTCTATAAGAGCCACCCGTTTCCACCAATAGGATCGCTTCGTACTCTCTATGTCTTTTTTGTCTATCGCTAAGAGCCACCCGTTTCCACCAATAGGATCGCTTCGTACTCTCTATGTCTTTTTTGTCTATCGCTTTGTCTATCAATTTCAATAATCAACCCGCTGGTGTGAACTTTAACAACACTGTCAAGAGAACCGAGGCGACGCACAGTGGATCGAGTCAGTTAGAGAGGTCGGACATAAAATTTTCGACTAAAACTGCTAATTTTTATATTTATTTCGTCAAATTTTAAACTTTTAGGGGTGCTTGTAGAAAAAAATTTCACAACGAAACCAATGAAACCCTCTTTTAGAACCTCAAAGTTTTGTGTAGACGGAGTTATGAGCTTTTAAAGTTTCCAAATTTTGTCCGATCTCTTCTGTTGACCCGATCCACCGTGCGACGGAAGCTTTTCAACCCATCAGGATCGAACATCGAAGAACGATCTTCCGCCCTTCGATACTTGAAACTAATCCCTCGGAGTTCTTGAATTTTCCCCGTCTAATGAGATGCCCATCGTTCGAACAACACAACCTCGGGCCATCACTCAACGAGGTCCTTCTCTTCTTGTTGTTGAACTTGGTCGGGACGAAAGAGGGGAAAAAATCCAGTGGAACGGAGTAAATAAATGAAAGGAGTTCGTGCCGGCGAACTCGTAAAAAACACGTTTCGCCGATCGCGAAGCTCCTACTCAAATACAATCACGGATACATACCCTACCCGTCGCGGAACGAGTTGTGCAGCAGGCGGGCTTAAACCCCCCCCCCCCCCCCCCNNCACCCATTGAAGGATTCGGCGAAAGCTTGCGGATTTTTTCATGGAACATCAATGCTAGAGTACCTATATCAAGAGAGTATGGCCACTGGGTCCCATGGAGAGGCTTAGGACCCAAAAATGGCGGTGCTTTGTTTTGGTTTTTGAGGATGGGAGGGGGGTCACTGCCAACTTTTGACGGTTATCACCAACCGCACTTGCTGCCAACCTTACTACATCTAAGATCGTTTTTCTCAAAAATTGCACATGATTAGCCTTAAAAATATGTAAAAAAGTCGCAATAGTGCATTTGGGTAAAGTTCTCGTTACGATAAGCAAAGACAACTACATTTTGAATAATTTTACATTACATTAACTTTATGGCGTCCGCCATTTTTGGGTCCTAAGGGCTCCATTCAGCCTAAGATGGCTGAGCCAATTAGAGGTGGTAACTCCAGTGGCCATACTCTCTCAATATAGGTACTCTAATCAATGCCAAACTTTGTATGAAGTCCCTCGTTAGGAAGGACGGCGAGGGCCCTAAATTAATTTAGGGGCCGTATTCGATACATCGAACAGGTGAGATTGTATCAATATCGATTGGTTCAATATGTAAACATAGCCTCAAAAGTCAATCGAGTAATCTGTGGGGACGGGTTTTCGTGACTGATTTTGGATTTTTTGAGTACCGCAATGAAAGTTGAAATTGTTAGGAATTTCCTCTTTTTCAGCTTTTCTAACTTAAATCCTAAAGTTTTTGTTTTAAGTTATTTTCTATTTTTTTGAACCAACCCATATGTCGAACCACTATCGTATACGATCCATTCTAATTGAAACGGTTGAATCGAGTGGAGCAGAAATGCTTTAAATTGCATTTTGGGGGAAAAATGAGTTGCGAGTATAGTTTTGAATTCAATAAATTTTCTATCGGTCATTTTTATGGGCCTGAATCTGGATAAACCCTATGGTCCGGGGGAAAGTTGGGGAACTGCGGATGGTAACAAATGGAATTTTACAAAATCTTGAGACTTGTAATCTGAAAAAATGTCAACATTTTCCGCACACTCGGAAAAAAAGAGGTAGGGGTTGCTGGATGATATTGGCATTTTCAATTAATTGTGGCAATATCCCCAATTAATCAGGCCACTACCACGACATGAGTCGTGGCACTCTCCAAATTGATTGGGAAAGTCCATATCGTCCAACAAATTGGGGTAGTACCACAATTTTAGGGGATAATCACCCCTAACATTTTCATTTTCATGCAATCTTAATCAAGTCAAATCCAATATTCGGGGCTCAATTCTCTTAGTCACATTCGGAAAAGGGTAAAGAGGAATAATTTGCAACGAGGAATTGCATTTTTAGTAAATTGAATGATTGATACCCGAAAAAAGGCTCACATGTTCTTGTCACTTGCAGTAACATTGATGCAAAACATTCATGAATTTCAGTCCTACGCACGTAATTCGTCGATGTCAAAAGTCTGAGAATTTTTGTCATTCTTTTCTGAAGTAACACGGAATTGCCGGGGAATTTTTTCTGCCAAGATTGTAGACACCCCGTTGACGACAAAACACTAGGCGCTCGGTTCCGTGCGTTCAACTCGCTCTATATTTCTCACCTGCGCGGATAAATAGGCAACTCATGTGTAAAAAGCAATTCCATAGGCTCGTAAGAGTGGTGCATTAAACCGATAGCATCAATTTTTACGAAGGATTGACACGCCAGATCACAATCAGCCCCGGGGCATCACCGCACCGTTTCAATTAATCTAAAATGGAATTCAGGTAGAGCTGGGTCAATAGATCCAACTCACAAGTTTATCGAGTCCCTCAAAGTTTAACGTTTCATGTCTCGAGAGCTTACATTTTAATAGGACAAACCTTGAGGTGATACCCTCAATCAGAACGCATTTCAGATGAGAGTTGGACGTTTTGGGCTACTGACATTAGGCTAATTGATTTTAGACGCTGGCGCGGTCGTGTTTATGCAACGTGTTTGCATTATTTTGAAAGACTATTTTAGGCTAATTACCCATTTTAGCGTAAAAATCCAGACTTAAAACTAATTTGGACCGCGTTTAGTAGAAAGGGACCAAGCCACATCAGCTATTGCCAAATTTAACGGGGCAATTAAATATTTTACAAGAAAACATTGTGCGGATTCCATTGAAAATTTTAAGGTATTGCTTAGTAGTATGCAGAAAATTTACTATTTGCCAAAAAATCCGCACAACCGTTTTCATGTAAAAAATTAAGTTGTCCTATTAAATTTGGTAATAGCTAATGTGGCTTAGTTCCTTTCTGCTTAATAATGTTTTTTTAAATCGCTTTCGGTCGCCTGCCGTACAAAGAGGCGTATTTACACCACATTTTTTCAACTAATTTCTGTGAGCATTCCACTCTACCGTAGATCACCGTTTGCTCGGAAACCGTTGACCGTTGCACCGATTTGTCTTCAGACTCCTTTTAAAAACAGCAAAACTATAGACAGAAATCAGGTCTCATTTTGCAATCAGGAAATACTACTTAGGGCTCATTTCAGAAACAAGCTTTTTGTCATTAGTTGTCCTATACAAATACCTGAATTTATGATTGAGCCAGAAATCGTAGTTTTTAAATGCAAACAGGATCCACTATCCAATTGCACGCCATTCTCTTTTATCACGTTCGCAACTTTGGAATGTTGTTACGTCCCTTCTTCGAAAAAAAATATGTTTTTCCAATTTTCCTCGTTATTTCTAGACAACTAACATGGTCTATTGTTTCGTATCCACACCGATTTCCCGGCCTGAAAAAAGTCGTTTGATTAATCATGGCTTCCCAGTCCGATCACAAAAAAGAAGAAAAAACAGAATCAGCTCCTCGACATTGAATCCTCTCCGGAGTTTTTTCACCTCATGTTTTTTAAGCGATTCCGGCGGTCGTGACCCCGGGGGCGCATGCGTATCCGGCCTCTGCCCTCCCCCCCGTCTGTCCCCCTCTACCCCCTGCACCCCTCCACCCGTTAGTCCTTGGTTGCACTTTCTCGCGAATCACTGCCCCCTCCCCCTTCGGCCGTGCACCGACTCGATTTAGCGAAGTTCGTATTGTTTGCATTAGACAGATGGTCAAATTGAGTCTTATCGAGGAGTGCGCCGCGCCTTGCACATGGAAGGGAGATTGTGGATATCGAAGGGATGATATTGTTTGTTTTTACATCCTTTACTGCCTCTATGTTAAAATCATCACCAAAGAGAGTTGCACGCTACTACTTTCTTCGCTACGACGTTGAGCCGCGTCCTATTTTGTTTATGGGAGACTGGTTTTCATTTGGACCGCTTTTAGCAGAAAGGAACCAAGCCACCTCAGCCATCGCCAAAGAGTGGGCAATTTAATATTTTACAAACGAACTTTGGTGCGGATCCCTTTGAAAATTTTGATGACTTTGCTTCGTACTATGCAGAACACTCACTGTCATTTTGACGTAAATCCGCACAATCGTTTTCGTGTAAAAAATTAAATAATTCGATTAATTTTGGTAATAGCTGATATGGCTTGGTTCTTTTCTGCATATTGCAGTCCATTTAATCCAGTGTTTTCGGAAAATTAAGGACAAATATTTATAAATTTTCTCAAAAATTAATGTTTAGGGTGTCTGCAAGTCCGGAATTTCCGGAAAGTCTGGAAATAGTACTGATTTTTCAAGGGCGGTCCGAAAGTACTGGAAAAGTGCGGAAATTTTGCAAGAAAGTCCGGAATTTTTTCATTTTTGTCGCGATCGGAGCGGGAAATTCAAATTTTTGACATTTTTCGAATTTCGTCAGTTGAAGGTATTGATAAAGTACCGAATGTCTCTGTTGAGGAGGTCCTAAATTTCTGGAGAATGTACTGAAAAAGCACTGTAAAAGTACTGATTTTTGGCCAGCCTGTTTTAGTAGACATCCTGTTACCGCTTTTTGCGGTCCATTCAATCTAGTGTTTTCGGAAAATTAAGGAAAAATTTTTCAAGCATGTTCTCAAAAATCAATGTTTTCCCAAAGTAAATCGGGCAATATTCAAAGGCTCACATGTCGTTCTTTCCTAGCACGGCAAGTGCAGCATTACTATTAGCCGAAAATTCGCGAAGCAATCAAAACACGGATCTTTGTTTTGACGGGCCAGATGGGCCCCCTTGTTCCCTCGCACGTCGGCGGAAATAACCCCCTCTTGCACGGACCCAGACCGCGGCGGCGCGGCAGCCCCGATCCCGCCGACAGATCTTCACGCCTCTTCGCGCCTAATTAACGTTCAGTTGTGTTTGCACTATTTTTAGTTGGGCAAACAGCAACGAGCCCCATTTTAACCGTCGCTATCTGGGTTGACTAATTCGCCGCGGATACATACACACATAACGATGGCGTAACCGCGGAATGTGTATCTTAATTACCGCGCTTCAAAATCTCTGCTCGTTTCGTATTTTCTCGGAAGAAAATTAGTCACAATATCGTTAAACGAGGGGCTTAAACGAGGTCGCTGTGGACAAGGCGCACAGGTGCACAAGTGATTTCTATGTACGAATGTATAACAAGAAATGAATCGAATGAAGGAATTAAAAAAATAGGACGAGAATGTTCACTGGAAAAAAACACATTGGATCCGGAGTCCAGACTCTTAAAAACATCGACAAGAAAAAGTACTCATGATTCAATCAGAATCTAGCTTAAATCAAGAACCAAGCGGATAATAAAGCGGAATTTCTTTTAATTTAAGCGGATTTCGTTTTGTTTCAAGCAAAAATCCGATGTGAATCAAGAGTATTTTTTCTTGTCAATGTTTTCAAGAGTCTGGACTCTAGGTCCAATGTGTTTTTTTTTCCAGTGCTCTTTCAAGAAATCATAATATTTCACTCTTTCATTGAATTTTTTTAACCTATAATGCGGCTCTGTCTTAACCTATTTTACTAATTGCTGGTTTTATTATTTTGTTCCAGGTATGTTAGATTGTTGATTATGTCTGTCGCACATCCTACGTGAGTAAATTTTTCGGTTTTTAAAGAGCTTGTGAACTGCTGAGCTGTCTCATTTTTTCTTCGGAAAACTAGTCAACGCAATTTCTCGAAAACTGCCCTGATTTTTCTTTTCTGTTAGCAGAATATTCTGTCTAAATTTCAAGCTGTTATAGAGTTGGCTCGTTTCTGTTTGAAGAAATATGATCACTTGATCAGAGCTGAAATTTTGAAACACTGTAATGTTGCCGCGCTAAGGAAAAACGCCGTTTGAACACGCTAATGTTACCAAATTTTCAGTGTTGAAAAATTTATATTGGAACTAAGTTAGGCATATTTTGCCTTGGAATTTGTAGATATCTTAGATGAAATTACGAACAAAATGGTCCGAAACATTGGGAGAAAAATATGTGCAACTTTCCTATTGACTTGTATTTTGTCCAAACAAAATTGCACTGGGAAAAAACCACATTGGATCTAGAGTCCAGACTCTTGGAAACATTGACAAGAAAACGGACTCTTGATTCAATCAGATTTAAGCTTAAATCGAAAGGAAATCCGCTCAAATTAAGAGGCTTGGTTCTTGAGTTAAGCTTGAATCTGATTTAATCAAGAGTATTTTTTCTTGTCGATGTTTTTAAGAGTCTGGACTCTAGATCCAATGTGTTTTTTTCCCAGTGTGGCAACGCCTGAAGGTTCTTACGGCGTTTTTCCTTAGCAATGCAGAATGGAGATGCATACAATTTCTAAGATCGAGATCCGACAACGGCACAATAGAAACGCGGAAAGTGTTTAGAAATCGTGAAGCCATCTCCGCGGCGATCCTCCACTCCTCCCGTTGGGTTGGCGGCTCCCGGTAATCAGTCAATTAAGATTTAAGGCCCTCGAAACTCCCGACTGATGATGACGGGAGCCCGTGATGAACGTTGGATGTTTATGGCGCTTAACGAACGGCATCCTCGTGTGCTTTCCCGCTCTTTTGTCTTCGCGCCTCCCTCACACCGCCGTTGCCAAAACGAATCGAGAGACCTATGGGTAAATTGTTGAGATCGATAGACAAACCGATAGGCATAGGAGACCAAGGGGAAATGGAGCGATCCTATTGGTTGAGGTGTTCAGGCACAATTGGCGCGAGGCAACATTTATCAGAATTCTTGATTTCGTATTTTCTATAGTGGTCCAATCCGCAAAATTCGTTCAATAACACAATGTTTTTTTTTCGGTTTTTGTGTGGATCTACCAAAATTCTCACTTGCGGGTTGATTCTTGAAATTTATAGACAAAGTAGTAGACATAGAAGATCACGGGGAAATCGAGCTATCCTACTGGTTGATGTGATTGTTATGGTCTGTGGGGGCAAAAACGATGGATTAACTATGGAATCTTTTGTAAGTTGTCGTTAATTAGTCCGCTATTATCATTTACCTCTTGTCTTTTGCAACCACTCGCTTCCACCAATAGGATCGCTCTATTCTCTCGTTCGTCTTCTTTGTCTATTGTTTTGTCTGTAAATTTTAAGAATCAACCCGCTTGTGAGAATTTTTGGTGAATCCACACAAAAAAATGAAAAAACAGTGAGTTACTGAACGAATTTTGCTGATTGGACCACCGGAGAAGATACGAAATCAAGGATATATGTTGCCCCGTGCCAATCGTGCCTGAACACGATTTGTGCAACAGCAATAACTGATATTGATTCCAATCCAAGATATTCAAGTTTTTAGTTCGCATCGATCACGAAAAATTTAATTTCTCGCTCACACGAAAAACTTGAGTCCACAAGAATCAAATCACGCACTAGCGGTTTTGGTAGGCTCACTAAACCATGTTCTTCTCCACTCTGTGCTGTTCAAAGTGTAATCAACATGGAACAACTGAGCCAATGCGCTAAGATAGGGGTTGCTACATGGAGAGGTGGCCCGGATTTTCGTGCAAATTTCAGTTAATTTTCTGAATATCACTAAGCAAATTCCTTCAAATTTTTAAGCGAATCCGCACTAACGTTCTCCCATAACAAATTAAATTTCCCAGTTAAAATTGGCGATAGCTAATTTGGCTTGGTTCCATTCTGCTAAACGCGGTCCAAATCATGTTCTACGTAACATTTTAATGAGCCGATAGTTATCTTAATATGCTAAAATTCGCCCCTTGTCTAGTGGTCCATTCAAGATTCGTTCATGCGGACGCAGATATGCCCTCAAATTCTACCTTGTGTGGGAAAATGTGTACTTATTCATCATTAGGTCGCAACAGAGTGTATGAACCGTAGTAGATGTTGCCAATTCCAATTGCGTATAATCTCCGTCCTTCGTCGCGCAAGCAAAGGTGATTTGCGGCGAAAATTGGCCGTTCGTGCTTGTCGAGTTGTTACTCGAAATTTGGTGGAGCTGGGGGACCGGGAGGCATTTGAAATTTGGGGGCAGGGGGCTGGGGGCTCTCGAAGAAGAGGTGTAGTTAGTGCCTTCTCCGCTAATTCAATCGACCGAGTTGATGTTCGATCGTCACAACTCGTTAACGGCAGTTGATTGCGTACCGCACCGACGAGAAAAATGATTTAATGGGCCCCCGTCGTAAAGAAATATGACGGCGAGGAAGATTTGGCGTAAATTTTAAGCGTTCGTTATCGGTGTGTAGATCATGAAGACTATCACACCGGGATCAAAGTGAGTTTGAGGAACGGTTGTTGGTTGTTGTTATGGAACATAACGCAGTCTTATGATGGGATTTACCGTTAGAAATCTTGGGATTAAATCTGGAGTGCATTTTACTCCAGCGGCCTGCTTATTATTGAAATGGATGGACAAAGTTATGGACAAAAAGAAAATCAGGGTGTCTGCCTTTCGTAAAAACCGGAAAATATCAGGAAATATGTATTTCATCAGGAATTCAGGAGTTCATCAGGAAAATTGGCCATGGAAATTCTGAGTGCCTCAAGCGTTTTCCAAATACATGCAGTTTAGCACATGCACAAGTGAAACATTTGATTCAGTTCATCAAATATGTTGGTTCATGAAATCAAACAAATGCCCCTTTTTTCGCACAAAAAATCAGGATATTTAATTCAAAATATCAGGGAAATACCAGGAAAATCCAAAATTAAATTTCAGTAGACAACCTGAAAATGGAGCGGTCTAAATGGTTGGCCAGGTTGAAATGTGTGGTTTTAATAGAATACCGGAGAGAATGAGAGGCTAACTTTTGAATCTCTCGTAGATTGCACTCAATTAGTATACCTCCTTTATCTATTGCAATCACCCGCTTTCACCAATAGGATCGCCGCATTTTACCTTTGTTCTCTTTTTCTATTGCTTTGTCCATCAATCTCAATAATCAGTCCACCGACAACCGAGCCTCCATTGCTCCCCAACAACCGAAGTGATCTCCACTCTCGCAGAGCGGAATTATAACTCTTTTCCGACTCTTTTCTCGACTCACAGTTTTCAATTTTATCCCTCGATTCGTTCCTAAAAAATATGAAAAAAAACTGAATTGTCGGCTTAAACTAAAAATTCAGATATGTTCTCAAGTTTTAAAGAAAGAAGTTTTTTCCGGCGGGTAACTTGCCGTAGATTTTGCCGCTCAGGCAAATGGTTTGTGCTGGAACTCATTTTCCGTGCGATGAACTTTATAAGATTCGCATCACAAGATCTTATCTGGCCGCCAAATGCCTCCACTTCCTTGTAATGAGTCTTTTCCGTTTTCGTTTAGTTGTTTTTTTCACTTCCTCTTTTTTTTTTTATTCTGAGCTGAGTGTGTCTTAGCCCAGACGGATGGTCGCTCTAAGTCCGATGTTCTTTTCCAAACCCGTAAGTCGCTCTAAGTCCGATGTTCTGAATTGAGCTTTCCAAACCCGCAGTAAAAATTTAGCGGAGAGAGTTTAAAGGTCTGTTGGAATCTGTTAACGTTAACGTAATCCTACAATGCTTGTTTCTACATGAATTAGAACGTTTTGGGGAGTAGCCTCCTTAATTTTGAAGTTTCTCGGTTGAAATAAGCCGCATTCTAGCTGTCCAGTGTCCATGTACCTAGTTGACTCATCTTCATGATTCCTACGCTAGAATCTTTGATCCTTTCCTCCATGCCTCACATCCAGAGACAAGAGACCCTCCACTGGCCTCCTAGCGACAGGTGGAAGCTTTTACTTTCGGGGTTTCAACAATTCCTTATGGACAATTATGAGCGAGCAACAGTCATCACCATATTTTCGGCTGTTGACTTACCTACATGGTCGATGATGAGCTTCGGATGACGTCATAAGCCAAACAACTTTCCCAAACGTCGGCCATTTTCGGCTTGTTTGCAAAACGAAACTGCCAACACGTTGTTGAACATCAACCATGTAGGTAAGTCAACAGTAGAATGCTGAAGTCCCGAAAGTAAAAGCTTCCACCATAGCCAAGTTACTAGTGGAGGGTCTCTTGTCTCTGCTCACATCAGAACCACTCAGAGACCCTGGAACCAATGGCCCTCGCCCGGCTGCGAATGCGGACTCGTATCACGCGCCGTGCCGCGGCGGCGGTTCGGTTCACTGGTTCGAACAATGGACTATCGGACGGTGTCGCGGACAAATGGTCGGTGTCATTGGCATGGCGCCGCGGACAACGGTCCGCTGGAGATGTAGCCCCGATACAGCGACCAATCCACCGTCCCGGCCCAACGGTGCCGGAGATGACAGCCAAGATGACGGAAATCGCCCGTGTTGTCTCGTCCTCATAGTCGCTGCCATCTTCGAATCTGAGAGTAGAGAAAAAGATTTCGGATTTCTGGAAGAGATGTCTCCAATGGAACGAAGAGTGTGCACTCGACCAATGCGCTATTAGGTCGAATTTTGGAAAATATGAGTTGGGAGTAGTTTTGAATTCAACTGGTTGTAAATTTTCTCCTGCCGGAAGTTCATGTCGTGAACATGAAATTGTCCTCAATTTGTGTCCTCAACATTGAGCGTTATCTGATGGAGTAATAAAACTTCAAACATCTTTTTCTCAGTCTGAGCTAAATGCTGTCGTGGTAAGGAAGAACGCCGTATGAACTTTCGAGAGTTGCCAAATTTCCTTCGATGAACTGTTTATTTTGGAAGAAAGTTATGAATATTTTTCCTTGAAATTTTCAGGAGCTTCTGGTGAAGTTGCGAATCAAATTCTGAAGATTTTGAAGGAAAATATTCATAAGTTTACCAGAAAAATCGTGTTTTTTCAAAGGAAATTTGGCAACGCCTAAAGGTTCGTACGGCGTTTTTCCTTAGCAAGGCAAAATTATCCTTGGTGTGTTTCTGTTAAGCTAAGTCCAATAAGGCTGCCCTGTTACCGGAAAGAGCGCACTATGTTTTTGTTTTTTTATCAACAAATTGGTGGCATATATTGAAAAGAGGTAATAATAATAATTTTTAAAATGATTGCCCCACCCACCCTTCCTTATATCTCATAATTGATTTTTCCCCTCAATTTTTCAATTTTCTTGCAATATTCGTCTTTTTTAAGGCATGAATACTCATTAATAAAATAGAGAAAACTGAGCAAGAGGAAAAATTACATTCCTGCACCCTGAAACATGCCACGTTCTAACAACCAGCGGCTCCCTCACCACCGCGTTAAGGCATTAAGTATTTCTGGGGTGAACCTTGAGGCCCATAAGAACACGTGCTATTCGTGGCTCGCCGGACATGGCAGTCCGGCGATTCGTTCCGCAGTGTGACGTCACAGTAGCAGTCCAATTTGCGTCGCGAGGAAAGGACACCGCTAGGCAAAGTGATTGCCTACCATCTCACATCAGTAGCACCTTGTTGCCGTAAAAAATTGACGAGAACTACAAGAAATTCGATTAATTTAGAGCGTAATCTGGCAACCATATGATTGTGGTCCGGCACGGGCTCCAGCGTATAGAGAACAACATTACTTTGGCTAGAAAGAATGTCGTAAGAAAATGTGAATGTCGTCCCAATCTCCCGCTAATTCGTGTATTTTTGAGGGAATTTAAAGGCAATTTTCCTTGAAAGTTTCGGATTTGCTAAATTGACGAGCCAACAAAATTCTCTGAAGAATTCAAGGAAAGCTATTCCCGAGTCTTTCAGATTATTTGCATTTTAACAGAGCACACTTGGCAACGTACGAGTGAGCGTATGAATGTTCTGCTACATTGTTTAACAAGATATGCGAAATTTAACAGCGGGGTTTATCGTAATTTATTACGGATTCTTTCTATGCTAGGGAACCCACCTCGGAAACATCGACCTTGAAATCTATTGTCTGGGCAAAATCGGAAAATCGATACTAGGCAGAACCACCCGGAAAATATCGTCCTTGATTTCTGTCGTCCAAGCCAAAATGAGAAAATCAATGGTAAGCGTCGCATGAGCCCGCAGTGGAGGTCCATCAGACTTAACTTTTTTCCTCAGTGTAGGTGTAGGTACACTGCCTCAATTCACCAACACCGTTCCTGCCACAATATCAGTTTTAGTGTGTATTTCTCCGGGACGTTCCCCTCGCTCGGTCCTGATGGACAAGTCCTGTTTGGGTGCCGACTTCTCGAAAATCGATTTCCCGGTTGCCCGGGTCCGCGGCCGAGGGCGAGGGCGAGGAAGCACGGAACCGGAAATGCGGAAGAGTGGATTTCGGGCGGTAATTATAAACCTGGGCTGGAGAGTGAAGCGGGCTCCGAAATAACTGCCCTCGCCTCCCTCGCCGGGTGTTTGGGTTGCGGTGGCCCCCCGGCCGGCCGCGGCCTGGGCTCCCGTCTGCGCCGTGTCCATGGTCGGTATCCAATTTGGAAGCTTTGTTGCCTTTTTATATTCATAGTTAGTCTTTTGATAGTCTTCTACATGGTAAAAAAAGCTGAAAGTTTTAATAATGAAGGAGAAAAATCGGAAAATGTCGGGCGTTATGACCCGTGCGATGTCTTTCAATACTTGCAAATTTACAGGAAAAAGAACTAGGCAAGATTAGATACTTTTTGTGAGGAAACGAACTATCATTTTGAACTTCTATAATATCAATGTGAGTTATTTTTATATTGATTTTTGTTAAGATTATTCAGATAAAATTGACATACGTTCTTTTGTCAAGATTTTGTTATGACCCGTGTGATGTCTTTCAAGAACTGGTAAACAGCAGTCGATATCTGGGTCTAAATATTGGCTGAAGGCTTGGCTGGAAAACTGTTTATGAACAGCCGTGCTCACTGGAAAAAAGAGACATTGGATCTAGAGTCCAGACTTGTGAAGACATTGACAAGAAAAATGACTCTTGATTCAATCAGATTTGAGCTTAAATCAAAAGGAAATCCGCTCAAATTAAGAGGCTTGGTTCTTGATTTAAGCTTAAATCTGATTGAATCAAGAGTATTTTTTCTTGTCGGTGTTTTTACGAGTCTGAACTCTCGATCCAATGTGGTTTTTTCTCCAGTGTAGTGAAGAAAGCTAAAAGTTAAAGGAGTAAAGAAAGGAATCGGAAAATGCCGGGCGTTATAACCCGTGATATCTTTCAAGTCTTTTGGTAAACCGTGGTCGATACCCGGGTCTTTATGACCCGTGATGTCTTTCAAGTCTTGGTAAACCACGGTCGATACCGGGGTCTGAATATTGGCTGTAGGCTTAGCTGGAAAACATTTGATTCGTCTCATTAAATATGTTGGTTTTTCAAGTCAAGCGAGTGTTAATGGACCACTAGACAAGGTACGAATTTAAGCAATCTGATACATGTTTCCTAACCAGAATTTTACGTAGAACACAATTCGCACAACGAAAATTACTGAACCCAACTCCTAACTACGAAATTAACGTTTTTACTTCACATTGGTTACGAGGAATTTGAACTGCCCGCTCACAAGAAACTCAAAGCTCTACGTGAGTAAAATCGCGCACTACAACGGTTTCAGCAAGCTTCTCAATCGAGCAATGATCATTTCCCACCATGTGTTGTTCAAACTATTAGCAATTTGCTGTAGTCGCGTTGTTTGCTGTAGTCAAAGCGTTTGCCAGATTTGTATATCGCAGAGACTGTCATGATAACGTTTAGCGCGCGATGTGAGTCACGTAGAGCATTGAGTTTTCATGAGCGGGTGGTTTCAATTCACGCCTCAAGAATCATAGAATATCTTCGTAAGGAGTTAATTTCGTTAATTTTTGTTGTGCGCTTCGTATTCTACGTGAAATTTTAGTTACAGAACATGTATCAGAATGCTGAAATTCGTACCTTGTCTAGTGGTCCATTTAAAACAAAATTTAAAAACTCACTAGTCAGAGAAAATTCGAAACAATCCGACCTCTCCTATCGACTCGAAAGGATACGACTATTCGCACTCCCCGGCTCATAAGTTGCTTATGCCTGTCGCGCCCCTGATGATGATCCAACGGGTCGAAACGCGCGTCGGATTGTTTCGAATTTTCTCTGACTAGTGAGTTTTTAAATTTTATTTTAACCTTTGACCTAGTCTGGTACTTTTAAAATATTTGAGTGTCAATTTATTCGCACATAACATCAGGAAATATTTTCTAAATTATCAGGAAGATCGAAAATAAAATTTTAGTTGATACCCCGATGAAATCATGAGAATATAAATGAGCAGAAAAGTTTGTAGCAAAAGGAACTTTTACGTTCCGCTCAACGCCTTCGGTTTTTGAAGTAGGCATGACGAGCTTCAGCATGATCAAATAGTAGTATCATTTCTAATGCAAAAATATGTTGAATGTATGCGCATCACTCCCATCGCACTAACGCAAGTGTAGCGCGACCATTTCGCCTTCACTTTTGCAAGTAGGCAAAACAGCCTCCTACGTGGTCGAATAGTGGTATCACTCAAAATGCGAAAATTCGTTGTACATATGTGCTTGGAGCTGTAGGACCCATTATGTACGAATAAACGTGCAGTGCTCACTGAAGCACGTTTCGCCTTCACTCTTCCAAGTAGGTAAATCGGCCTCCCACGTGTTCGAATAGTGGTATCACTCGTATGGCAAAAATACGTTGAATGAACTACTGAGGAGATGCGAATTTTAAACATTCTGGTACACGTTTCTTCGTCTTAATTTCACTTAGAACACGATTCGCGCAAAAAAATTACAGAAATCAACTTCTAGCCACAATATTACCGTTTTTAGTTTACATTGGTCATGGTAATCTTCATTTAATTGGATTGCATTTAGCAAAAAGGAACAAGCGTGATTGCAGTGTTGTAAAAATGTTGCTTTTTCATGGTTATCTAAAATGTCTTTCAGAATAGCACATAGTTCTTCCTTCTCATTAAAAAACTGTTAACTCCAAAGGAAAATAGTCATGTAAATTTTATTACTTAACATGTGTCAAGTATTTTTAAGGGGAAAGAAGAAGTTGCATGCTTTTGAAAACACTATAATCGCGCTGGCTCCTTTTTGCTAAATTTGATCCAATTAGAGGAAAGTTGACAACTCTCGAATGTTCTTACGGCATTTTCCCTTAATACGGTAGCGTATACGTTCCCTGCTTTTTACCATCTCCTTACACACTGGAAAATAGCCGCTTGGATCTAGAGTCCAGACTCTTAAAAAAATTGACAAGAAACAATACTCTTGATTCAATCGGATTTTTGCTCAAATCGAGAGCCAAGCCTCTTAATTTAAGCAGATTTCCTTTTGATTCAAGCAATAATCCGATTGAATCGAGAGTATTTTTTCTTGTCAATGTTTTCAAGAGTCTGGACTGTAGATCCAATGTGTTTTTTTTCCAGTGTACGTAGGTCAAAGTCGATAGTTTTTTTAACCGTCGGGGGATTAAACTTGGCATCCTCGGTTGGAGCACGTGAATCACGATCCACGATTGGCTCCCGGTCGTGCGCGGTGTCGGTGTGCTCGGGGCTTAATTTATTGACCTCTGCAGACTCCGGCTGGACGGTGTGTGCACGGCTTCGGAGCTGGAGCACGCGCGAGGATGCGAGGAGCGAAGAGCGATGCGCGGACGGTTAATTAGTTTGTTGGTTTGCGGGATTGCGGGCCCTCTTTTCATCTGCACCACGTTCTCCCGCCGGTTTTCGCATTTGTTCATTGAAACTCAGGGCGTCGTTTTCTCCGTGAACGATTAACTCGATGAGTGCGCACGGAAAGGATGCTAGAAGGAAAAGGGAGCCTCAACGCGGCAAAGGGCGGCACGATTTGTGAAAAAATATTTGCAATGCCAGAATGGAAAATTTGCAGGTGTCAGAAGTACAATAGGACGTCTTTCTGACAAACGGAACTATGTGCATTAAGACATGAGCCCTGAGACGCTTAAGAATATATGTATAACAGGGCTCACGTCATACTGCACATAGTTCCGTTTGACAGAAATACGTCCAATAGGGTTGGTTGCTACAGTTAGGGAATACCGGGAAATGTCAGGGAAAATAACGAAAATTTCAGGGAAAAATTTTCAAATCACCTTTGTTTCCTTTCTAGAATGGCTTTGAGGTTTCGAACAACAAATTTTCCCTGGAAACTGTTTCAAATCATGTATTTTTAAGCATCTGGCATATCTTCAGTAGTCAAGGAATTTCACCAAAATGTGACAGAGGATTCAAGGAAATGTCTGGGAAATTCTACTCTAAACTCCATGGAAGTCTTGAAGCAAGATATTTTACCGTGCCGATTCTTCTTAATTCATTGATCTACGCAATCTTGTAGGATCTGCTTACATGATTAACACAATGGAATTTCGATTAAAAAGGACGATTCAGGGCTTCAAGTTTTCCTAGGTTTCAACATTTTCCGACTTTCTAGGTAGACATTTTGAGCACAAAATTCTCTTTTTAAGGCATGGTTTCTTACAAAGATAACTTTTGCAAAAAAAAAAAAAAAAAAAAAAAAAAAAAAAAAAAATTAAGCGGGCAGTATTTTGAAATTGGAAAAGAACAATTTTTTGTAAAAGAAATTTCAAGGTCTCGTTCCAAAAATCCGTGACTTATCCCTGACTTTTCAAGGTTAGGTAAAACGCCCCGACTTCTCCAGGTCTCCGGTGACTTTTCAAGAACTCACCACCCTGTAACATAATGGAGGGTATTTTTTACCCCTTGCAGAACAACTCTTTTTTTAGCGAATAATTCCTTGAAAGGCTGCGCGCTTCAACCAAATTGACCGATTATGCGTTGAAGAACCCTCTTGCGTGATATTTTACTCGATGCCCCATCCTTGATTTGAAGCATCAAAAATAACATCAAAGTTTTCATGGATCTAAACAATCTGACGACAAACTTCTCAGAAAACCTAAAAGATCTTTGCCAACTCACATCTGATTATTTCCAAAGAAAGTTCTTGATGATTGGTACGAGCTTTCAGAGCGGACGGGTCTTTAATCGAGAGCGTTACGCGAGCCCGGAAATAAATCGGTGATCGGTGACTCTTTCAATTTGCAGTTATTACGATACGAATTCTGACGGTGAGATTATCCTTTTAGCGACAGAATACTCAGACTGCTCTCGGTCGCTGAGTATTACTTCCAGGTATTACGACTGTCGGGGAAGTGGTGAGAGTGTTTCGGTGATCACTCGTTCCGTGAGTTTATAAAGTTTTTGCGTGACATGTTGCCCTGACTTTGACGAGGTCCGCACAGTAACCCCCAATTTTTCGGGGAAAACACGTTTCTAGGCACTTGAAAAAGGCTTGACTGAAAAAGCTCGCTTTCAGACACAGCAATACTGAAAAAAGGTATCACATTCCCAACTATACTCCTGGCTGATTTTGGCGCCCGTTATAGGAGTAGTTGCACCAGCCAGAGGTATGGTTGATCCAGCCACACTTTCGACAGACTCGGCCGTACCTCTGACCGGTGCAACTACTCTTAAATCTAGTGTCAAAATCAATCAGAAGCATAGTTGGGGTTGTGATACCTTTTTTCCGTGAAGGAAGATTTTTAGGCTTCTTAACACGCAATCTCAAGTATTTTCATTTGTGAGATAGCACGGCGATGCAGACCTGGCTGATTATTGAAATTTATAGACAATAAAGACACAGGGAGTATGTAGCGATCCGCTGGTTGAAATTAGCCTAAGGGGGAAAAAGAGACAAAAAAGAAAACATGGATATGGAGGGATCCCACTGGTGAAAGCGGGTGGTTGCAATGGCCAGGGGAGATACATAATAGACTAACTAACGACAACCACAACCTACGTGAGACTCCATGGTAAGTCCATCGCTTTTTCCCCAAGTCTATATGAACCACCCATTTCAACCAATAGGATAGCTCCATACTCCCTATGTCCTCTTTGTCTATAGCTTTGTCTATCACTTCAACGTCAATGATCAACCAGCTCTGCTTGCCGTTCTAACTGAAAGATGAAAGTACTCGAGATTACGTGTTAACAAGCCTTAAAATCT
This sequence comes from Bemisia tabaci, assembly GCF_001854935.1. Classification (NCBI taxonomy): domain Eukaryota; kingdom Metazoa; phylum Arthropoda; class Insecta; order Hemiptera; family Aleyrodidae; genus Bemisia; species Bemisia tabaci. Next base: position 941,396 of record NW_017547105.1, on the reverse strand, counting down.
TCCTTGCTGTGTCTGATAACGAGATTTTTCGTTCAAGCCTTTTTGAGGTGCCAAGAAACGTGTTTCTCCCCGTAAAATGTTGGGCTACTGTGCGACTTTTGTCAACTTTCAGGTTCAGGACATCATGGCATCCTAACCTGACCACCCATTTCAACCAAAAGGATCGCTTCATACTCCTTATGTCTTCTTTGTCTATAGCTTTGTCTATCAATTTCAATAATCAGCCAGCTGCAGACCTGTGCTATCTGTGCCATGTGACTTTCCTTTCGAAGCAGACGAGGTAGACGAACGATTGAGGAAGCTTCGGGAAATTGGCGCCCGAAATCGATGGGTTGTCGACCTGGTTCATTCTATTTCGAGTAGCGCTTCCTCCTCTGCCGTTCTCGTCGGTCCGTCGGCGAACTTCAAATCCCTCCTCGAAGCGCCGTAACGGGCGTCGGTGTTTTTTCGCCGTGTCGGTTCAGGTGCCGCCGTCATGTTGCGTGCGGATCCCGAGTCAAAAGTGGATATAAATACGAGTTATTGACATTCCGCGAATCGATGCCGCTGGATGGCGAATCAATTTTAAGGCGTGTTCCCGACGACTCCAACCCGCTTCTTCCTGGGCTTTCGCCCGTTTCCTCCTGTTGCCGGGTCTCCGAGTTGTCCAGAACAATAGATTTGATGCCACTGAAAAAAAGTTACGGGCTATTTAGACATACCTCCTGCGGGCCGATTATTGAAACTGATAGACAAAGCTATAGACAGAGACGACAAAAGGGATTTGGAGGGATCCGATTGGTGGAAGCAGGTGGTGGCAATGGACATAGGAGGTAGGTAATGGACTAACTAACGGCAACCTACTAAATACCAGACAGTTAGTCCATCATTTTCTCCCTTAGTCTATGAGAACCACACATTTCAACCAATAAGATCGCTCCGTACTCCGTATGTCTTCTTTGTCTATCGCTTTATCCATCAGCTTCAATAATCACCCCGCAGGGTGTCTACGGAGACATAAGTCCGGAATTTTCGAAAAGTCCGGAAATAGCACTGATTTTTTAAGGGCGGTCCGGAAGTACCGAAAAAGTGCGGGAATTCCGCAAGAAGCTCCGTCGAAGGTTGTCTCATTTTGAGCGAGAAATTCAAATTTTTCAAATCTATCAAGTTTCGTCAATTGGAGGTACTGAAAAAGTACTGAATTTTTCTGTTGAGGAGGCACTGCATTTCTTGGGAATGTACTGAAAGAGTACTGCATGTAAAAATACTGATTTTCAGTCCGTTCCGGGCTCAGAGGCCCAAAGTTCCGGGTGCTGGAGCCGTACCTTCGATTGCTCCGGGTGCTACGCCCGGAACTTTCGGCCTCTTGAGCTCGGAACGAGGACATTTACCTCTATATAGCCCGTAAATACAGCTTCCACGGCCGGAGTTTTCTTTTCAGTGTATCTCACCCTGAAAGCAGTGTATTTACCATTAGTTTCCCTATACAAATACGTTTTTTACGGATGAGCCGGAAATTGTATAGTTCCTCATTGTAAAATGTAGGCCAACGTGGCAATATAGTACACAGGTGATCATCGCAACTTATGTTCGGAACATATAACTCTCAGCGACAAGCCCATGAAACCGTGTTTTCGTCGGACAATCACCGTTATTTATCAGGTTGCGCTGTTGCCATTTTCCCACCTTGAATTTCCACGCAGGATTTACATACCTAAAACGTCTACCATCTGAAGTCGATTATTTCGAAACGGAACGGCAACGGAGGAGACTTTCGGGACAGGGAAAAGGAAATTTAAATGCGCCCGTCTGCATCTGAGCTGTAGCAAGGAAAAACGTCCTATGAACTTTCAGATGTTGCCAAGTATCTGCCAATAAAATTTAATTTTTCTACAGAATCTACTTGTACTTTTCCTTGAATTTTCCACAGAATTTCAGTCACAGTATAGTCTAAATTGTCAGAAAATTTCAAAGAAAAATACGCATATCTATCCGCAAAAAGACATATTTTATCAGGCTAAATTTTACAACATCGCAATGCTCAAGCGACGTTTTTCTATAGCACTTAGACTCTTCCCTATGAAGATGCCGCGGAAACGGCAAAGTGGCGGAGCCTATTAAAGGTTATGCAAGAGGATTAACTTTCTGCTCCTTGTTTCCCTTTCCAAGGCCCATTTATCACGGTCATTCTACGGAGACTTGCCTTAATTTTCATTACGTCCCGCCGCGTTTGGCTCGCATTGTCTTGCGTAATGGTTAATTGCAACTTCTGCGCGCGTCGAAAGTGAAGCAACTGAATGCACCATATTTTTGGTGCCCGTGACGTGTCGTGGGAACCACCCTGCCTTAACAGAAACACACCAAGGAGCATTTTGCCTTGCTCAGGAAAAACGCCGTATGAACTTTCAGGCGTTGCCAAATTTATTTTGATAAAACGCGAATTTCCTTGTAAACTTATGAGTATTTTCCTCCCAATTTTTCAGACAATGTTTCCTTTTTTTCTATCTGTGGCTAAATTCCGCGAACTATATCTTTCAGTACGAATAAATCAATCATTCGCGAGAAATTGTCCAGTTTTGCTTTACGAAATATTAAAGTTTTCGCGAATCAGTACATGTACATTTACTCCACGACAGAAAACTCACGACCTAACTGGTGACATGCGTTTACTCTGCAAGCAAAGAGTGCAGGACGATTTATATTGGCCCTCATCAGCGAAGAACATTGAATTTAGACGAGTGTCGCCCACTGAAGGAGTGCCAAGGTGGCAGAGCGAAGAGCATTATGAGGATTGCGTAAATTACGGATACGACGCTTACAACGCACGGAGTCCAAACAAAAAAAATGACCTTAACCTCCCGATGAGAACTTGAAACTCATTAGGGCTCATCTCTCCAGAGCTGCCGAATCTATAGTTGAATAGCCTTTATCAGAATTGTTCTATAAAATCTTTGTCCATCAGAATTGTGAAAGATATCTAAACGTCGCAAAAGATCAAAGGTGATTCTTTAAAGTTGGTAACACTGTTCCTCCTCAATTTAAATGCATTCAAAATAATCGATTCTTGGTGAGGCAGCTTGTCTTACCTAATATCGATATTTTTAAATGGAGAATGAACAGTGTTGCCAACGTGCAAAAGCGCCACTGCAGAAGATGATGGGCGCCTCTGTTGAGTCCCTTTATACTGAGAGTCAAGACAACACCCCCTCATGGAGTCACAAACGGGAATAAAGATTACAGAAATTGAACGTTTTTTGTAATCTTTGATCGGCCCATTCTCGGATTCCTTTCTCCGTTCCTTCTCTCATTCCGTTTGTTCTTTGCCGAACCCGTAATTCCCTGGTCCATTCCAGATTATAATCTTTGCAATCGGTAAAAATGTAATCTTTATTCCCGTTTGTGACACTGTGGAAGCCTAAAATACGGGAACCAATCAGAAATGGATTCACATTGTCTTGACTCTCAGTATAAAGGGACTCTACGCCTCTGGAAGTAGAGCCTCCGTTTTAACGCGATATCTTCTGCGTATGTTTGATATATTTTAAATTTTAACCATTATGTTGATTATTTTAGAAAAATCGAAATTCCAGTGTCAGGATCAATAAGAAAAGTCCATGTCGAAAATCATTGCCAAAGTCTTAAACAAGACGACGGTTCCATCGTTAAGACGTTGGAGAGCGTTCACCGTAGCACCTCGTCATTATTGGGCCTCAAATCTGGCAATTAACTTATTCCGCAGATTTAGTTTACGGCTCCGGTGTCTGATCCCGGGAATATCCGTCGATGACTCAAAGCCCCTCCGGCCGTACGCGAGTAATTTCCACCATTCAATAATTCTTCACGGGAGAGGTGATTTTCTCGAGGTGCAGCGCGTACATAAATGTCAGTCAATTCAAGGTTGCCCCCCCCCACTCCCCGGGGGTCCCTCCGTGCCCCCCCCCCTCCCCCAGGGGTCCGGGTCCCGCCTCTTTCGGCCCCTTTCTCAGAACTCGCGGGGGAATAAGACGTTGGAGTGAAAAAATTGCAGACGAGACGCGTGGCTCGAGCCGAGGACCCACATTAAAGTAAACCACGTTTCTACGGCCGATACCAGCGCTGTAATTATCCGCGAGAGATGGACCTCAGAATGGGGTCCGCTGGTTATGTTAATACGAGTTTTGTTACGCTGGTTCCTGGGGCGCAGTGCTGATTGACTGAGTACGCGGTTTGTGACGTCACACAATGGATCGAGCCATTGAGAGAGGTTGGGCATGAAACTGTTTGGGTGTTTTTACTAAAACTGCTAATCTTGATGATCAATTCGTCACATTTTAAATTTTAAAAGTTTGTTCCTGAAAAAAAAATTTCAACAGGAGACCAATGGAACCCCTTTGAAAACTTCAAGTTTTGTATGAACAGAGTTATAAGCTTTTAAAGTTTCCATTGACTTGTTTCACTGTGCGTTAGTCTGAGTTGAGATTGGGCTCAGTGGCGTGGCGGGCTTTGCGATATATCGATTGATCTGTCTTTTAAACCCATGAAAAGGGATGAATAAACAGGGTGTTCACAACGAACTCTTAATAATCGATTCTTTACCATGGTTTCAAATGGGGAATTATCGATAATTGATAATTCACGCCTCGCGCCACTGCTAATGATCAATGCCTATTTAGACCTTCTTGAAGTTAGGGGTGGCTCGTGCGGCTGCTTGCGCCTAAGACTTACAATAAATACAGTAACCAGCATCAGATTTTTGTTGGTGTTTATCAAATCATGGACCATCGTATCACACTGCGTGATGAGCAGTGTCAGGAATAAGGTATTGACGCCAAAAGCTACGCGCTTAGCTGGTTCACGCCGTCTGCCTTCACATTTTTCCGCGTTTTTGCAGGTGCCTTCACATTATATACCCCTTCTCAGGAGCCTTCACGTTTGCGCCGCGATCTGCTGATCGAGCACTTTCTGTCGGGGTGGCAAAATTTCATGAAAAATAAAATTTGAAATTTCACGTGAAATATTTCATAAAAGTTCAGAAATTTATGAAAGATATTGAAAAATACCGGTTCCTTTTCATGTTTCGCAAAATTTAAAATTGGGACTTTCTTCCATTTTTGGTGTTTAAGTGCGGGTTGCATACTCCAGCCCCTGAAAAGTATGAAATATTTCACAGGCTCGTGAAATTTCATGAAATATTTCACTAAAATTTCCAATCTTTCATTTCTTCCTTACGTTTCATGCCACTCTGCTTTCTGCACCCTTGTGCTAAGGCATGAACAAACTGTTGAAAATCAAACCCTGGATGTTTGAATCCCGCATGAAAACAGTGACACGTCCCCGTCCCGATTGCTTCGAATCATTCGTGGAGCTTTCGCAGTTCCGCACCGCGTCGCGCTGACATTTCGAGGGAGCCAATTTCCCCGAAGAAGTACATCCGCGCTCCCCGTTCAGCGGCCGAATGTAGGACGAGAGCTCACCTTCAGCGGACAACTTTTCCTCCGGAAACTGTGTCACCCGATACTCCTGCCAACCGGCCGATGCGATATTCGCCGATCCAGGTCCCGCGGCTCGTAACAGTTGGCAGATGGCTCCTAACCTTGCTAACCGTTTTATCTTCCGACTCTGCAGGTAGATAAGTAATCGCCAGACAGTACTCCAACAGAGCAAAATGTCATAGAGACCTCGCACTAACAATCTCAGAAATATAATGTAGTGAGGTAAAATTTAAGTTTAAAGGTCAATCCTACAGTTCGTCGCATCATTGAAGAGCAGCTTGTTGAGCAAAAAAGAAATAAAATAAACAATAAAGAAAACTAGGACTTTCCTGTTAATGGATCCCACACTAACAATCGAAGCGATCTAATTGTGCAGCGTGAATGTGAGCAAAAAACACAAAATACAGTTATTTCAACTTCTAAGTAGCTCAAATTGCATACCTCCTGAATTGAAGGAAAACTGAGATTTGCGCTCCTATTCCCATCGTTTAGTCTCGACGCACACTGGTTTTAGATGCATTGCTAATTGCATAAGGCAGTGTTTATTAAAATAGGAGGTAAACATTATTCAGAGTTTTCGTTGTTACTAGGCAGGAAAAACCTCTTGACAGTTCCATGATTTTCCGGCACGAAAATGAGGATTTGCGGATCATTGATTTGTTAATCAATAGTTGGGTCTACTCCTGGAAAGAATGAAAATATCTGAAATAGAAGATAGCATTTGACAGAATGCCTGAAAAGAAAGAGAGCCCCCAATCTCGATTTCAGATTATTTCTTGAAACCAGAAGTATGTATCCATCCTCGATTTTAAGGTAATGAAATAACTAGAAACTTGTTCGGCAGTTTCTAATTTGCATAATAGGTGAAAATTGCGATATGGGCAGGGCTCGATATCTCGAGGGTAGATTATTTCTACAATATAAATCGAAAATGAGCGTGGTTCTAATATCCACGGGCAAGTTTACCGCGAAAATTGAGTACCTCATAATACCAGGAAACAGAAAAGTAACTCACTGCAGCCAGTTGGAAACGGGCGGGCTGCAACCCGTTAGAAGTGCGGCTACCAATAACCACCTTATTAATTTCGAATTTGCATCCGAGTACTAAAACATTGAAACGCGGATTACCTTGTTCATTATATAATCACACGTTTGAACCAGAGGTAATTTGGTCTTCCTGCTTTTCAAAACGGCTCGGTAAGTGCCAAGAAGTCGGTCCTGGTGGGGCACTGAGGAATTCGTCACGGAGACCGCTAGAGGTATTTTTCGTAGGGCGAAATGCGATATTTCGATGCGCGAATATTCAGCAGGATTATACAGCTATTCGTCCGTGAGCGAGAAATTTCAGAAATTTCTCCGCTGTGTCGCCGGTAAAATTCCCGTTGCCAAATGCAGCCAAAGTCCCCTTTGTAAGCCGCAAATGACATTACTTTCAATGACCTATGTCTCTTCTGCCGTAGTATTGAAGAACGCCGCATGAGCATTCAGACGTTGCCGTATTTCCTTCGATAAAAACCGAGTTTACCGGGAAATTTCTAAATATTTTTCCTGGAATTTTTCTGACAATTTCGTTTGCAGTTTCATATAAAATATCTGGAATTTTCAAAGAAAAATATGCATAACTTTCTTCAAAAATACATAATTTATTCGGGGAATTTTGGCAACTCTCGAATGTTCATACGGCGTTCTTTCTTGGCACGGCAGTATTAAGATGAAAATGTCTGTCCTCCGTGGTTCGGTAATTCTAATACGTTGAAAAACAAGGGAATATACTGCATAGTGATAATCATTTGAATATTTGGATGAGGAATATAAATTTGCGAATTATCTTTTAATGCATATGGCATAGATGAAGAAAAAATATGACAATTTATAGGAAGTAGTAAAAGAAAGATCATCAGACTGAAAATAGAATTAAGGATAGTCTCATCTGACTGAGAGCAACAGCTCTGTGGTAAAATAATCCTAGCTTAATATAACTTCATATTTAAGTATGATTTATACACAGACGCTGCAGTCTACTTCTTGTTTTCGTATATTAATTTCTGAATTTTCCTGCAATGTTCGTCAACTACACAAACTATCACCAACAATCCATACCATCGACTATTCGTAGAATTGACTTGAATAGTCACACATTTCTGTCGTTACTTTTAGGTCCTAAATATGTTTTAGCTTTGCTCAAACAATCGAGTGTAACTAAACTATTTTTTGATCTTTTCGTATTTTCGTTTTTAAATTCAGCCATTTTTCAATTCGGAACGGTAATTTTGTTTAAAGCAACCGTAGTAAATTGTTGCTCATAGATTCAATCACGAGTATCAGCGTACTTGCCACCTGTCGCGAATGTTAAAATGACGGTGTATCAAACATACTGAACATGCATACTGTGTTATTGCGCTAATGCAAGGCCATGTTCCAAGACCCGCCGAATCTACCCATAAAAATAAATGTAGGTAAAATTAAGTCGACGAATTATGAAAAATACGGTCAAAAAGCAATGTACTTTCAATGGATAGCATTACAAGTTTAATTGCTTGGAACCACCGTAGAAAACCGTGGTGCGGAAAGCTGACAACGTTGTTCCCGGTTTTCAAGGACGAGAATTCCTGCCTCGAAACATGTTACGAACGATGGAACATCGTCTTTATTTAGACCCACACTGCTCTTCCCGAAGGAAAAACTGGTCATCTCCGATGTCCTGCCATTCACCGGGTAATTACGTTCTCTGACGGGGAGTCTGTCGCTTTTTTATGCAATGCCCCGACACAATAGAAATTTTCGACCGTTTCAATCAGCCAGACTCCCGAACGAGGAAAAATTGTGATGCGGAGGAGGGAGATGTCCGGATGTCGTTAAGAGTCTACTTGCTCGCCGGAGAAGAATCATGAAATACATTGTTTCTTCACTAGAAAAAAAAAAAAAAACACATTGGATCTTGAGTCCAGACTCCTAAAAACATCGACAAGAAAAAATACCCTTGATTCAATCGGATTTTTGCTTAAATCAAGAACCAAGCCTCTTAATTTGAGCGGATTTCCTTTTGATTTAAGCAAAAATCTGATTGAATCAAGAGTATATTTTCTTGTCAATGTTTTCAAGAGTCTGGACTCTAGATCTAATGTGGTTTTTTCCCAGTGTTATACAAACGAAACAGCTTAATTGAATTTCAACGTGATAAAATTTACACTCGCAGATTAATATTTTACTGAGAAAATATTGGGAATTTCTAACCGAAAGGCTTTTTTTTATAGTTGTTTGGCTTCTATTCCAGTTTAGGAATCTACGGTCATCTATAGACTAGAGTTTTTAACGTAGAGATTATTTTTTATTGTCAGTAGACATCAGGGGATTTTTATGGCACATCCACGTTCCGGCTTTCAAATTTTTAGGGATTTAGGCCAAGTAGAATCTGTTTCTGCAGATCCACTCGTCAGTTCCGTGAAAATTTTTCGCCACCACCGGGATTCGAACCCGGCACCTATTGGTCTAGAGTCAGACGCACTGACCGCCAGGCCAACCTGGCCGGCTAACCGAAAGCTTCACTGATTTTTCTGCATATTACAAGCAAGGTTGAGCAGAATTTTGGACAGAAATTGCTCAGTTATTCTTCGGTAAAAAATCATCCCGTAAAAATAGATTGTTTCACTCAGTAGTCTCTTCTTAAAAATAAAATTCACATTTGTACTAAAAAGCACTGAAGAGTTCTAAAATAAAACGTGTCTCACCTTGTTATATCACCAATCAACTCGCCAAGCCCGAAAAGGAAAAAGCTCGAATTCAGCCTTTTTCTTTTAACCTCTAAGCCCCGGAACCTGACACTCTCGCCGTGGAAAAAAGAAAAGTGGTCTGATTCGCTGCCGCCAATTTTCATTTAAAAATACGCCATTTTCCCTGAGAAATATACTGCCATGCTAAGGAAAAACGCCGTATAAGCCTTCAGGCATTACCAAATTTTCTGTGACGAAACAGAATTTCTTTGTAAGCTTATGAATATTTTCCTTCCACTTTTATGGTAAATTTTATTCGCAATTGCACCCAAAGTTCCGGAAAATTCTGAGGAAAAATATGAATTACTTTCCTCAATTATAAGCATTTTATCGAACACTGAAAAAAAATTTACCAAGGTCCGTTGGTACCTTTGCCATCTCTTTTTTTTACCAATTATTGGTAATTTTACCAAGACAGACTGGTAAGCTTACCTAAAAACCGGTATTTTTACTGTTTTTTTTTTCAGGTAAGAATACCATTTTTATTGGTAATCAATTCCCGGTAACTTTGCCCATTTTATCTCGGTAATTCTACCACACTCGATAAAAAATATTGGCGTTTTTACCGAGGCTCAGTAAAATTACCGAGAAAGTTCAATAATTTTACCGAGATTTCTCGGTAAAATTACCAATTCCATAAATGGTAATTTTACCAAGAAAAAACTGGGATCAAATAGAACCTTGAATTCTCGGTAATTTTACCCTTTTCTTAGTAAATACACCGAGATTTATTTTTCAGTGAAGGAAATTTGGCAACTCTTGAATGTTCATACGACGTTTTTCCATAGTGCGGCAGTATCTTGGTTCGAAATTGTTCATAAAATCGGCAACCCGAGGCCTGATTAAGAACGCAGCCGGCGTTGAAAGGCACAACTGAAACCCTGCTATTTCCCTTTCCCGCACCAACTCTGCAATTTTCCATAATTTCCGTCAACTAGTCGGAAAAGCCGGAGTTAAGAGTCTCCGGTTATTTTCGCTGTTCGTCAAGTGGCGGGCCGCCCACCACCGTTGCCGGTTTTCCGGGTTTTTATTTTATTTTTTCGATTTTACGAAAGCCGCTCGTCACGCCACACAGTGGATCGACTTAATGGGAAATTTTGGACTTAATTTGGAAACTGTAAACGCTTATAACTCTGTTCTTTCAAAAATTTGAGGTTTTGAAAGGGGTTCCATCGGTTTCCTCGTGGAATTTTCTTTTAGAAGCATCCGTTATAATTTAAAATGTCACGGATTATACATCAAAATTCGCAGTTTTCGTTAAAAATTTTACATTCGACCTCTCTGTTTGACTCGGCCCGCTGTGAGGGCACCGTACGTGGTGTACGCGTGGTGTAATGCATGAAGTATCCAGCATACTTGTAAGGCGTTACCGTACTCTGCGCGCATCGTGCTGTACGCGGAATGCATGAAGTATCCTGCGGTCTTGTAAGGCGCCACTATTGATGAATTTTTCACTAATCGTGAATTTTTGTCGCAATTTGAGGAAGAAATTCAAATTCAGGAAATTTTTCGAATTTCGTCAAATGGAGGTACTGCAAAAGTACTGAATTTTCCTGATGAGGAGGTACTGAATTTGTTAGGAATGTACTGTATAAGTACTGATTTTTGGTCAGCCTGTTTTAGTAGACACCCTGGTCAGGGAAAACCGATCATTTTCGTCAGGGAAAACCTAAAGAGTCGGAGAATTTTTCCCGCAATTATGTAGACACACTGGAAAGAAAACACATTGGATCTAGAGTCGAGACTCTTGAAAAAATTGACAAGAAAAAGGACTCTTGATTCAATCAGATTTAAGCCTAAATCAAAAGGAAATCCGCTCAAATTAAGAGGCTGGGTCCTTGATTGAAGCTAGATTCTGATTGAATCAAGAGTACTTTTTCTTGTCGATGTTTTTAAGAGTCTGGACTCTAGATCCAATTGTTTGATTCCAGTGTGTGATGAAATGAACATCAAAATTAAGTGAAAAGTGTCTTCTCCGGCGTCCGCCAAACGTTCCACTGTGCGCCGTAAGTCGGTGAGACAGAGCCCCTTCGAGTGTTTACTTTTGAGCCACCCCGTTTGTTCATTAGGTTCTGTTTGCTTGTTTATTGTCAATTACTCTCTTACGTGGGCGCGCTCTTACTTCTCTGAAGATTTTCTGTCGCGTTTGGTGGAGAGGAATTTATTAGCCTTAAAAGGTCGAGCTATTAGTTTTTGTTTAAGGCCTCCCGCTGCAGGAATGAATCGTTTACTCCGGAGAGGGTTCGACTGTTATTCGAAAGTTCGGTTTGAGCGGTGTTTTTAACGCCGCGAATGCGGAAGGGCCCCCGAAAAGTTTCTTTTTTGGGTAGATTTCGACAAAATATCTACGTATTGCAGACGGCCCGACCTTGTAATTTTCGCTCAAGAGCATCAATCTAGAACCAGAGTGTCTAAAAGTGCGGAAATAGTACTGGTCTCCAGGGTGGTCTGGAAGTACTGAAAAAGTGCGGAAATTCCCCAACAAGGTCCGGAATTTTTAATTTTTGTCATTTTTGACGCAATTTGAGCCAAAAATAAAATTTTTTGAAATTTTTCGAATTACGTCAAACATTTGGACTGACTATTAAAGTACTGACTTTTTCAGTTGTACAGGTACTGGATTTCGTGGGAATGTACTAAGAAAGTACTGTAAAAGTACTGATTTTTGGCCAGCCTGTTTTAGCAGACACCCTGCTAGAACCCTCCTTTGGCGTTGCCTGAGTCCTGAAAAGGTTCCCTAATTTTCCCGAAAGTTCTTACAACTACAAGCTTTTTCACTCGTAAGCTCTGTGGCACACTAACGCTGCGATATAGCTCAAAATCTACTGGTGTATGACCTGGTTTAGACATCATCGCCATCCATCAAGCAACGTTGCTATGCTTCCTGCTCTACACCTGCTGAAATCATTCCGGAAGATTATCTAGTCCGATGCAACACTTATATTTTCGTCGCGTCCACCGCACCGGTTCTCGTCTAGCAGATGCAAATAGCAATTGAACCACGTAACGAGATCCGTGCAATTTGCCGTCGAGTTCGAGCATGATTCGCCTGGTTTCGCAGCAATTTTGGCAGCTGTTTCCTCAGTTTATCCGAAAGCTGCACGGGTTAAGATTGAACCGTGGTTGATGGAATAATTATCGATCAAGTAAAGAGCGGTACAGCTGTAACTAAACGTCATGGTGTTCAGGATCTGGAGAAACCAGGGAATATCGTGATTTATCGGGGAATGAAAGTATCTGGGAATTTCTGCTAAAAAGCTGGAACGTACATACGTCGCAGGCAAATAGTAAAATCAGGCATTTTGTCAAATGCCTAGGCAAATAGTCAAATATTCTAACTTAGATTGAAATTCCGATTGTTTTCCCAATTTCAGACAAAATAATTCATTGCTCCCGCAAGAAAAAGTTCTCAGTAAAAATGTGCACACACAATATTATTTTAAACAATTTTTAGCTCCTAAAGAGACACTGACCTTGAAATTTTCCTTAAGTCGTAAAATACAGAATTTATGGAATTTCAACATTTAAAAATATGAGAAGCAATTGAAGAGGAAGAGACAAAAAGAGTTCGTAGGTTTGATGAGTTATTTTTCCAAAAATAGTGAAAAATCCTGAGATCTTCGCCATAAATTCACAAAATTTTGTAGACCGTCAAAATTTTACTATCTGCTCGCGACACATATATTATGTCAGCACATCGAGATCAAATTATTTTTGGAAAAAAATATGAGCTTTGTGTTTACTATCAAGAATCAAACCAGAGATGGAAAATTGATTAAATTTGGAGATTAAAAAAATAAACTGTCACACACAAACTATACATCAAGAGAATGAGACTGACAAGATTGGAAATTGCAATTCGGTTGGTCATAAATTACGTAAGATCCTAAAACACAGATAATTTTTTAACGCGTCAATGAGGTTCAAAATTGTATTTATTATCTTTCACAACGTATCAAATTAAACATACGGCCGAAATCCACTAACGTCACATCGCTTAGGTTGTTTGAACATAGACAGGTTTGTCCGACGGTGTGTCGTCGCATGCTCCTAATTTTTTATAAGTCATGTAGCTTCAGCCCTTTCCGGTGGAAGCAACGTACTATTAAGTCTTTTTTCTCACAATAAAAAGGGAGAGAGGGCAGGGGACTCTAAAACCGTGCTTTTACCTAATAATAGAAAGGACTCATAACTCTTCCTCATTTTCCGCCTCGAATAAAATTGAATCAATTATATGACGTTTTCTCAGTTGCCACATTTATACGTTTAATCGTTCTTGTTGGGTATTCAGGGCCGGATTTAAGATTTTCAGGTCTCGTGGTGCGGGCCCCCTTGAATGTGCAGCTTTCTAGGGTAGTAGGGGTTAGTAGTCTGTTTGCTCCGTAAAAAAGGACCCAGAGGAGCACCTTCGGTAAAATTAGAAATTTTTATCCGTCTCCAACGTTATTTAAGGCATTTAATGGTCGACATTCTCAGGGAAAAACTGGAGAGGTTACAATTTTACGATTTACCCTACAATTTTAACCAAAGATGAGAATAATACACAAAAAATAGCCTGAATATTTTAACGAAACGAAACGCAAGAAAATGGGAAACCAATGCTCAAAAACTAACAGAATGCCTGGGTCGTTTCGGGGTGGTTTCGACCCCCTTTTTTGCCAGGAAACAAAACAATAAAGAAAATAATGGTTTTATTATTATCTCATTTTTATAATTTTATATTTTTTTGTTTCCTAGTCGAGGATGGGGTTGAAACCACTCCAAAATATCCCAGGCATTCTGTTTGTTTTTAGCCTTTTATCTCCATTTTCTCGTGTTCTATTTCATTATTGCGTTTGTATTATGAATGCACTGGGGGGAAAAAAAAAAAAAGGCCGCGGAAGCTGTAGTTACGGACCATTTAGACATACCGTTCGCGTTCAAGGCTCAGAGGCCGGAATGTCCGGGTGTATTCCCTGGAGCACTAGAAGCTACGGCTCCAGCACCCGGAGCTTTCGGTTTTTGAGCCCGGAACGGACGGTATGTCTTTATAGCCCGTAACTTTGTTCTCAGTGTGTGTTTATCGATTCACGGTCTCCGATTAGATGCAGTTACATTCTTTCGCCCGAGGAACACGAATCCAATCAAATAATCTGACGCATCCGAAATGAAACAACCGAACACCTCCGAAAATTAACGGTGACAACCGTGCGGGCTCACGCCCGTGCTTTCCGGTCCGGGTAACGTGTCAGCCCCGCTCCCGGAACCGGACCGTATCGCGGATGTGTACGTACGAAAATAACGCCACAGCACGCGCCCCCGAAATCCCCACCCCCTTCCCTCCCCCACCACCCCCCTCTCCCGTCTCGGCCCATCGGCCGGGGGTGGTTCCGAACACGCGAGAGCTTGAGGAGCGTGACCGCTGCGTTATGCTTTCGATCATTCATCGGGCGGGGGTGGGGGAGGGGGGTGACAGGGACAGGGTCGCATTCTTTCGGTGAGCCCCCGAGTCTCTCCCGACAACCCCTTCCAACGTCGGAGCGTAGCAATGCGCGGATGGCGTGCTAATTTGTAATCAACCCAGCTGCCGCACGCGCGGACCGCGCTATTGCCGCGTCGGGGACTGTCTCGGTCTCGGATCCGTAAAGGAGTTGGATCGAGGGTTCTATACGGGGATCTTTCGTGAAGCGAGTCGCTGTGTTTTCATGGTATCTAACAACCTGGAAACCAGGATTTTTTTTTTTTTTTTTTATTATTTTTTAACGTCTTGATTTAACGTACAGAAGAATCTAGGGAAATCGGGAATGGGGAAAACATTTAAGGGATGATCCTGGAGGAAATTCTACTGAGGAAACCAATGCAACCATATTCTGACCACTTCTCGGATCTGGATCCGTAAAGGAGTTGGATCGAGGGTTCTGTACGGGGAGCTTACGTGAAGCGAGTCGCTGTGCTTTCATGGTGTCTAACAACCTGGAAACCAGGATTTTTTTTTAACGTTTTAATTTGACGTACAGACGAATAAAGGGAAACCGGGAATGGGGAAACAATTCAAGGGATGACCCTGGAGGAAATTCTACCGAGGAAACGAATGCAACCACATTTTGACCACCACAATTTCTAGTTCAATATAGGTACAACAATACAACATTGTATACGTTGTATGAAAACACTAACATTTCTGGTATCTTCGGTTTTCTGGGTTGCTTGACAGCTAAAAATCCTCTAAAATTCCACGATCATCAATGTTTTGTAAATTCCATGACATTTTTAGCGACAAATAATGTGGGAGGAATCAAGGTCCCTGCGGTTCTGCCAATTTCTAGATTATGTGCGATTTTTTTCTGATTCTCAAGTTTTTAAAATCACTTGATTTACGTCTGAAGGCTTTTTCTTTTACCCTGCTCTTTTCCAGTATTTTCATATCATTACAAAACTTTCGGATTTTTTCACTAACAATTTTGGTTTTCTTTTTGTTTCAGGTATGTACCCAAGATGATTTCATCGTCGGTCGAATAATCCTGCAGATAAGTGAATATTTAAAGTTTATACACACGTAGATTTCATTTGCATTTAGTTTCTCCTAGCATAAATACATTCAAATACTCCTCGTCTAGTGTCAATGAATAAATCCTAGAATACTCTACACGAAAAAAACGAAATCGCTGATTTAACAAAGGTGTAGTTTAAAAAAGTGATAGACGTGTTTCAATGTAGATTCTACAAGAAGAAAATGCTAATTTAACCACGCCCGTTGTTGTGTTAGCTTTCCCCTATTGTAAAATGTACATTTGAAACATGGCTGTCACTTTTTTCAACAATTTTATTATTAGATCAGCAATCTATTTTTTTCCGTGAAACAAATTCTCTATATATACTTTCACATCATGGCAACTTTGGTTCATCGCAAAAATTGACCCTATTTACGTACCCCCATAAAACGCCCGCCGCACATCAGATACGGGTGCGTCGTGTCATTTAACATCACGATTGCCCTTCTTCCGAAAAATTATCAATTTTACGCCATTTTCGCTCCATCCTCATCGGAGATGTGTTAGATACAGTAACACGTGCATGCCCACAGTTGCCGGTAGAGTGTCTAAAATAGTTTAAACGTGGGGTTTCAAGGGAGCAATGGGAATAAATCTGACGTCCTGGTGAGAATCCCGTTGACAAGCGAGTCCTCGGGCTTTTTATGTCCCCTGTACGCGACGTGTGCGTGTGGGCCCATTCCTCCTCACCGCAAGTTCAGCGTGTTACGCGCCTGTTGCACCCCACGTGTCGAATCACGGAAGAAGCCGCAACCCGCGACACGTGTCGATAAGTAGCGTGGCGTGCTTAGCGATATTCGATTTTCCTGCCGTTTAAACCTTGGAAAAGTATCGATAAACAGGGTGTTCGCAGCGAACACCGTAATAATCGATTCTTTACCATAGCTTCAAATAGGGAAATATCGATAATCGATCGTTCACGCCTCGCCACTGGTGTCGATTTTGGATCATTTGGACATTTCGGAGTCAACTCTGAAAAGTTATTTGTTTAGTCAATTCAAGGGACGTTCAAATATTGCGCATCGAATTACAGATTCTACTTGAAGAAGAGATAGACAAAGGGAAAATGCAGCGATCCTATCGGTGAAAGTGGGTGGTTGCGTTGGACAATGGAGACAAGTAATGGATGAACTAACGGCAATCCACGAGATACCCTAAACTTGAAATTAATAACATCATAATATTTATCTTTTTAGTCTATAGGAATCACCCGTTTCAATCGATGGGATCGCTCCTTTTTCACTATGTCTATTTTGTCTATAGCTTTGTCTATCAATTTCAAAGATCAGTCTACTGGTTTTAATATATGTAGTGTTCATGTTTGGGAGCCCACCATGAATTGTTATTCGTTTAATACCTTCAAGGAACGTGTATGTACTGCGCTTTAAGTTACGAATTTTACAGTGGATAGTTTTCCTTCATTTCGGTAGCTATGCAATTTGAGTTCCGGAGAGTTGATATAGTTGTATCAGAATTTTACCATCAGATCCCACCCGTTTAATTTTATTTAAACAAACCGAGAAAGCGAATTCTCACCAAACTTACAGTTTTTCTTGATAGCACCGCAGTGTAGATATGTGGTCTCGCACTTTAGCCATCGATATAGAACATTATTTATTTCGTCATGTTAACTTTTTTGATTCCTCAGTGCGATGAAAATTATAGACTTTCGACGCACGATGTGAACACCAAAGTCTTCGCAGAGACAATGTGATTGCCATCCGATTCAAAATGAAAACGAGAAATGATACATTTGCTCTGTCGACGGAACTTCTTTTGTTAATCGTTCGCCATCAATTTCTGGAGCTCGAGAGCGCGCTCAGTGGCGAGGCTTGAATGATCGATTATCGATATTTTCTCGTTAGGAGCTACGGTAAACAATCGATCATTAAGATGTTCGTTACGAACACCCTATTAATCGATAATTTTCCATAGGTTTAAATGGCAGATCAATCGATATATCGCAAAGCACGCCACGACACCGGAGCGCATCACCACTTCGCTCAGTCCAAAAATCAACGGGTCGGACATGACCCGGCATCCACTGCTAATTGTATCGGAATCGACTTCTCCAGCCGCCCGGCTCAGAAATGTTCAGCTACGGTCTGTTGGTAATTCCATCAAGAACTATAAATAATGTTCGGACTCCGGGGCCCCGAAACGGTTTTAATGAGATCCCTCGGTTTTAATCTTACGCTCAATTGAAATTCGGGGCTCCTCCCTGAGTTGAATCTGGTGGCGAACTTGATTTATCACGTCTGAGGAACTTGATGGTATCCTATTTATGGCTCGAAAACTTCCAGTCTGGAGGAAAGAGAAAAATTCGTATGATAGAAAAGAGGTTTGTTCTCGCAAGCAACACTGAAAGAAAAAGTTACGGTCTATATAAACGTACCGTCTGTTCCGGATTGAGAGGCCGAAAGTTCCGGGTGCTGGAGCCGTAGCTGCGACTGCTCCGGGTGCTAAGCCCGAAACTTTCGGCCTCTCAGCCCGGAACGCGGAAGGTATGTCGAATATAGCCCGTAATTACGGCTTCCACGGCCGGCGTTTTTTTTTTTTCAGGGAATGTAAAATAAAAACGTCGATATCCCATTGTTGGTTAGGAGTTGATTTTAGTAATTTTCTTTCCGCGAATCATGCTCTTCGTGAAATTTTGATTCTGAAACTTGTTTCAGAAGGTTGAATTGTGCCTTGTTTGGTTGTTCATTCTATTTCCGAATTTGTACGTCCGTCTTGTCAGAGTCTAGTCGGGATCCAATCACAATCGCGCATAAATGCCCGCATCACGGCCGTGTACCAAGGAAATTTCAATGTAGGCATTGAAACAAACCTCCCAATAGAAGTTATAGCGGACATTGGCTCAGGACGAAGCGCCCAGAAGCCGTTACGGCGACCAGAATTTCGGCTCATCGAAATTCACTGAACGACCCCGGTCAATGGCTGGACCACCGCCCTCTCTCCGTCCCTTCTCCTTCCCTCCAGGAGCCGAGTAAATGGATCCGCAATCCGCCAGACGGCACTCGCGGTTTCGCGTCGGTAGGAAGTGATCGTTCCGGCCCGCTCAACTGTTGTCAAACCCGCGAAATAACGAAGGATGAGGCGGTGGAGCCGCCGTGTCAAAAGTCTCCCTGAAATCTGCCGTGCTAAGGAAAAACGCCGTATGAGCCTTCAGACTTTGCCAAATGGACGTATTTATGCGAAAAGGAGATATGTGGAAGTGGAAAGATGGGGTGTGCTCGTTAGTGGTCGGGCCATAAGAATGAATGGGGAATATTGTGCGCCAGTGACGTCAGCGGCAGTGAGTGCGCACTCTAACGGCGGGGAGATGGTCGTCGGGGCGCTGTAACTCGTGAGCCCTGTCCACAACGCTCTCTTGCCATGCCCGCGGCTCATGAGTTAGCATATTTTGCCGCTTAGCTCCTTTTGATTTAATAGAAAATCCCGCTTCTCAATTTTCTCAAAAGGAGCTATATCCACTGACCACATTGTTTCTTATGACCCAACTAACGAGCACACCCCATCTTTCCACTTGCACATATCTCCTTTTAGCATAAATACGTCCAAATCTCCACCGAGAAAATTTGTATTTTGGAGATAACTCATGGTTATTTTTCTTGGAAAAAGGAGTTAGGGCCGTTTTTGAGCCCACCTTGAATAAACTATGCAGGGTGATCCAAAGTTAAACGACCAGACTGCAGGAGCGTGTTCCATGGGTGAAAACAAGACTTTTTTGTTGTATAACGTTTTTTCCAAAAGTGCCCCTAGCCGGACCTGCCTCCCACCCCCAATTTTGGAAAGTAAATCGTTTCTCCTGAATTTTGACAATGGTTGTGAACCGAATCTCATGACAATCTGTACTACCCTGTACTTTTATTCCCTGAATTCATAAATGGTCGAAAAAAATCGACATCTCAATTTAAAGAGGGGGTTTGGGGGTTTTCGGCTCCTGCAGTCTGGCCGTTGAACCCTGTTTTACCATGCACTATATCCAAGTGCAATTTTCAGGTACGAAATTTTTAAAAATTACAACTGCGGGTAAAAAGTATACATAGAAAAGAACGCAAACCCCAAGACTTTTCAGCCCAAAAAAAACCACGGCCTCCTGCAGTTGGATTAAAATATGTATAAAAATTTGCAATTTTCAAAAAGTAGTACCAGCTTGTACTTTCCCACACGAGACGAATGAAGATCTAGGAGCTTCTTGTCAGATAGTGCAGATTTAATTACGAACATAATGCTGTGAAAATTTGGAAGAAAATTGTATAACATGCATACACAAAGCCGCTTTTATAGCGCAGCCTCGCGCTCTGCGACGCCCAATCGCCATTGCCCCCTATCCTCCCGAGATCATCAGGCAATTGGCACCTTCTGATCTCCTCCTCCACCCCTTGTCGCCAACCTTTTAAATTTGGACGTATTTCTACCAAACAGACCTATGTGGCGGTGAGAAATATGGGGTATATGCTCCAGAAATCTGCATAAGAAGCAATGTAAAAGTGGGCGTGGTTCCTTTTGAAGAATTGGAAAAGCGGGATATTGCATTCTATCAAACAGACCTATGTGCCAACTGAACGCGGGAGTCATGAGCCGCGGGCATGGCAAGAGAGCCTTGTGGACAGGGCTCATGAGTTAAAGAACGTTCCCGCCTTCGTGAGGATACCCGTCGTCACCGCTGACGTCACTGGCGCTTTATTATTCTCATTTACTCTTACGCAAGAGAACTAACGAGCACACCCCATATTTCTCACTTCCACATAGGTCTGTTTGGTAGAACTACGTCCATTTTATAAATTTCCCCTTAAAAAATGGTGATTTGTTGAAGGAAATTCAGCAACGTCTGCAGGCTTACACGGTGTTTTTCCTTAGCGCGGCAGAAGTGACAGGTGGATCGGGAGGAGTGTCAACGTGGCAGCGATCCCATGAGACGGTGGCGTGGCGGTCGTCCGTAAATGGAAAATGTGCCCAAATCGAGGTGGATCACTCGTCTCGTCAAGTCTCCGGTTACCGTCGCCCGAGTCCCCGGACACGGCGCGCGGCGGCGGAAATCGAACCCCGACCACCCTAACAAAAAACGGACTCAACACCCTTGACCGCCAAATAAAATGCCCATTCCGAGATGAAGCTCTCCTGTTTCTGCAGGATTTCGCGTCGATTCCATGGCCGGTAGTAGTGTTCGAAACTCACAGGCGCCAACGCGCCAAATGCGCCTAAAAATCGGCCATGGCGCCCAAAAAACGAACGCTCTGCGCCAACGTGGCCCCTAAAAACCGCCCCCTGAAAATCTGAATTTTCATATCAGGTGATTTTTCGGAATTTTCAGCACTACAAGTGGAAGCTTTTTCTATTCGTCATGATTTCATCCTTAGTGATTTTGTCTTCTCCCAGTTACAGCGACTTACTAGTTCTGTTACGAAAACATCTTACGTCTAACTTTTCACTGAATGCGCCGTAATATCTAGGCAAAAAGTCAATTTGGCCCCTGAAAAATATGCAATGGCGCCTAAAAATCGGGCTTGATGCGCCACATGGCTCCTAAAACTCAAAGATGAGTTTCGAACACTGGCCGGTAGTTCGGCGGTTGAATGCTAAGGATGGCGATTTCTGAAAAAAAAAATTCAATGTCCACTAATCGATTTGATTTTGTCTGAGAAATCGATTCAATTTTATAATCGTCCCCCAAAAATCGATACGATTTTCTTTATTATTATTTTGAAGAAATCGATTTGGAATCGTCATCACTAGATCAGACTAGGTTACAAAAGTCAAAACAAAATAACTAAAATAAGAAAAATCTAGTAGTATACCTTAAAAATGGATTCCGATTCAAAATCGACGCCACAAAAATCGATGCGATTTTCTCGATTATTTTTTCCATTAAATCGATGTATCAAAGAAATTGGTTTTAAATCGCCACCACTAAAATGTTTGGTCAAAGTTACCTCTTACAATTAGTTACACTGGCAAGTGCGTAAGTAATTCTCTTACTCATGATGCACACAAATTGAGTTTTTTTGCGGCTGATGTGATCGTAATTAGTCGTCCTATGAAAGTAATCTCTTTCTTCAAAAAGAGTTTAGAAAAATGAGTATCTAAATTAAGCTTCATAGATCGCATGCAGTCTCATGAATTGGAATATTTCAATGGTGTAAACTTATATCTCGATTTTGAAATTTCTACGTATCCATCGTCTCTCTGTTTATTTTTACAGAAAAATTAAAAGCGTAGTCGTTGGAAATTTTTACAGAATATTTTTTTTTTGATAAGAAGTTTCCAATAAAAATGCCGAAAAAAATAATGTAGTTTTTTTGTTTTTCTTTGATTTGTCGCGGACAGTTAGCACTTGCCAGTAATTTTCAAGTAGCATGCGTGTTCACTAATCAAATTAAAATAATTCGTGGTGCATAGCAAAGGATTCATTAGTAAAAGAACTTCAAAAGCACAAACTCGGCTTGGAATGCCTTCAAATCCCGATGATACTCCACGCTTTGCCAGACAGTTAGTTAAGTTGCATGTCCGAACCAAACCCAACTAACGTCACCGATCTCCCTACACGTCCCCACGAGTGCGTTAACTGGCACTATGCATTCAAGAAGAATTAATACGACTGTTTGAATAACATTCATTTTCTATCTTGTTTCTTTATTTCTGAATATTTACAGTTGTTTATTCACACGAATAGATTGCAATTAGCCGGCGTTTAATAATTACCTGAGACATATGAATTTAAACGTGATCAAAAGTCTGCAACGTCGCAAATCGAGATACGTGTATTGTGACTCTCACCATCGATTTTCTTTTTGTCGATTGATCCACGTGCAGAATGACATGAGTGTGGACTTTTTCTTGAAAATATTTACTCAAATTATGGCATACTCTATAGCCTGTGTCATACTATCAAAACCAGCCATCAAAATATCAAGGTCAGGTATTGTGATTGGCTTATTCGATAACTTGGACCAATCGCAGCACTTGACCTTGACATTTTGATGGAGGATTTTGATAGTGTGACACAGGCTTAAGCGAAGATTCCGGCCACCTATACGATATGTAGTGTTGACTTACAATTAGTTAACATGAAACAGCAGGAAGGACCTTCTTAACATGAAATACAAGGAAATATTTTATTAAAATCGAGTCAGCGAACAGCCCATTCTATGACTCATATCGTCGCTGCTCTGATATAAGGACTTATCTTGATTTCTGTGTGAGCTTTGTTCTCCGTTTAACTATATGCATTCCGGGGCTCATGCCAAAATTGAGGTACGCTCTTACGCCAGAAGAGCGACTATATGCACGTAGCAATTGCGTGATTCTGATTTCAAAACTCTTTGAAAAAAAGGCTGTTTGTCAATCAGTTTGTTTGTTTCACAAATTCAGTCGAGCTCGAACCTTGCTCAAAGACCGTAGCGCAATGCTTTTTCTCGTGAAGTTCCTCTCTAAATTAAGTTGGAAGGAATGACAATAATTTTACTCTTAACTCTCCTCTGTGTTTCACGTAGTGCTACCTCGAATAGGATAACTTCATGCATCCAAACCGACGAGGATTCCTTCCTCATCAAGGTTTCCGAAAACACGCTGAAACTCTCGAAACTCCGATTATTCTACATATTCGATTTGAGCCGAGGAATATGGTGCCTCCAACTCGTGAAGCACCTTCACAGCAATGGAATATCCACAGTTTTGGCCGATGTGGCCGACCTCAGCCGCTTTATGACGGACGAAGTTAGTAAAAGCATCGTCATTTTCGTGGACGGTTGCAGCGACGTAGTAAACTTAATGTTGGCCTCGATGATGGGATCCAATCGCAACCATTCCAATGTCAATTGCACCAGTCTCGAATCCTGTCACCGAAGATCGGTCTTCCCTAATATTTGCATCGTTTACGATCCCAAGTCAGGAGCCTCTCTGGAAGATCCACACAGACCCTGCGACACGACGATCAACGTGACTCTCCAGGACATCGATGACGGCCGGACTCTAAAAACCGAATTGCTGGATCTCACGAACGAAGCCTACAATCGAGTTTGGAACCCGGATAACTATTTGGTATTCGTAATATCGTCCGACCCGGAGGAAGCGTTGAACTGTAACATATTCTTCATTTTCCGATTGGTGTGGAGGATCTTCAAAGGGCGGAAAACGGTGATCTGCTCCAGGGTGGAGTGCCTCTGGTACGATGCGTTCTTCAACGAAACCCACGTCTTCAAAGGGACCCGAGGCGAGGAGTACTTCGATTTCGAATGGCGATCCATGAACCGGAAGCCGGCCATTATCCAAAGATTGGATTTTTTCAACGGCCTTCACCTAGTCGAAGCCGAAACGGGATTCCTTCAGTGGAGTTCGACCGCTCTCCTGACAGGCCAACTCCTGATCGAGCGACGAGACGCCGATGTAGAAATGTTCGAGGTTACCGACACCCATGAGCTCTCGTCGAACCAGTACAAATTCGTCGTGAAACATGATTTGTTTTTACTACTCATCGATTCCACACCCCGCTTGAGACGCGCGAGCTTCGAAAATTACGACCATACAATCGTCGTGGATTTTGGATCTCTCGGTTTCCTCGTGCCGCGGAGGGGGTTCAAGCCCCAGTACTTGACGGTCTTCAAGTGCTTCAGCGTGGAGGTTTGGGTGTGCTTCCTGGTCACCACGGCGACGTTCCTCCTTTTGCAATACGTCCACAAGTGGGCGCAATCGCGACATTTCTCGCATTTGTATTCCGAGTACGAGCTCGTCCAATACGAGAGTCTCTCGACCGCCTTGACTATCTACCGGTACTTCTTGTGCGTGGCTCAACCACGGTTACTCCTGGGAAAGTTGCTGTCTGGGAAGATGCTGTTCGGGGTTTTCGTGTTTGCCGCGTTGATTTTGAGCACGCTGCTCCAGAGTGGGATGATGGAGTTCTTGAGCGAGAGGATACGCTACGCGGACATCGACACGCTACAGGAGCTGTCCGAGTCGAATCTCGTGGTCCAGTCGGCGGATCCCGAATCGGATCGGGAGCTTTTCAGTCGCGAAGAGGAGTTCGACTGGCTTTCGGATCGTCTCGTTGGAAGCTACCATCTCAACAATCTAGTAGCCGGCGAAGAAGGCCTCTATCCTAGCATTGTCACCGTCTCGGAAACCGATAATGTGTCCGTGTGCGTATCCTGTGCGGCATTCGAGGTCGGAAAAGCGTCCTTGGAGAAGAGTCTCGAAGCGATCATGACGGAGGATGCTTTTATCTTGATGACCCAGACGCAGTCGACGAGACGGGATTGGCAGTTGTTCGATATCGGCCACGTGTTCGACTATCACGCTGTGAGGGAGGCTGTGGTTACGTATCCGTTGATGTATTTGGTTCCGAGGCATATGTTCGGTCTCGATGAGTTCAATCGTCTTTCGAGGCGGAGTATTGAGGTGGGTTTGCTTGCTGGATGGAGACGAGAATTGAAGTGGGCCCAAGATGTTGTCCAGTCGGATTTGACGAAATTAGAGGATCCCTGGAGACCTTTCTCTATGCGGGATTTGCGGATTGCTTTTATTTGTCTCGGTGCCGGATACCTCACGAGTTTTATCGTTTTCTTGTTGGAAGTCGCTTTTCACTTACGTTGAGCGGTCAAGTTGACGTCTAAGTTTGCGAAGGGTGGCTACTATCAGTAAAAACCGGAGGATATCAGAAAATTCGATGTTATCAGGAAAAATCAGGAAAATATCATAAGTAGGGAGGTAGAAGAACACTCTTGGAAAAAAAACAAAAAAAAAACATTCTTGATTCAATCGGATTTTTGCTTAAATCAAGAACCAAGACTCTTAATTTTAGCGGATTTCCTTTTGATTTAAGCAAAAATCCGATTGAATCAAGAGTATTTTTTCTTGTCGATGTTTTTAAGAGTCTGGACTCTAGATCCAATGTGTTTTTTTCCCAGTGCATGTTTAATAGTATTTAAGTGCTGCACTTAAATATATCTAAATAGGTAAATAAAAGGAATTTATTTTACAAGCATTCGTAAGTAGAAAAGTGTGGATCAGGAAATTCCGAGTGTTTCGAGCATTTTTCAAACATTCGACGCAATTAATGATCAAAAGGATCAGATATGTTGATTTTGTCAATGTATTCGCGCCGAAAATCAAGAAATCTCGTCTAAAATATCAGAAAAAATATGAGGAAAATCCATAATTAAATGTTAAAAGACACACTGTTGCACTACTCACCGTATTTCATTCTTTTTGTCATTGTGACTCTAGGCTAAGATTTAATTAATCGGTTTTTGTGAATGTTATTGCCAATAACCGAAATACAGCCATTGTGGCCATTATCTGGATGTTGTTATCATTGTTGACGCATTGAGAAAAATTTTGGAATGACAGGAATACCGTTTGAAACAAGGGAATTTATTGTTGACACAACGATAAATCTCGTTCGGGAATATAATAATTAATTGGAATTTCAGTCAATTCAACAGAGAATTTTTCTCCGTGCACTCTCCTGACCATTTGACCAGAGTCAATTGTGGCTAGCCAACACTGATTACGGTGTTTGGCAATGGCACTTAACTATGTGTGTTTTTTAAGCTATCACGTGTCTTTAATAAAGTTGCACTTTTGTCGGAAATATTTTGCTTCATTAAATACAATTTTTCATGTCCGTCTTCATTACTGAATCTTTGCTTTACATTTAACGGTAATGACTGATTTCTTACTAAAATTCCAATCTCCTCTAACAACGAAAAAAAGCTTGGTCTTTTAACCGCTGGCTCAGAGATTTTAACACAAGGAGTAGGAAAAACGGATTGGGCCGAACGCGTGATACAACTATTTCGACTTCCAAGTAGGTAAAATTGCTTATCCACAAACTGAAGGAGAATCCCTTTTTGGCGGACTCGGAGACTTAAATGCAGGAGTAGAAAAAACAGATCGGGCGAAACGCGTGATACAACTATTTCGACTTCCAAGTAGGCAAAATTGCGTATCCACAAAATGAAGGAGAATCTCTTTTCGGCTGATTCAGAGACTTCAACGCGGGAGTAGAAAAAATGGATTTTGTGAAACGCGCGATACAACTTTTTCGACTTCCAAGTAGGTAAAATTGCATTTCCACGAAAACAAGGAGAACATGGTCTTCTATATTATCCCAACTATTCAATTATTCAAACGTAACTTCTATATACTCTCCCTATACTGCCGTGCTCAGGAAGAACGCCATATGAGCTTTCAGAAACTGCCATATTTCCCTCGACAAAAAACGGTTTTACTGGAAAATTGTGAAAGTTTTTTTTTAGACAATTTTGTCCGCAATTTAATAAATATCTAAAAAAATTTCATGGATTAATATGCATAACTTTCCTTAGAAATGCGTTTTTCATTCGGGGAATTTTGGCCACTCTCAAATCTTCGTACGGCGTTCTTCGCAAGCACGGCAGTATTTACGAATACTGGAAAAAAAAAACACATTGGATGTAGAGTCCAGACTCTTAAAACATCGACAAGGAAAAGTACTCTTAATTCAATCAGAATCTAGCTTAAATCAAGAACCAAGCCTCTTAATTTAACCGGATTTCGTTTTGATTCAAGCAAAAATCCGATTGAATCAAGAGTATTTTTTCTTGTCAATGTTTTCAAGAGTCTGTACTCTAAATCCAATGTGATATTTTTCCCCAGTGAACTGTAGTTTTAGAAACAACCCATTCAAATAGTCTCTGGTCTGGTCGAAGCTCCATTCATCGAGGTGAGCGGATGAGTGTATTCACCCGACCCGAGTGTCGAGCAACGAGGCGATCTTGATGGAGACCAATGTCTAGGACACAACAAAACCCTCTTGATTGCCTCCTCGCACTCGCATAATTTTCACGTGTAGCTCGGCTCGTCCGATTCGCCGCGGTTGTGTCCTCGCAGGGTCCATTCTGCCGTGCTAAGTAAAAACGCCGTATGAACATTCGAGAGTTGCCAAATTTCCTTCCGTAAAATTTCCATTCTAAAGGAAAGTTATCAAAATTTTGCTTTGAAAGTTTCAGGAGGTATAGGAGACATTGCGAACAAAATTATCCGAAAAATTGGAAGAAAAATATTCATAAGTTGACCAGGAAATTCGTGTTTTATCAAAGGAAATTTGGCAACGTCTGAAGGTTTATACGGCGTTTTTCCTTAGCACGGCAGCATTCTCCGCCGACGGTCGACACCCAAGTCCGTGAAATCCCCAACAATAGCCACTTTGACGAACTTGTGACAAGATTCACTCCTGTCAGTCCTGTCAGTGGCCTCGGCGAGGACAAACATACATTTTTTTCTCATATTTTTCTTTTTTAATTTTTAATTTATAGTGAATTTTGATCAATTTTCCATACTTGAAGGTCGTTTGAAGTATCAGGCAACCGTGCTAACCGAATAACCTCATAGGTATATTCCTTCAAGTTGTTAAATGAAGAATCGTAATATAGGGCTACCAAAGCTCCAGGCACAAATTAACGCATTTTTATGGACAGAGACTCTCTTCGGGCCTCTTGGCGACAGGTGGAAACTTTTACTTTCGGGGACTCAACAATTCCTTATGAACAGCGAGGTACAGAATTTTTTGGAAAAGTATTGACAATTCCTTGAAAAGTATAGTATTTCCCGACCAGCGGGTTGATCATTGAAATTCACAGACAAAGAGCCCGCAGCATTCATATCACTCCAGATCTTTGGGGCAATCCAGGGTGTTTAGCGATCTGGAAAACCAAGGAAATGTCAGGGAATTTTTTGCTGTGTCTGGAAAGTTACGGAAAACTTCAAGGAATCCGCAAAAATTCGGCACGTCAGGGAATTTTATTTTGCAAGTGATTTTCGTGTCAGGGAAACGTCAGGGAAATTGAAAAATACGTATTTTTCAAAAAAACAAATTGATGATGCATCAAGTTTCAGAACAATGGAATCGATACCAAAATTTCTATCAGAATATATATAGATACAGTTGTCTTTTTAATTTTGAAGATGAGGTATACGTATCTCGTACAAGTTTAGGCACCACATATTCGGCTCTATTTATTACATTATATCTCTCAAACATGAACAAAATCTTACTTACATCTAATCAGTTCAACCGGGTCGAAAAAAGTGGAGTATTTTTTTCTTTTTGTCAGGGAATCATTTTTCCCGCCTGTGAAGGAATTTTAAATTTTCCCCCTTTTTTTGGCCGTTTTGTCAGAGAATTCAAGGAAATGTCAGAGAATTTTTCGAAAATTGTTAGACACTCTGGTTGCGGAGTGCGATTTTGACAGGTTCATCAGAGATACGTTTGCATTTCGGTCATCGAAATTATGGATTTATCCGCGAATGGATGTATTTTTTCTTGCTTCTTTTCTTTTTTTCTTTTTTTCTGAGAAGTACTACTTATTATAGATTTTGAGTGATGCATTTTGTTTTTATTTGTTCCAGAATACCTACACGAACGCGGAGAAGCTGCTAACAGCGGCCGAGGAGCTGGCCCGAACGGGGGAGTGCAAGGCGGACGAGATCTATTCGGTGGCGCACGAGCTCGAGGCCCACGTCACCTCCTTCGCCGCCCGCGTCCAGAGCCGCAGGAGACGCATCGATCTCGCTGTTCTCTTCTACTCCAGGGAGAAAGAAGTGAGTAAAAGTCTTCTCTCTCTCTCTCTCTCTCTCCCCCTCCGTAGAGGTAGTCGTCGATGAGGGATTTTTGGGCTCTCAGGAAAAAAGTTCGCAATAGTGTCCATTTTCCGCGGTTATCGGGACCCGAGGCACCGCGGATAATCTGGACTACATTTTACAATCAGAAACCATAATTTCTGACTCAGTTTAGAAACAACGCATGTACCGTCAGTTTTCTTGTGCAAATGGAGATGTTGCATGTGTGAGGAATTTGCGATTTGACTCTTGATTCTTATGTAAAAGTTCGCGAGAAACATGATGGCGCCACTGGTTTTCACTGAAATCAACTCCCAAGTTCAAAAAAAAGCTCTCAAGTTGAGGCCAAAATGGAGGGGATATCCCATGCTATCCTGAGAGTCCACGTCTACATCAAAACAAACTCTCCATGCAAAGGGAGCTACAGGGCTGCCACTTTATTTGGGGACTCTAAAACTGAAAACACGGCATCACTGCTAATGTATTTGCTCCCTGTCTTTGCATGGAAATTTTGTCTTGTTGTAGAGGTGGACTCCCAGGATAGCGTGGGATATTCCCTCCATTTTGGCTTCAACCTGAGAGCTTTTTTTGAGCTTGGGAGTTGATTTCAGAGAAAACCAGTGGCACCATCGTGTTTCTTGCGAACTTTTACATAATTATCAATGGTCAAATTGCGAATTCCTCACACATGCAACATCTCCATTTCTGACTCAGTTTAGAAACAACGCATGTACCTCAGTTTTCCTGTGCAAATTTCAGAGTAGCCGGTGGTCTGGAAAACCGGGAAAGTTAGAGAATTTGCGGCGACCAGGCAAAATCAGGGAATTTTTATGTGCGTTTATCTGAAGTGTTTTAAACAGGGTTGCTACAATTAGAGAATAACGGGAGAACTGGGAAAATGTCAGGGAATTTTAAAAAGTCGGGGAAATTCGGGAAATGTCAGGGAAAATGACGAAAATGTTAGCGAAAATTTGTCCTCCCTTGATCACAGTGTAAACCTGATGGGGCTTCCTAACGAAAGATGCTACATACGGAGCGACTAAGACTAAAACCTACGATTTTAAGTCTGGGAGTGCAATTCTGAAAGAGATCTAAAAAAATACACGAAAAATTGTGACTTTGTCGGGAATTCCTCCGTGCAGTGTGCAACTCGATGCTGACAGTTCTTCTCACCGGAATTTCGATCTGGAGCTGCTTTTTCGTGAAGTAGGTCAAAGTAATATGGGAACTGTGATAGAGTTCTCTAGTAGGTATTTTATTTGTTGGAAAAGTGAAACTTCCGAGTTCGCAGTCTATTTCGAACACTCAAATGTTCGCGATCCCTCCCACTGCTAACCCGCGCCATCCCTCAGCCACAACGTTGCCGGATTGTGCAATTAAATTTAAATATTTTACACGTTGAACACGGTTGTAAAAGTAGCATTACCAACTATTATTTTATTGAGATAATCCAGCTTAAAAGCTTCCACATTGTATGTAAGTAATTAAATAAAAAACATCAACTAACGCTATGCCTACACTGGAAAAAAAAATCACTGGATCTAGAGTCCTGACTCTTGAAAACATTGACGAGAAAAAATAATCTTGATTCAATCAGATTTTTGCTTGAATGAAGAAGGAAATCCACTCAAATTAAGAGGCTTGGTTCTTGATTTAAGCCAAAATCCGATTGAATCAAGAGTATTTTTTCTTGTCGATGTTTTTAAGAGTCTGGACTCTAGACCCAATGTGTTTTTTTTCCAGTGAGACCGTGTTATCTCCATAAAATTTTACACGTGTATAAATGGGGGTAAATGCTGATTTCTCAGCACTATCTGGCATCTATGCTCAGCCATAAGGGATTTCGCGCGTCGCAAATTGCCAGGAGCCGGTCGCTTTCCTGCGAAAGCACTTCAAGTCCTAAATCAAGCGAGACGCGAAAAAGATGGGAGAAGGGGGGGGGGTGGCTAAGCGCAACCCTACGCTCCAGGAGTTATCAACGCGTTATCCCTGGGGAAAGGAAGAATTTCGAATGAGTGACGATGAAAAGGTCGAAAATTATCGCGTTCATTATGACGAAAAGAGCATCTTTTAACATGCTAATTTATGCGGACTAACTGCGAATACTTTCGTCTGGAGCCTCCTCCCCCCTCGGATGAAGGGAGTGGGGGGGGGTGGCTGGGAATAAGCGAACGCTCGATTTTATGAACCCTAAGCGATTTTAGTGCAGAGCTTTTCTCCCCAGGTGGCGCCAGCTCTGCAGGTAACAGTAAATTACATACCCCCGATTTTAACGAGCGCAGAGCCGGTGGCGGGAGTGTGTTCGACGTGAAAGCGCGAATATTTGCATTTTCTTGTAATTTATGC
Source organism: Bemisia tabaci (assembly GCF_001854935.1). Lineage (NCBI taxonomy): Eukaryota > Metazoa > Arthropoda > Insecta > Hemiptera > Aleyrodidae > Bemisia > Bemisia tabaci. The sequence goes on along the minus strand of NW_017547105.1, from coordinate 909,698 downwards.
ACAAATTAATTAACATGAAAACGAATGAATTTTACCTATCGTTATCTTACTATATTATAAAATCGGCTAAGCTCTAAAATTGTGGAGATCTGTTCCGTGCTGTCCTGAAGTTACCGTTAGAGCGAGAGTATGGAAGTTTTACGGAGATATTATGACCCTTTATGTGCTGTATCGCGGTTCGATACCTTTTTTTTTAGAATTTTTCATTTTTAGCCGAGTTATTGCGAAAAATCCTCAAATCTATTTTTGCCTATCGCGTGACTAATATTGATCCTACGAACTTGAAATTCGTCATGATGAAGGGGCAAGCTGAATTAGTTCTGCCGAAGCTTTTTGTCGATAAAATGTTTATAATTGGTCGATTTATCGCGCCCAATTGGAAAAATTCAGCGTGGGAACTACAGTTCCAGGCTCATCTCTTAATACACTTTTTCGTCGAAATTTTTGTTATCAAAGCTAAAAGTGAATTAAAGTGATGTTTGAAAGAGTGCTCGATTTATCTCTTATTTCCCGGTTTTTTCTATCTTCCTCACAAAATGACCCAAGGCTTTTGGCGAACAAATCCAAAATTTGCATGCTCCAGATTGCTCAATTTCAACCACGTTTCAGTGCATATGTCGACAAAAATCGTCGATATTCTCAATCTAACTCAGCAACATCCTGATTTTTAAAAATCGGCTGGCGCGAGGCAGAATCTCCAGACTCGCGAATGTAGAGCATTCATTCTTTTCGCTAAGTTTGCACATTCCTCCGAGGCAACGGCTGGACACCGAGTTGTTTATTACCATTTTTGGGTGTACACAATCTCAATTTTTGGAAGAGAATTCTCGAAGTGACTTTTTATTTTTCTCTTTTTTTGAGCATCTGAGCTATGTTAAAAATGCGGGAAAGTAATCGTTTTAGCAACCGGCTCGTTTACTTTTCGACCCTAAATAAGTTGGTCTTGTTATACATCTGCTCCGACGTAAAATCCTCCTTCATGTCGGTGGACTGGAAAAGTCAAGTTTTAAAGTAAACTCGCTTCCAGAGACAGAGATGAAAAATTGCTCACTGTTGAGAGATCAGAGATGAAAAATTTCGTGAAATTTCATGAAGTTTCGGTTTGCTGCGTCTGAAGGCTTACACGGCAATCTTTTCCTGGAAGAGCACGCGGTAAATGGTCGATGCGTGCCGTGCTTAAAACTCCTTCAAAATCGACGGCTGCAACCAGTTATACTATTGACTTGCGGACTTGACTTACCTATCAATTGTTGCATTTCAATGCAGCAAGGCGAGCAAAAAAAAAAGGAAATCTCAATGAATACTTTATAAACATTTTGTGATTTTCTCGACGAATAAAGTTTTATTATTCGAAAATCACACTGGAAAAAAGTATTTTGGATCCTGAGCCCAACGCTTAAAAAATTTGTCAAGAAAAAATACTCTTGATTCAATCGGATTTTTGCTTTAATCGAGAGCCAAGCCTCATATTTTAAGGGGTCTCCTTTTGATTCAAGCAAAAATCCGATCGAATCAAGAGTGAGTTTTTGGTCACATTTTTTTTAGAGTCTGGACTCTAGATCTGAGGGACTTTTTTTTCCCAGTGAAAGAACTTTTTTTCAACGGCAGTTGGTTTCCTCCTTTCAACGGCTGCCACCTTTTTTTCTGGACTGTGCTTGTGGAACCTGTTTGTCCCTTAGTTGAATTTAATTTCGGTGCCTTTTATTCTTACAGTTGGAAACATGGCTAGAAGAACTGAGAAGTGAGCATGAAGGAAGGAATGTGGTGGCGGCTGAAACTCTAGATGCAGCAGAGGTGGCGCTAGAACAGTGTTCTACTCAAAAAGATTCCTGTCTAGATGCGTGTGTGAATACCATAAGCCAAGGAGAAACACTTCTCCAAGAGCTCAGGTTTGTCATCTTAGATTTGTATCTTTTAAAAACGTTTTTAAAACATTGAATCACAGCATTTCAATAAATCTGTATAAAAATGTTAGCTTCTCCAGAATCACGATCTCCAATCAGGTAGACTAAAAATATTCTCATCTGTTTACTCCTTTATTTTTACCACAGGTTTTTTTTACTCCTGTTTTTACAGTATCTCAATGAGTCCAAATTTCAATTAATTCTCTGAGAGAATTAAGTAAACTAAGCTTCTAGAAACTTGTTTAGTTTTTTCTTTACTTCTTTAAGGCGGAGAAACTCCGTTCTGCAAATGCCAAAAATGGGACCTGTTTAAAACGATATTTTTGGTGGACACTGATGTCAAAGCCAGCAGGCAGGGGAGACAGCGTTTGTTCATTGGCTGGACTCATCCTCAGGCCTTGCTACGTCAACTCGATCGTTGGATTTTGTTTAGCTGTTTCTCCTTGTAGAAATGATTTATTAAACTTTTTGGTTTTCTCAAAAAAATTTACAATCAAAAAAGTATATTCCAATCCTGCAAATAGTACCGCCTTGTTATGAATATCTGGAAAGAAATACCATCTAATAATTTCTGGCGGGGTCTCCTTTAATAGAGAATTTGCAGGTGTCTGAAATTTGATGAATTTCGTGTTTAAGTGGAAACCACTGAGTGAACTGAACACGAGGATACCCTTGGTTCATGAATTTAACAATTATTGCAGCAGAAGATATGAAAAAATTATCTAATCTGCTAAAATACATGCAATTAAATGGGAAATGCCGCCAGATGAAGTCACTCGGCGGTGCATTTTCTCACTTTTAAATCTATTTTTATACTATTTCCCATTTCAGAAAAAAATTTTAAAAATACTGTGAAATCAGCTCTTTAAGCACTTTTAGGTGAAGTAATGAAAAATTTGCATGCAAATTATCCATTAAATTTTGCTTCCTCTGACTTTCCGTGAGCTTTTTTTTACCTTTCTAGTTTGTTCAAAAATATTTTAATTTTCTTGCAGAGCTGTCGGCTTGACAAGGGAAATGGATTCAACTGGCTCGGTGGCTGCTGTAGAATCTGCTTTAGATAGACTCGGTAAAACTAGAGAAGAACTCGAAGAACTGTGGGCTTCTCGCAAACTTAGGCTAGATCTCTGTCTCAGGCTGCGGCTCTTCGAAAGAGATGCTCTAGAGGTATGCTCACCGACTTCATTTTGCAGTTCGGAACTGTAATCTTTGGCTCAACTGAAACACAACATATGAACCATTAGTTTCCCTTTGCACGTAGGTGTTTTTTAAGAATGAGCCAGAAATGGTAGTTCCCTATTGTAAAATGCAATCCATTTATTTTTATCTTTTTCCCTCCCTTTCTGTCCACTTAATAAAGTCTGAAAGTGAGGATGTGAATTGTATCTGAATCACTAAATACAAAAAGGGCACATGTCCAGAAAACCAAATTGTTCAGGAGACACGAAAAACTGTTTATTTTGTGGTAGATATTTTTTGGAAAGTTGTTATGTTTAAAAAATATCTACCACAAAATAAACAGGTTTTAGTGTCTCCTAAACAATTTGTTTTTCTGGACATGTGCCCTTTTTGTATTTAGTGATTCATCTCACATATCAAGACATCATTACAAGCTGCATCAGTAGCTTGTAAACTAATTGTACAGGTTGAGTCATTTTGATTCGTAATTACAAATACATGAGACCATAATTTTGAAGTTAATTTCAAATTCAATGAGCTGATTGGTTTATTTTTCTTAACCACTTACTTTTGCATACATTTGCTGATTTGCAGCAAATCAATGGACTTACGTTACAATCTGTGAGGTCTTCATTTGGTTTTTCTATAATGAATTCTTTTGTGCAGGCAAATCTAGTATGATAACTGAGTATTAAGGTAGTCAGACTGTAACTGAAGCCCTGATTGCAGCCATGATTTATTTTTTAAAACTAGAAATTTAATTTTTCCTTTCCAACTAAAAAGTTCTAGTTATCCTCTTATATCTTAAGTTCATAGAAAATCCTCTCCAAAGCAATAGATATTTGCCAAAGGTTTTCAATTTCTGGTAAAGTTGTCAGACAGGACCATTTTCAAGTCATTGCTAAGCCATGAGGGACCATTAATGTTTTGAAGGATGTCAACATTTTACCTCATTTTGCCTTTTCGCACGTTTCTCAAATGAGTTATAGTAATTAAGAGATGCTTGTCTGATTTGCAAATTTGTCATTTTGTTTCAAACAGTTGTCATCGCAGCTCGAAGTGTGGTCAGGAGAACTCTCGCAGCGAGAATTGAGTGAGGAGCGTGTTCAGGCTGAGAATCTGTTGGCAGTACACAACAATAGAGTCTCTCATATTCAAGCCACTGTTTTTCAAGTTTTGGAGCAAGGTCAAGAACTAGCTCAGGTAATGATGTGTCCATTGTACAGGGGCTTGTTTGTTCATCTTGTCTCAGGATTAGTCAACAGTGCCAAATCTTGCTGAAAAATATGCACTAAAGTATTTTAAGCCAAGCTAAGTCATCAAAGCTGAACTCTTTGAAGTCTTAATTTTTAACTTAGCAGCAAATGAAGTTCTTCAAAACCAAAAGCAGATGACCTATGCCTGGTTGAAACCAGAGCTTGGTCGCTTTTTTTTTTCTAAATCTGTTCCTCCTATATTCTCTCATAAGAATTCCAGTCTATAGTTCAGAATGAACTTTTAAGGACAATATTTTTGGCAAGCTAGAAAAGGTCATAATAAATTTTCTAAACCTGGATTTTTGGGTAGTGACAATCAAAATAATACGTGGCCAAAAGTTTGCAAGACTGGTAATGCAGGAATAAAGCTCTAGTTTTATTGTTGGTTTGTATACGCTTAAATAAAACAGTTAATTGAGAAGCTAATAAGCTTCATACCATTTTTATTTTTTTATTCAGACCCTCCAAAATTACTTTTTATCATAATGTAGAAATAACTTCTTAAAGTAAGCAGCCTGTAGGTTAAGCTTGACTTATAACCTTTCCTTTGGTCAGAATTAAAATTCAGACCTAGGCTATGTGGCTGTGCAATATTTTTTTCATCTTTCATTTATTGTTACGCCCCCCTCCCTTGTATTAAATAAGATTATTTTTCAAAATGCAAATTCGGCAGAGCTGTGAAGTATCATAAAATGTATGTTAAGCCAGCTGCGAATTCACGGCATGAGAGCCAAACTATGAGGTGAGCTGTAAGGAGGAGCAGAAAGGGGATATGTAGGGCATCACAAGTGGCTGACAGTATGTGTAAACAAGCCACTTCATACTCCAGAGGTCCCAAGCCGTGGCCATTCACTCAAGTCTCGTTTTTTAACTCCTCGAGATGAGCTCATTTATAATGCAGATCCCTTTTTATCCTGCATCAGCTGTTTTGTCTCAAACAGAACCAGCCTTTTACGCAGCTCGCCTGGAAAATTATGTAGTCTTTTCAACTTTTTGCCCCTACTCTTTCCAAATGCAGTCTCTGTCATTACTGTTGACTTTTTATTTTGATGAATAAATAATTTCTTTCATCTCTAGTTTTAATAATCCATTATCATGTAATGGCAATAGCTTCCTTAATGATATTGCTGTTCATAAAACCTTCCGTATTAGTCGTCTTGCCATCAGCTTCATCTGTGTCCATCAATTTTGACAGTTTGTGATCTTGTAGAATGTTTTCTCTCAGGAGAACTAAATCTTAACAATCCAACTTTTCAAATTGACAGTGAAATGGAAAACTGCACTTTACACTACTTTTGACAATTTTCCACCTATCCTTGGTTTCCGGATAATTTGAAAGGCTCTATGAATAGTAATCGAATAATCCTAGCTATTCAAGGGAGTTTTAGATGACAAGATTTCAGTAATGAGGCAATGTCTGAGTTGTTATTCCATTGTTTAGCAGCATATGAAGGTGTACTAAGGTGCTTTTTAGCTAAGTGGCTTTGCCTTCTTCTTCTTCTTAGCAGTGGATTTCTCAGCACTGTAATTTCGGCGTTAATATCAATTTAGTAACATGTGCACGTATGATATGTTGTAGTGGTGATGGGACCTTAATATCGTCAAGGAAAAAATTGAATTGCTGATTTAACAATTTTCTAATTAAAAAAAGTGACTGCAATGTTACAATGTAGATTTTACTACAAAAAATGCTACTGTAACAACAGAAAAATGCTACTTCAATCACCTTTGTGGGTAAATTAGCTTTCCATTATTGTAAAGTGTACTTTTGAAACATTGCAGTCACTTTTTTTAACAATTGAATTGTTAAATTAGTAATCCGTTTTTTCTGTGCTATAACATTTTTATTCATTGAAGCTCTAATCACATTGAATTTCTCAGTTACGGTCTCTTTAAGGATTTTGTTGATTTGTACCACCAAGCATTCGATTTCTCTAATTTTGAATAATTTGATTTTTCAGTTATTTGAAACATCGGGTGTAGCATTGATGGCAGATAGTCAGTACTCCGCACAGACACGAGTTCAGGTCCTTCTTGAGTTTTTGCATGAAAAAGAAATGGACTTGGAAGACCTAGCAGAAATGAAGCGAGTTCAATTGGAACAGTGTGTTCAGCTCTGCACTTTCAAACAAGATGCGCATCATGTTGTCAGTTGGATTAATAATGGTGAATCCATGCTCTCTGCTAGTTTTATTATTCCGACATGTTTGCGGGAAGCAGAAACTCTCAAAAAAGAACATGAACACATCCAAGTTGTCATAGAAGTAAGTATCGATTAAAGACGTTTATAAACGTTTATCAGGGTATCTACAAGTCCGGAAATAGTACTGATTTTTTCAGGGAGGTCGGGAAATTCTGCAAGAACGTCCAGAATTTTTTCATTTTTTTGACATTTTTGTCGCAATTTGCGTGAGAAATTCAAATTTATGAAAATTTACCGTTTCATCAATTTTAATGACAGAAGAAGTACTGAATTTTTATGTTGAGGAGGTACTGAATTTCTTTGGAATGTACTGAAAAAGTACTGTAAAAGTACTGATTCTTGGCCGGCCTGTTTTAGTAGACACCTTGGTTTATAGCTCAGCTGTTTATAATGTTCTGAAATGTCTAGCCTCTGTACCAAGGGAAAACCAAAAAAACTTAAGCAGGATGATGAAAGACAAAAGAATATGCAAAAGGTATTTACAAGTTAGCGTTCATTTGTAATTTTGTGGAAGAGATTACTCAGAATTTACGAAATTTGTAATCCTAGTACCACAATGCGTCATTATTGATTTTATTTTAAGGTGATTCGATGGCAAGAGAATTATGAGTCAGAACAACTTGTGATAATTTTCATTAATTAGTTCCACGTTTTCAGCTAACTATTGTTCTCATTGTATTTTAAGGCTGAAGGCTGCTTAAAGCGTTTCATGTGAAGTCTCCTTTAAAGACCTGCCTATCTCTGCAAGGTTTTTTGGATGAGATAATTGTTTTTTGAAGTGCTCAATGTAAACTATCATAAGTTTGTATAGTTTCAAACCTGAAATGATAAAATTTGTCATCAACAGGAATCAGCAAAAATAAAAAATATGTAAAGAAATTAAATATAAAAAAAAAATACTTTTCTTTGTTGTGTTTAAAACGTAAAATGTCGGTAAGTAAAAATTGGGAGTCTAATGCATTTTGTTTATCTTCAGCGGACGCACACTCTTGCAGTGGAAGTAAAACACCAAGCAGAAACTCTGATCAACAACAACCATTACGATCCTGGTTTTATCCGAGAGACAGCTGAATCAGTGACAAAACAGTGGCAACAGCTCGTCACATCTGCAGAAGAGAGACATAAATTAGTTATGGCTAGTCTTAATTTTTACAAAACTGCGGAGCAGGTACTATTTTAGACTCTTAATATTCATACCATCCAATTTTCATGCATGCAATGTTTCACAATTCACATCGCACGGTTTTATGGATAATGTAAGGTTTTTCTAAGGAGAAAAAGGGGGAAAACAGGAGTTGCAAGGATTCGGTTGAAATTGATTTTACCAATTTCACTATCTTGAAAAAGTAAAGTTTACTTACTTTGGGGACCATGATTAATCATCAGGTTGAAAACGCAGCATTAGAGTACTAAATATCACTCTCTTGCACTATAGTATGAAGCTAATGTGTGAGAATTATAAGATAACCATGACCCAAATGTTGCACGTTATAGTTGGATAAGTCGATCTAACCTCCTGATTTACCTGAAAGTAAATGTGTTTTATTTCCCTAAAGTAATTGTAAATTTAATGTAAATAATAATCCAAACTTAAACCTTTTTCAATTTCCTATTCTATTTGCAACTGATCTAACTCATAGACCCTCAACTGTACAAATGATTAGGGGTGTTCAAACGAATTCTTGCCGGAACACTTTCGATATCGTCTCTTATTGAAACTGGCGCAGTACCGACAGTGGTGATGATATCGACAACAGCCGGCCTTATCAGATTTTTGAGAGCTCGCATCCAATTGCTCTGCATTGTTGCCCTGTGTGTCGGTTTATCAGATTGCCTGGCGCGGCAGCGCGTAAAATAGATGTACAAATGGCAACAGCTTATTTTCGTCAGCTCCGAAAACTCTGATCGCTATCAGCATGAGCGCTCTTATCGTAACTTTTTCTTAACGGAACTGTTTCGGTAGCTTACCGACAACCGATAGAACAGCCCTACAAATGATGGATTTAAAATGAAGTAACATTGCATTTTACTCAACTCTTTGATTCAAATCTTGCCCTCTACTCCATTATACCATAATTGTAACTCTTAAAAATGCTCAAGAATTATGTCATAAGAAATTTATTATGTTCTAATTTGTTTTTTGGTCAATCTTTACAGGTTTGCTCTGTGTTGGATAGTTTAGAAAGGGAATATAAAAGAGATGAAGACTGGTGTAACAGCGGGAGCGATAAACTAGCTCAACTAATTACCAAGCATCAAGAACAAAAAGAAGCTTTCCTAAAAGCCTGTACTTTAGCCAGGCGTACTGCTGAAACGTTCCTCAAGTATACTAACCGTAGTTTGCAGTATTATAACTATTCAGGGCCGGATAGTGGATCTGAAAGTAGAGTTAAGGGTAAGTCATTTTTCATCCGTTAGTGCTCTAAGGTTTCAACACTGTAGAGCCCCAAGCCTAAAGGGAGAGGATAACAAAATAAAATCATGATCGATTATATGCTTTAAAATCATTTTTTGAGAGTCCTCTGCTTTTGACTATGTAGTGTAAATCATATCTGATTTCTTGAAAAGTAATTATCCATTTTTAAGAATGATTCCCAACAAAAACCGATTACTCAGAAAATATTACCCTAAAGTCGAAGAGTGCGCGGGGATAGGCTTAGTGTCTAAATGTTTTTTATTTCATTTCATATGTGTTAAGAAAAAAAGTCCCTGCTCAGAGGTAGGAATTTATTTTTTGTTTATAATTTGGCTTTTGACGCCGAAATGACGGAGAGTCTAATTTTGTGTTGCTAATTCATCCGCATTACTTTCAGGAATCTTAGATAAGTTATTGAGCCAAGAGAACAAAGTTCTTGAGCATTGGAGCAGTAGGAAACGACGATTGGATGAGTGTCAGCAGTTTGTTTTGTTCGAGCACTCAGCGCAACAAGCAGTTGACTGGATTCATGAAACCGGAGACGGCTATCTTAGCGCCCATACATCAGTTGGCTCCACAAGAGTAAGTTACTATTCACAATCCAAATAAATATAAAATAAAGGTGTTTCAAATAACCCTACTCCTTCCTGGCAAATCATTTTTTGGTAGAATTCAATGAGAATTGAATACCGATAGCTAAAAATGGATAAAAACTGAGGCATGTGTCACTAGAAGTTAATGTAGACTGGACTAGCCCTTGACAAGCGGCTGAAAATCACAAGCAGAAGTGCCAAATTAGATTGAAGAACACATAGCTAGATGTAGAGAAAAATAAAATAAAATATTTGCGTGTTGTAGTTAGTAGAACGCTGTTGTTAATCTGCAGCAGCAGGTTTGCACATCAAAATGAAGTTTCCTCAAAGGAGTGGGACTGACGTAACAATGAATGAAACTCTTACATTTGAGATAAAAATGCAATATTCTTGAAGGCTTAGAGTGCCAGGCAAGCAAAAAATATGTGTACCCAAAACCTCATGAGATACGAATTCAAGACAGCGATCATAGAGGAAACAGCTGAAAAGAAACTAGGAAACGACGAAACAAAACAGATAAAATATCCAATGTAATGATTTACATATATTCATTTAAGATCTTAAGCACAGATCTGATCAAAATGCTTTACTTAATATTTTCATATCAGTGTCGAAATAAAGTCTTATCATCATAATTTTCTGTTTGTGTTGATGTGATTTCAAACTTCTGACACATTACGCCTTCTTTTTTTGCAGGAAGAAACAGAGCGACTCTTGGCAGAACACAACGAATTCAAAGCAACCGCTAAAGAAACACGTGAGCGTGTCAAGCTTCTCATGCAGCTAGCAGATAATCTTGTTGAAAAAGGTCATGCTCATGCTGCTGACATCAAGCAATGGGTTGCAGCTGTCGATTGTAGATACAAAGATTTTAGTTGTCGAATGGACAAGTATAGGTAAGAGTCCACCTTTTCTTAGAATTTTACAAACTGATGTTGGGTTGTAAGTTCAGTGTTTGTCTCACATTACAATTAATGTGGATTAAACCTTTTAACCATTGTAAAAAAGTCTTGTGTTATGACGCAGCTACTTTTTCTTGCAGCATCATTTTTAGTTACGCGGCAAAGCCGAGGAGACTGTAGGTTTTGCCGGAGGTGGCCAAAAAGTGTTTACACTTTCAGGCTAAGTCCTTTTCTATATTAGTTTATGCATTTGACGAGCTAATGACTTACTTATGTCCGAATATTAATTAAGAGGGTGTGCAAACTTCGAGATAAAACATATTTTGATCCTGGTCATAGTCTTCTAAGTTGGTCAAAGTTTGCCCCCTTTTTTGCATGTATTTCTAGTGAAGCAAGAACAAAAAAGTAGGAACACTTTGGTAGACAATGATTCAAGACCAACTTTCTGACTGTATTCTGGAAAAAAGCCCCTAGAGCAATCAGGAACCCTTTTATCTTCTCCGTCCTCAATTTGTTGTGCAAAGTGTGTAATCTTTGATTTTCTTCTTGAAGTTTGATTTTGTATTTTGAATTTTCTCTCATTTTCTCCAGATCTGAACTGGAAGGATGTCTGGGTATAAAAGCCATTCCTGAAAGCCGCCAAGAATTATCCATTGACCACAACTCAGACCCCTCTCTCGATATGAAAGTGAAAGAATCGGCTAAAGAATTGAAAGGAATGAATGAAGAAAAACGACGATCAGCAAGAAGGAAAGAGTGAGTGATTTTCTCCAATGTTGACAACATGAATGATCTATTTTAGCTCTTTAATTTTTAGTGCATAAATTTAAATCAGATTTTCGCAAACTACAATTCTACTATTCCCGCATTTTAAACCTCAAACATTTTTTGAATATGAGTAGTATTTAACATACATGGGATGAAAGGAAAGGAAACTTAAAATTTAGTCAATGATTCAATTTATATTTTAAGAAACATTTGTATGAACCAAAAATAATTTTTCCTTAACTGTTCCTCCTCCAGTTTTTCATGTCTAATCTTTTTCTAGTAACAAGTTAAGCAAATTCTTCTCTGCAACCACTAAGATATGTTTTGTCAACCATAGGTTCATAATGGCTGAACTCCTCCAGACTGAACGTACCTATGTGAAAGATCTCGATATTTGCATCAAAGTTTTTCTTGACGGCATGTTATCGGAAGCAAATGTTCCTCCGGCTATTCAAGGACGTGAGAGCATAATATTTGCTAATATTCAAGATATTCGCAATTTCCACCGTGAGGTGTTCTTAAAGGAATTAGAAAAGTATGAAACTATGCCAGAAGATGTTGGCCATTGTTTCGTCACTTGGGTAAGTTTTTAATAGTTTTTGTCCTTTGAAGCTCTCTCTATAAATCATCATCATAAGATTAGTCAGCTTATTTCTGCGGAGTGTCTGAAGTAAGACACGCTTTTGATATTTCTGATAGTTTGTTTGATTTTAGTAGAATTATTGAACTCATAACATTTCACATTTTTCGAAAATTTGGTAAATATGTAGAAGAAAAGGAAAAAAACGATTATTGCAGCTTTTAGAGACTCGCTAATGACTCTATGGTAGAGAAAAGAATAGGAGCACTAATGGTGGTGTTCTTTAGTGACCAGCCCTGCCACTAATCAAATTTAAAAAAGAGAGCATGCTTCTATTCTGTAGTTTTGTTGATACAAAGAAATTGGTATGTAATGCAGTTTTCTATAATTTTTGATATTTTCATTTGGCCTCCGTAAAAGCCTATTGATATCGATCAACTTGACCAGCCTGTAAGCAATCATTTTACGTCGTCCGAATGATTGATCACTGTCCATTGTTTTATATTTTTAAATTTAACACTGAAATATCATCCTGATTTCAGGCAACTAAATTCAACATGTATGTAAAGTATTGCAAGAACAAACCGGAATCAAATTCTCTACTTGTCCAACATGGCGGTGGCTTTTTTGAAGAACTTCAGAAAAGACATTGCGTGGAGCACCCCATAGCCGCATATCTTATCAAACCAGTGCAGAGGATAACAAAGTATCAGTTGTTGTTAAAGGATTTGTTATCTTGTTGCGAGGAAGGTCAAGGAGAAATTAAGGTAAGATGCCTCAGAACGGTGGCTCTTTATCTAGTATCACTAACCATCACACTATTTTATAAGGTTGATCCAAAACAACTGAGAATAAATCTGTATTTTTGATTTCATAAAAGATTTTAAAATTTGGTATCAGTGCAAAGTTGCAGCTTATATTCTGAGTTCTACTGAAGCCAGTATGAATTCATTTGATCACAAATTCTCTGAGTCATGGTAATTTTTCAAAGGTGTGTATAAAATACCCCATCAGGATTTTAAGGTAATTTTTTATTTCATGAATTGAGGCTTCAGGAACCTTTGTGTTCCCTATTGTTACTATCATCTGTGAAAAATACTGCAATGGGATAAAAGAGTTGCTTGAGTATGCAAAAAAGTTGGCAGATTTTAAACGTGAGAGGCTACTTTATCAAAAAAACGTACGTCCTTAGACCTCCAATGCCATCAACAAATTTTTCCAGCGCAATGATCCATGGCATCCGTTTCCCATCTCCTACACTGTCCTATTTCAAGGCTGTACAATTTTTGATTGTTTTTAAATTGAAGAAGTATACATGCGTTAATTAGATCAAGACGAATGTGAACATCAATAATTTGTTGTAGCTTTTGAATGTAATTCATTTTATTAATTTTTTTCATTTTAGGATGGTCTTGAAGTAATGTTAAATGTACCAAAAAAAGCGAATGATGCGCTCCATTTATCATTATTAGAAGGTTGTGATATTAGCTCAGATGAATTGGGAGAAGTCGTTCTTCAAAATTCACTCCATGTTTGGGATCCCAAGCAACTTATACGCAAAGGACGCGAGAGGCACTGCTTCCTATTTGAACTGTACCTAGTTTTCAGCAAAGAGGTGAAGGACTCCTGCGGCAAAGCTAACAAATATCTGTATAAATATAAACTAATGGTGAGTGTATTTTTATTTTAGATAACTGCAATTGTAATCATGTTTTAATCAAGAAAATGGTCGGAGGAAATTACACATTTTATTTACCTATGTAAACGGATCTCTGAACAAAGTAAGAAATTAAGGACAACAGCATATTTCTATTTGTCAAAATTATTAAATTGACAAGATAGAAATATCTAATATCCGAATCAAACTTGGAAACAAAAAAATCTGTGTTTCATGTGTTCTTCAATTTAATTGTCTGCCTGGCCAAAATGACGAAATCCCTTTGCAACGAATCGGTCACTAAACAATTTCTGTGTACGATGCAATATTTTCTCATTCTGCTGAATTTTTCCTTGCAATTTTGCAAATCAGGTGGTTTATATTCGAAAGGAAAATTTAGCCATACATATGAAACATTGCTCCTTTGTTCAATGATCAAATTTTTCTCGATTACTAATTTGACGAATGTTAATTTTAATTTTTTATGAGTAAGAAGTTTGATCTTACTGATGCTTATGTAAATCTAAAACACACATTTCTCTCGCATCAGTCAATTTTAAAATTTCTTAACAGATTTGACTTTAGCCACTTGAAATTTAAATGAGAAGACACATCCTGAAGTCAATTATGAAGCACGATTTTCTGGCAGTTCACTTGTTAAAGAGTGGAAGCTAAAACCAATGATAAACCATATTAACGGTGGAACTGCAAAAATGCGTATTTTAGTTGTGTTGTTTCAAAATTTTTGCTCTTATTTTATTTTCATAAGAAGACCAAACCAACATCATGGCTTAATATTTCACACAATGTTCTGTACACAGAGAAAAAAAATCATTAATGTTACAAGAAAAAGACGTTTAGTTGTTTTCCGTGCAGAAAATAAAGTATAACAGGAATTCTGCAATGCTGCAGACCTAGGTACACAATTTTAAAGTTTCACTATCGATATATGAGTTGGAGTTATCTTTTTTTTACCCTTGATTCTCGAAAAATTCTAAGATCACTAGTTCTAATTCTAATTATTTGTTCTATTCCAATTAGAAATTCAGTTGTTACCCGTCAGTTTTTATTATTGAATCATTGAACTAGTGTTCATCATTGTAAACAAAATCTAATCCCTTGTATGCATCTTGTTTATCTATTTTAGACATCTGAGCTGGGTGTGACAGAACATATCGAAGGAGATGAGTGCAAATTCGCTGTTTGGACTGGTCGGGCTCCAATATCAGACTACAAAATTGTATTAAAAGTAAGTTAGGATGAATGACATACCTTTAATTCCGTCTTTCAGCAGAAATATACTCACTTATCAAGTCTCCTATCAACATTGGCAAAATGAAGCGCACAGTAAAATATCAACCGAAAGATTAGAAGAATATATCTGCTAAGTTACATTTCTTTGCTATGGGAGAGTGACAGTTTAGATGATTAGTTATTTACACCAGAAAATTCCGATTTCGGAGAAGAAGGACAATTGTTCTTCAGTATGTTTAGACCGAAATCATAAGATTTCGGCTGATATTACCTTTTACTTATCATTGAGTCTTTTTTTCTCTCTGGTGGTTTCTAAACTAAACTTAAAGCCTAAGATACAATACTTTTTTGTCTGAAATAGCTTTTAAAGTTTATGTATACTTAGAGTGTGTTCTTTAATAAACTTTTTTGAACTTTTCAGGCATCATCACTAGAAAATAAACAAATTTGGGTCAAAAAGCTAAGAGAGGTCATACAAGAAACATACTTCTCTTCAGCCCTTCATCTTAGTATGCCTAAAAGTCCTGCTAAACACAAATCGAACAACCATCGTGCCAGCAGGTAAGTCACGGCCGCAATTTGTATTCCAAGTAACTAAAATGGCTCATCATTGAAAAATACTGAACATCTTAACAATTTAAAAATATCCTGTATTACACATCCAAATGCAACTTTAACGACAATCTGCAGCGCAAGGAGAAGACAACCAGAAAATTTTTTGTTCGCTTGTTTTCTTCCCTTTTACTGAAAAACCCTTTTATCAAAAAACTGCACCGAAATGACTTTATATAGAATAAAAAGCTACTAAAATAATATCTTTACAGTCTCTTAGTATAATGTAGGTAGTGTAGCGTACATGAGAACCAGTTATCAGAAAAAAATTATATTTACACTGAATACATTGTCATCTCCCACTCGTAGGAAGGTATCTCTTCTATGCAGTTAAAATATTTCTAAAATAATTGTATAAATACAATTTTCTTGAACAATCAAGGACAATCGAACAAATTTGCTGGAAAATTCTAGTGTCTTTTCTTACATGTGTAAAAAAAACCACTGAATATTTTAGGCAAATTCATGCCATGGCTATCCTATAAACAAATAAAATTTCAGTAAGAAATGCTAGAAAAGCGTAATAAAGGTATGTTCTTTTGTGCGAGAGATGACAACATGCAAGAAGATGTGCTACTATGGTGTAATTTTTAAAAACTTGTGATGACTCAAGTTTTTGTTTCTCCAATTTATTTTACAGAGATCTCGAAGAAACAACATCACTAGATGAAAGTCAAGAAAACTTAGATCGGGGTTCCTTGACTTCTTTTGGGTCGGGCAACACTACTGACTCTGACAAGGTAAGATTTACTGACAATATTGCACGTTGAATTGTGTATTCTATTTATTTGATTTGTGGCAAGAAGTAACTAATTTTGGTTTTATTCTTTCTACAATGATTCTGACAAAAACCTGCGTTATACTGATGTGTGGGATTCCTCTCAAAGCCATTCCATAGTAGAATATAGACACCCCCCCCCCCCCTATAATTTACCTAAAACAAGCGTTTATATTAATCGTTAGTATTAATAATAAATCTCTAATAAAAATCTATAATAATAGTTTGCGTCCGTCTATAACTACTTGGGAAGCAGTAGACCAGCGGATCATCAGAATGCATCTTACACTGCATGGTCACAAGGTGGCCCTGTTAGGAGTATATGGTGTGAATGATGATGCTCCCATCAATCTAAAGGATCAGTTCTTTGAGCAACTCAACGACGAGGTTCTGAGGGTTGGAAGGACAAGGGAGGTCATTATCATGGGAGATTTGAATGGTAGAACCGGACGAAGGAATGGTTCTAAAGTTGTTGGACCTTTCGGTGAAGAGGCGATGAATGACAACGGTGCACGCATCATTGATATGTGTGAACAAAACGAGTTGAAAATACTGAACGGATTCTACCAACATCGAGATATCCATAAGTACACGTGGGTTCAGCAAACTCGGGGGCTGAAGTCAATCATCGACTACGCGGTCACCAGGCAGACGAGTACCATGAAGGTTCAACAAGTAAGAGTTTGCCGGGGGTTCTCCTGTGGTAGTGATCACCATTTTCTCAAGGCGGAGATTGCATTTCCGGTTAAGTATGGGCTGCAGAGGAATACCTTGCAACATCAGAAGTGCCAGCCACAAGGAACGAAGATCGAACAAGTGCACTACAACATCGATAGCTTACAGCATGAAAGCGTGAAAGCGCTCTACAGGAAGCGGCTGGATGAGAAACTGGGAGTAGAAACTTTTGATACTGCAGAAGAGTTGTACCAGTTCATCAAAAGTTGCATACATTCAGCTGCGAAGGAAGCCCTGGGTATGTGTAATGAGAGCAAGGATGTACAGAAACCCTACTGGTGGGACAAAGAGGTAGAGGAGGTAATTGAAGAAAAGCGTAGGAAGTACCATGACTATCTGGCTTCTAGGACTGCAGACACCCGCGGCGCGTATAGGAAAGCCCAGGCGAGGGTTCGTCTTTTAATCACCAGGAAGAAAAACGAGTCTTGGGAGACCAACTGCTCAAGGATTGACACATACCTGGGGGGAAGGAAGAGTGCTGAGAGCTGGAAGCTGATCAAAGGCCTAAGAAGGGACATGAAACGGGACATTATATCTCCGATAACAATCTCACAGCTTGACGAACATTTTAATAAATTATTGACGGAAGGACGACCAGAGTTTCAAACGGGGAATGCTGAAAATATAGTCGAGGATCACTCAATGGAAATTCGAGTTGAGGAGGTGGTCAAAGCAATCAGGGAATTGATGAATGGAAGAGCTCCTGGGCCAGGAAACATTCCAGCCGAGTTAATTAAATGTGGGACTGGCAAGTTGGTTAACCATCTCAGGGATTTGCTGCAGAAGTGCATTGACGGTGATGACATCCCGAAAGAATGGAAAGAGGCCTGGATAACAGCGTCGCATAAAAAAGGAAGGAAGGATGACTGTGGGAACTACAGAGGGTTAGCGGTGACAGGAACGATAAGTAAAATTTATGGAAAAGTGTTGAAAGCGAAGATCGAAGAGGAGTGGACCCCGTTCGAGGCGGAGGAGCAAGCAGGTTTTAGGGCTGGTCGGTCTACCGCTGATCATCTGTTCTGTGTTACCCAGTTAACCGAAAAGAAGAGAATTGTTGGCCAGGAGCTTCATTTAGTGTTTTTGGATATTGAAAAGGCTTATGATAGTATTCCTCTTGTGAAACTCTGGGAAGTCCTAGGAGAAACTGGTTTTAGTAAAGGACTTATTGGGGCAGTCAAGCAGTTTTATCGGGGGGCTTTTGCTAGAATGAAGTGCCAAGGAAGGCTTTCAGACGGTTTTTTTGTCACCAAGGGGCTTAAGCAGGGATGTTGTCTGTCACCGACGCTGTTTAAGATATATCTAGAGCACGTTCTGAAGGAATGGAAAAGAAAGTGTGCCGGCATGGGCGTCCCTCTAAATGACCAAGAAACACTGTTCACGCTATGCTTTGCTGACGACCAGGTAGTCATAAGTCAAGATCACGATGACGCGGAGTATATGACCCGGAAGTTGGTGGAGGAGTACCGCAAATGGGGCCTCGAGGTTAGTGTCCGTAAGACAAAAAAGATGTCAGTCGGAGGTGCTCAGCAAAGCATAGTCCTGGAGGATGGTCAACATATAGAAAGTTGCGAACAATACAAGTACCTGGGGGTGAACCTGACTTCGGATGGGAAGCTGGATCAGGCCATTCGGGACCGTAATCTTCTAGGAAGGAAAGCCATCGCCATGCTTAATGGGATCCTTTGGGACCAAAGGATTTCCAAAGACAACAAGAAGAGGATTTATAACTCGGTTGTCAAGCCTATTATCACCTATGGCAGTGAAGTGTGGCAGTTGAAGAAGCGGACCCAAGAAATGCTCAAGGCGACCGAGATGGATTTCTGGCGAAGATCGGCTGGAATCTCGAGGAGAGAACGTGTCAGAAATGAACGTGTCCGAGAGATAATGGGCGTTGAGGGGACGATTGTGCACGATATCATGACCAAGCAATTGGTATGGTATGGGCATGTGCAGAGAATGGCTGATACCAGGTTGCTGAAGAAGGTGTTGGAGTGGGTCCCCCCAGGTAGGCGACGGAGAGGGCGTCCAGCCAAACGGTGGGTAGAGGGCATCCATGAAGAGATGGAGAGATGCCACCTTCCGGAGGATCTCTACCATGACAGATTCCTGTGGAGAATAGGCGTCGCAGAGCGCCCTAGCGCGCCGTAAAAGCGGCTCATACATACACATTAATAATAAATCAATTTAAAGTAAAGATACAGAACCAACACAAGGCAAAATATAGTAGCTAAACTAATACGGGTTTTAAATATACAGAAAGTGAAAGTTCACACAGTTTTACTTTATTTTATTTTACATTATTTATTAATTATTTTTAAAAATTAAAGTACATTAAGTGACCAGCAAATCTTTAATTAATTTTTAATTGATGAGCATTGGTAAAGTGGATTCAGTTTGGCAGTTTCACGACAAAATTTGATAAAAATAGGTAAAAAATTGCATTAGCAACATTAAAGAGTTTAGGTGTAGCCATTTGTGATGTTGTTAATCTGTTTCATTTGAAAATGACAACCCGTCATACTGCTATTAATGGATTTCTTCCTTTCAAAAACCAGTAAACAACACGGAAATATTTTTTTTAAACACAGTTTTAAAGGAGTTTTCAAAATTTCAAGTGTACAGAAGTTTGATAATATTAATACCTTTTGTTTGTCTTTTTGGCAACGATGGTTTTAAATTGGAAGGATTGTTTAATTATTCACCTCTCTCAAAGGAATGAGCGGCCAAAAAAGAGCCTTGTCCAAACTTCATTTAAATTTTTAGAAACTGTTTAAATTGCTGCCCAATGTTGCAACCAGACAGCGGAGTTGTGGGGTCTGGCAATGTCTTGAAAGATGAGGAATGACACATATTTTAAAAATAGTCAAAACATTTTGCATGAGTGATGAATGTCCCCGGCCCTGTGCAAGCAGTGTCTCATCTCTCTCAGTGTGTCTTTGAAGATTGGGAGCTTAAGTTGCAGAAGTCGTTCTCGGAGTTTTTCTGTGATCCAACGATTTTTGACTCTGAACTCCTAGTTTTTCGTGACTTAGAGCAAGCTCTAAAGTGTATTATCCGCCTCTCTTTTTAGTCTGCAATATTGATGTTTTGTGTATATCGTTGAATTGCCTTTTAAAAATAGTTTCGAGGTTCGCGTTTTTGAGCTTGTGAGTTCGTGGAATTCGTCTGTGTCAAGTGTTTTACCTCAGTTCCGTCAAAATCAATTTTGAGGAAGGAAAATCTACGAAACAAGAAACGCCTGAATTGTAGAATTATTCAAACTTTGACTTTTTATCACACAAAATCCTCTCATTTTTTAAATTCATTTTTAACTTTAAAGTGAGAGTCGGTCTCTGAAATTTGTTTTGAGTTTCACGGTTTTGTTTAAACTTAATTGATTAATTTTAGAACATAGACTTTAAATTTCACATTATTTTTAATTTAATTTTCGAAGATGCACAAGTTCACCTTTTATGAGTCTTTGTTCAGCTAAGTCGCACAAATGTTGATCTTTTGGGATAAACTTCAAAACGTCTTGAGTAATGTTATTACCTGCTCAAAAGCCTTCAAGAATGAGAGATTTCAGGTGAATTAACTCTCTTTTCCTTGTTTATATCTCAACTCAACACTAGACTGTGCGTTATATCTGTGCATGCACTGTATCTGACGGCAAAAACTATAATTTTGCTTGTTTTTTGAGCAAGAAGAGTTTTTTGTTTTCATTTCAATGTCTGTACCCTCAAAATCTCCAATGCTTGGGTGTGATGATCCAAAGTGTTACACTACGAACGGTATTCGTGAAATGATCAGGCTCAGTAGTATTTTGTTTTATTTTTTCCGTTCGAAAGAGGAAGAATTGGAAAACTTCGGTTTCATGCATGTGAGTAAATTTCCACACATTCAAATATTTTCACTACATTTTCCACTATTAAACCTTACTAATAATAACTGATTCCTAATCTAAACAAAAAATTCACGTTAAAGAAGAAACAAAATTTCATAAACAATGAACTTAGGAAAAAATTCCTGACGCATGTGATTTAACACTAACTGAACGTCTAAATTTTTAACTTCCTTTTTTAATTGATAACTGCATCACTATTTTATTGAATTTATATGAAACCTGTGAAAATTATGGATTAATTTCTGGAAAGTAGATGAAACTATGAACTGATGTGCACCTAATTTGAAATTATCGTTTAGTACCACAGAAAAGGAGGCGAACTCCAAAATTAGTAGTTGCTTATTACTAGCAGATCTCTGCGAGGGGTAAATGGGCCCTTGATCCCGTACAATAATTGAAGCGTTGGGTGCAGGCAGAAAACTTCTTGATTGTGGTGCTTTGAAATCTCTGTTAGCGTTTCATTCACTATCATCAAAGCAAATGTTTAGAAATCCTTAAAACTTTTACTAAATTTTTTGTATGATTTTGCAATGCTGAAAACGAAAAATTCAAGGAAATTCACCTAAAAGTCTCCCTTTGAAAATATAAATTAGCAGTGGAGATTCGAAAACACTGCAACCAAAAAATGGACAGTGTACGTCGACAATCACATAACTCAGTTTGCGACGCCGCAGAGTTCCTGTCACACTTTATTTTTCAAACGGAAAGCTACTCAACGACAATTCTTTAAAACTGCCGTGATTTTTCTTCTCCGTGCAAATAAAATTCTGCATGAACTTCAAGGAATAATGTCAATCTGTTCTCTTTTAAAAAAATAACATAGAGGCGGAGATTTTCAGACACGACAAACTAGATATGTGTTTGCGGACTCACGCCGTCCAAATGTCCTTTCTGCACCCAATTCGACAGCTACCTGTAGGATATGCTCTCCATCCCCTTCCCCTAAATTATTGTGATGTCAGATGTCATATCTCTTAAACTCGGTGCATCCTAGCTGTAGGTACCGAGCTAAACTCGAATACCACCCTTAACGATAAGGATTTTCTCCATCTGTTTGCGGATCTATCTGAGTCCCAACCAAATCACGTCGTCGTTACATGATCGAAACTCTTCGCATTACTCCCGACGATTGACCATAGCTCAAACTCAAACAAAGGAAATCGAATAGACCCTGGCCCCGGGNGGGGGGGGGGGGGGGGGGGAGCGCATCGGTCGTACGCCCCTACCGTCGCTGTGTTTACCCTCCGTGCCGTGTTGACTCTGCTCGTCGAGTCCACAATTGGACGTATTTAAATTCAAAGGAGCTGTATCCGTCCCGACATGAGCCTTGAGGTCCCTAAGAAGACATGCGTGATAGGGCTCAAGCCACGATGGACATGGGTTCTTTTGATTTATACGCGTCCAATTCACCTCGCGGATCTGTGTTTACTCGAACTTCATCGCTCCTATTTCTGTGTTCCGCCGAGCGCAGGATTTCAGGAAAAACGCCGCACGAACAATGCGACGTTGTCTAACTTCCAGTCGATAAAATAATCGTTCTCGGGGAAAGTTATGAATGTTCAAGGTGTCTACAAGTCCGGAATTTCCGAGAGTCCGGAACTAGTACTGATTTTTGGAGGGCGGTCCGGAAGTACTGAAAAAGTGCGGAATTTCGAGGAGAGTTATTGGTATTTTTCCTTGAAATGTTCAGATATTTTAGATTCAATTGCGAACAAGATTATCCGAAAAATTTGAAGAAAACTGTTCGCAATTTTCCCATAAAATCAGTTTTTAAGGAAATGTGGCAACGTTTGAAGGTTCATACGGCGTTTGCTGCCGTGCTAAGGAAGATCGCCGTATGAAAACTCGAGTGTTTTCAAACTTCTCCGGACGTTACATAAATTTTTGAGGAAAGTCACGCGTATTTCTCATTGAAATGTTCAGATATTTTAGATACAATTGCGCGGACAAAATTTTCCGAAAGATCTGAAGAAAAATTTTCGCAATTTCCCTGTAAAATCAGTTTTATTTGAAGGATATGTGGCATTATTTGAGGGCTCATACGACGTTTTCGCATAGCAAAAATTCGATGAAAAATGTTTGCAATTTTCCCATAAAATCAGTTTTCATTAAAGGAAATATGGCAAAATTTAAGGGCTCATACGACGTTGTTGCATAGCAAAAATTTGAAGAAAAATGTTTGCAATTTTCCCCTAAGATAAACTTCTTCAAAGGAAATGTGGCAACATTCGAGGGCTCATACGACTTTTTGCATAGCAACAATTTGAAGAAAAATGTTTGCAATTTTCCCATAAAATCAGCTTCCTCTGTAGGAAACTTGACAGCATTTGAGGTTTCATACGACGTTTTCGCATAGCAAAAATTTGAAGAAAAATGTTCGCAATTTTCCCATAGTATAAGCTTTCTTTAAAGGGAATTTGGCAACATTTGAGGGCTCATACGACGATTTTGCATAGCAAAAATTTGAAGGAAATTGTTTGCCATTTTCTCATAGAATAACTTATCTTTAAAGGAAATGTGGCAACATTTGAGAGCTCCTACGACGTTTCTACATAGCGTGGCAGCACGAGAGTTCGCGCGTCGGAAGAACGACGATTTTTGTGTTTTCTGGATCCGCGCCGGGTTCGCCCCGTTGTCGTCACCCGTGTTGACACGCTCGTTCAGTTTCGGTTCTCGTG
>NW_017547105.1:803646-884382 GCF_001854935.1 Bemisia tabaci | reverse complement strand
TCCCCCCCCCCCCTTTCCGCCTCTCGTCTTATCTCCGGCGACATTGTTTTACATCTCCCAACGCGCTGCTACGACGAAGCCGGGAACGCAGATGATGAAATCGAGAGTCGGAAGACTCATTGTCAGACGTATCTCGATTTCCACATGAGCCCTGAAAAGCGCGGAGTTATACGGAGAACAGAGCTCACGCGGTAATCCAAGTACGTTCGTACGCAAGAGGAGCGACGCGGTTTTAGGCCGGAATTTTTAGACGCACCTTGAAACCAGTGGCGCGGCGTGCTTTGCAATTCATCGATTGATATGCCGTTTGAACGTATGGAAAAGGATCGATAGATTGGACGGTCGCTAAATAATCGATTGCTTACCACAGCTTCAAATGGGGAAATATCGATAATCGACCATTCACGCATCCAGGGTGTCTACAAGTCTGGAATTTCCGGAAAGTCCGAAAATAATACTGATTTTTTAAGGGCGATCCGGAAGTACTGAAAAAGTGCGAAAATTAGGCAAGAAGATCCTGAATTGTACTCATTTTAGTTGAAATTTGAGCGAGAAATTCAAATTTGTGAAATTTTTAGAATTTCGCCAGATGGAAATACTTAAAAAGTACTGAATTTTTCTATTCAGGAGATTCTGAATTCCTTGGGAATGTACTGAGAAAGTACTGTAAAAGTACTGATTTTTGGCCAGCCTGTTTTAGTAGACACCCAACCATCGCCACTGCAGAAATCGGCTCGACACGAAGCCTCCTTGAGAGTTGTTCATGCGTATTGAAATCTTTATACTCGGGAAAGTTTGAAGGAGCGTCTTGAAATTTCGACTCGAGAGCCGATGTAGAAGAGGGTTGGAAAATTCATCGGAGGGTGCGATTTCGATGTAAAGCGGTTCAGCTTTCAGGAATGAGGAAAACCGCCAAAGTGGGTTCGTTCCGGACTTTTCCCGGAGCTAAACGAAGTGTTGCCCGATTAATTCCGTAAATTCCGTAAGGAGATCCAGAATTTTTTTTCAATTGGTGTCATTTTTGTCATAATATGAGCGACAAATTAAAATTTTTGAAATTTTTCGAATTTCGTCAATTGGAGGTACTTAAAAAGTATTGAATTTTTCTGTTACGAAGGTACGGAATTTCTCAGGATTGTATTGAAAAAGTACTGTAAAAGTACTGATTTTTGGCCAGTCTGCTGCAGTAGACATCCTGTAAAATTAGAGAGCTGCGTTGCACAATCTTAGCGACGTTGAAAGTCTCCTGCGCCCTTTTACCAAAAAATGCCCAAATCATCAATGCATTGGTAGCTTGCCAAAACAGTCAGTTATAGTGTTATAATTCACTTCAACGAAGATGCCATAGACTTTCACCGCAGAGCGCTTTGCAGCGTAGGACTTATGGGTGGGTGCCTGGATCCCTGCAGCAGCGCCCTTTCCGTTTTCACGATGACAAGATCCGTAACATGCTCATAATTCCCATTCAAATGTCAAGCGACGCCAGGCAGAATTGTTCACAAAGATGTCTTGGGATGTGTGGAAGACAAAAGAACCCTCCGTTGCACGAATTGCGCCTTGACATCAAAGTCCGCGCAAAATTTTGATGATTAAATTCATGACAAAGTGCCTTAATTCTAGTTTGCCCTCCGACAGCAGAGGAGGTTCCCTACGTGTTCGCTAACATCTTTGTGAAACTCGTAAATTTGGATGAAACTCGATAGTTTCAGTATTTAACGAGCGTAGACACTAGACGTGTCCTCTCCTCGAAGAATTCCCTGTGCGCCGCATTTCACTGCCATCAAATGTTGCCAAATTTTACCCGATAATTCATTGATCCTGAAGAAAATTTGCGAATATTTTGCCGTGAAATTTACATCACTGGGAAGAGAAACACTTTTGATCTGGAGTCCAGACTCTTAAAAACATCGACAAGAAAAAATACTCTTGATTCAATCGGATTTTTCTTTTAATCAAGAACCAAGCTTCTTAATTTGAGCGGATTTCCTTTTGATTTAAGCTTAAATCTGATTGAATCGAGAGTATTGTTTCTTGTCAATGTTTTCAAGAGTCTGGACTGTAGATCCAATGTGTTTTTTTTCCAGTGATGAGTGAAAAATTAACTATTGAAGTGGTTATTTTTGCACTTTAGGGAACGAATCTATAGTTGATCGATCACTTGATGATCGCTGGATTGGAAGATATTTTTCCAAAGTTTCTGAGCACACATCACGCTAAAGTATGTGAAGTGTCTGCACATACAATTTGATCAAAAAACATCCCAAAATAGCTTTAAAAGCTTTTCCCGAATGTATATCTGAATTTCTCAGGCGCAGTTTTCCTTCAATTAATCAGGTAGGCAAAAAAGCATCCTCCATGCTCGAATAGTGGTATCACGCCTAGTGTGTTTACAAATCTCGTATCTTTGGCCACTAAACCTTGATGTGATAATGTGGTGTTTCAGCAAAAGCATTCATAATTTTAACTTCGATGGGTCAACTTTCGAAGGAAACACAGTGGGCCGCCCTGGACTAGGTATTAATTAAAGTAATTCGCAACGCGTTTCCTTTTTCATATTTCACAGCGAGAAGTAGGTAATCACACAAGGGGTGGTCTGGAAATCAACCCTTAAACCTGATTTAAGTTTTAACCATTATCAATTTTGCGGCGTCATGTTACGATCGAAAATTCTTCCAAAATGTCCTAAAATTTTGAAATTATCGATTGATCAATAGACTAGCGAATCGTTCTCCAATGATGCTGAAGAACAGTGAATACAAACCTCAAATCGGGAATAACTGGAATGTTCATACGACGTTTTTCTCTCGATCGGCATCGTAATTAGATATGCGAAATAATGGCAGAGTCTCTTCACGAACGTGTTTCAATTGGACTACATTTTTCAATTTGGAACTATAAATTCTAGCCCGGTTTAAAAACAACGTATGTGCCATTAGTTTCCCTATGCACTTAAGTGTTTTTCCAGAAGAGCCAGAATTTATAGTTCCAAATTGCAAAATGCAGTCCAATTAACGGAACGAAAGGCCGCGAGGGTCTTCGCGTACTCGACCGTGTTGTTTCTGCGCGATACTTGTTTCGATGCACTCATGACGTCAGCAACATCGTTGTTAGCACTCGAATCGGGCGGCAGATTACAGTGGCTTGTTACGTGAGGAGTGGATGCGAATGCCGACTTAGGCTTTGTGCTACACCGTGCTTAGTAGAAACGCCGTTTGGTTGATTTTATTTTTTAGAATTTTGCTCGTAGGTTAATCTAAGTTGTTTGAAAATTTCAGAAGAAAATGTTGAAAAGGTTCTTCAAGCATAAACTAGAGTCCCTTTATACTGAGAGTCAAGACAATGTGAATCCATTTCTGATTGGTTCCCGTATTTTAGGCCTTCACAGTGTCACAAACGGGAAAAAAGTTTACATTTTCACCGATTGCAAAGATTTTGATCTGGAATGGACCAGGGAATCACGGGTTCGGCAAGGAACAAACGGAATGAGAGAAAGAACGGAGAAAGGAATTTGAGAATGGGCCGATCAAAGATTACAAAAAACGTTCAATTTGTGTAATCTTTATTCCCGTTTGTGATTCCATTCGGGGGTATTGTCTTGACTCTCAGTATAAAGGTACTCTAGTAAGTTAATCTTAGTTGTTTGAAAATTTCAGAAGAAAATATTGAAAAGGCTCTTCAAATATAAACTTTCTGCGAGAGGCACTTTGGCAACATTTGAATACCCATACGGCGTTTTTCCCCAGGACGGCAGCATTAAACTCGATCCTTTTGGCGTTTGACTCGAGTCGCCGCCCCGATATTTATCGAGAGCTGCATCTGATCAAACAGAACATTTTTCTCATGCATGCGATTATCGATGCCGCAGTGTGACATGGCGACACAGGGACTCGGATCGGAAATCCCCCGGCTCAACCCGACCGCGGGCGCGGGGGGGGGCGGGGGAGGCTGGCGCGTGGCGAGGCTAGGCAAGGCGCAGAGCTCGCGGGTCGTGCGGGCGGTATCCCGGCGGCGCCGAGGCGCAGCGCGCGGGAGCCGTGCGGACGGTATCCGTCGGGGCGAAGGCGCGGGAAGCAAGGCGCAGCGCGCGGGAGCCGTGCGGACGGTATCCGGCGGAGCGAAGGCGCGGGAAGCAAGGCGCAGCGCGCGGGAGATGTGCGGACGGTATCCGTCCGACTGCGCGGCGCTCGGGGAGCCTCGCGATCGACGCTCGGCGGGCAGTTTCTCGCGGCGCGTAGTGGAGGCTGGGCGCGCTTTGCTTTATGGCGGCCACCTCAAAATCCACCCGGCGCAAGATCTCCCTGCCATGGTTCCGACAGAACTCGACAGCGCTCCTCTCCCGACAGCACACCATCGACTCGCCCGGATCCGTCCAGGCGCGCGCCCTCCTCAGGCAGAACTCCACCAACCACCAGGTGAACGCATTTTCACGTCCCGCCATAATGTGAACAATCACAAACCCCGAACGTACTAGATAAGGTCTGAAATAGTAGAAAACTTCGTAAGTTTTCAATTCAAAACCTTACGTAGACAACAATTTACACAACGGAAAGTTTTGAAATCAACTTCTGAACAAGGTACATTAACAAGTTGTTTAAACACAGATCAAATGGAAGTTCGATTATACAAATGACGTCATTTTTATTTTTGCGGTTTAACCAATGTTAATAGAAAACACTTAGATTTTATGTTTAGGAGTTGATTTTTAGACTTCTCGTTGTGTGATTCGTTTTTCATGTGGAATTTTGAAGCATTTGGAATACACGCAGCATTGTGTTTTTAATTCAGACCTTGTCTAGAGGCCGTGAACCATCACGAAAACCCGAACAAACCACTAGATAAGGTCTAAAATAGAGGAAAATGTTGCAAGTTTTCTGTTCAAAATCTGATGTAGACAACAATTTACACAGCGGGAACTTTTTTAATCAACTTCTGATCGAGGTATTCACACAATAATTCGAGGTAATTCTTTTAAACACAGATCAAATGGAAGTTCGATTATACAATTAACGTCATTTTTATTTTGGCCATTTTACCAATGTTAATAGAAAGCACTTATATTTTGTTTAGAAGTGATTTTCAGACTTCCCGTTGTGTGATTCGTTTTTCTTGTGGAATTTCGAAGCAAATGGAATACACGTAGCATTATGCATTAAATTCATACCTTGTCTAGAGGCCCATTCTGCAGCGATAGCAAAGAGAACCGTAAGTTTAAAAATTAAGTTTTGAAAAAATGGGCTCTTTAGAGCCTGAGCGGAAAATTTTATTGAAAGAAGCCTCCGTTATTCGTTAAATTGCCACTAATCATCCGAAAGACTCTTCGAAATCATTTGGATGATTAAAAATCAACATTTTTATTTCAATTATATAAAAAGGGCGCGGAGTTGATCATGTTAGGCTAGTGTTAAACAAGACAGCCGTAATTCCTATATTCTGCATGCACCTGTGGTTGCGTTTTGGACACACAACAAACACATTTTTAGGTTAGAAATTGGCAGTAAACTGCGGCATTTTACTTAAAATCTCTGTTTTCATTGGCTCTCTGGAGGAATAATGCTCCTTACGACTGTTTTGTTTGAAAGTTCGTCATTTTTTTGGGTACCCTCGGCTTTCTTTTTGTCTCGTTTTCATGCAAGTAAGACAAATTGTGCTTTTATAGCTAATTCAGTGATTTTATCTCAAATAGTTCAGACGAATTTTGAAGGGAACTCGATTTCGATAGTTCGAGAGTAACGGCTCTTCTCGCTATCGCGGCAGATAATGTGAGCGGTCACGGAAACCCTTAATTTGGGCAATATTTCAGAACCAAATGTCTCGACTTCTCGATGGTCTCCGTGTTTCTGAATTACTATCGTGTAGGAGATATCCGGTGAGCATTATTTTTTGTCAAGTATGCTCCAAGACGAATTATTATGATGATGATAAGCTGAAGATAGCATACTGCTGTCCTAAGGAAAAACGCCGTATGGACCTTCAGGCGTTGCCAAATTTCCTCCGAAAAAACGCAAATTTCCTGGTAGATTTATGAATATTTTCCTCCCAATTTTTCAGATAATTTATTCGCAGTTTTACCTAAATAATTTTTACGGTGGAAATTTGAAACCCAGGGGATATTTAGGGCCGTCCGATCAGATAATTTTTCGCATTGATTATCCGGCAAGAGCTGATCCAGCAATTTGGCAACACCGGATTTCCTTCATCTAAATCTATGTTAAATAATCGAGTACTGTCCGAACACCTGGCCCCTCCAAGAATCGATACAATTCCATAGGTTTAAATGGAGAAAAAACAATGTTGCCAATTTGTTGGATCTACCAATGATACCCGCTTAGTCCTATTTTCCCTGTAAAATCTGGACGCTTGTGGACAAACAGTCAGATGATGCTTACTGATAACGAGATTCCGTCGTATTTTACAAACTTTGTCCTGTAGTGCTTGATATAACTAGTGCTGAAGGAGCTTTGTAAGTGTTTCTGAGCCCAATTTTATTATTACTCAGTCGTGTCGTATTCCTTAAAATTTGTCCTGCGGTGCTTGATGTAACGTTCAAGGAAAAACGGGGCCTGGGGAATGTTTATGAGCCAAATACGAGTACGCGATGGTCTTTTTGTGTCTAAATTATCATCGCGTGGGAGATACCCAGGAAGTTCTTCTTTCAGTGTGCTCCAAGATTAAACATCAGATGATATCTATGAGCTTCAATAGCATTCGCTCTATTTCATTGAACTCGTCATAAGGTTTAGTGTGGCAACTTGAAACTCAGGGAATGTTTCTCAACTAAATTTTGTCATTGCTCATTAGTTACTGTGTCCGAGTTGATGTTTGGGAAAGTTTGAGATTTTGGAAACTTTGGAGTCTGGGTAAAGCTAAAAAAAGTTAGTAACAAGTCAAAGCCGGCTTTTCAGTTTTAGTGCTCTAGGCTGAAATTTGGTTGATGTACTGAAAGTTGGCTTTCTGAAGGGATGAGCGGGTCCCGGTCTCCAGGCCCCTTTTACCCCTCCCACGAAAAGGCAAGAGTTTAAAGTGTTAAAAACGGGAATAAAGATTACAGTTTCTCCAACTGCAAAGATTATAAACTGGAATGGACCGGGTCTTAGGGGATACGGCAAGGAACAAATGGAGTGATAGAGGGAACGGAGATAGGAATTCGGGAATGGGTTGATCAAAGATTACAACAAACGTCCAATTTGTGTAATCTTTATTCCCGTTTGTGACATCCATGAGCCGCGTTGTCTTAACTCTCTCTACACGGACAAAAACAACTGGATCTCTGAAGTTTTAAGATTGAGCATCTGAACACTTAAGGTCTAGCTGTCGAGGTTCGGTTCTCACAACCGAAAAACCTCAATATCTGAAGTACCTCAGATGTGAGAACCGAAGTTTTTCGGTTGTGAGAACCGAAGTTTTTCGGATGTGAAAACCGAAGTACTTCAGATGTTAGAACTGAAGTTTCAGATGTGTGATCCGAACCTCGACAGCTAGACCTAAAGTGTTAAGTTGCTCAATCTGAAAACTTCAGAGATCCATACCACCTAAACTTTGGGTCCCACGCACGAGGTTTTTTTCTCCGTGTATACAGGGATTCTAGTGTAATTGACCCATTGGTGTACCAAAAGCTTCGTAGGAGCCCAGACGTTTTTCCAAAGTCGAGAAACGCTTAACAAAGGCGAATGCAAAGTTCCCGGAATGCGGTCGGCTCGGAGCGCGGAGCCGGTGGGAAATAATTGATGCGCTATCCGCGCTCATTCGCGGCCGAAAAGCTCCTCATGAATAATTTCGTAGGCTATCTAATCAGCAAGCGTTAAAGTTCCCCCCTAATTCGGGGAACCCGCGGGAAATCTGCGATGATTAATCCTGGAGCCCGATGAGAGTGCTAGCAACGGCACCGTTCACTCACCATACACCACCGTCGAGAGCCTTTAGATTAAATAATGTATCATGCATGATAATCTGCTCGGGGCCCTGCGCCACGCCTCACGCCTCGCGCTACCATCCCCAGGAATGATCCTGTTTCTTTTAACACAGGTGTTTAGAGGACTCTCCTCCTGAAATAAACAGCACTGAGACATCCAACAAATTATGCTAATACAAGGGGGTAGAGAGCCTTTATAAAGAGAGTTTGGACACGTCGAAAATTTTAAGGTGAATCTTCAGCTGCAGTTCCGAAAAAATCCACCACGCCGCGCTGCTAAAATCCGACTCCGAAATCAATGATTATTTAAATGTCACAATAGATATTTTAAATTCTAGGACTCATAAGTTCTAGCAGCATACGTCTGGAATCCTTAAGAACAAACGAGAGCTTTGAAAGTTGAATAATAAAAGCTATAACTTGATCCCAGTTTCTCTTACGGGATAACTGTAATGGAGATGTTGCATGTGTGAGGAATCTCCGATTTGACTGGCGATTCTTGTGTAAAAGTTCACGAGAAACACGATGGTGCCACTGCTTTTCTCTGAAATCAACTCCCAAGCTCAAAAAAAGCTCTCAAGTTGAGGCCAAAATGGAGGGGATATCCCACGCTATCTTGAGAGTCCACCTCTACATCAAGACAAACTCTCCATGCAAAGATTAGGTAACAAATATATTGACAGGGCTGCGACTTTATTTGGGAACTCCAAAATTGAAAACACGGCATCACTGCTAATGTATTTGCTCCCTATCTTTGCATGGAGAGTTTGTCTTGATGTAGAGGTGGGCTCTCAGGGTAGGGTGGAATATCCCCTCCATTTTGGCCTCAACTTGAGAGCTGTTTTTGAGGTTGGGAGTTGATTTCAGAGAAAACCAGTGGCACCATCGTGTTTCTCGCGAACTTTTACATAAGAATTAGTCAAATCGCAAATTCCTCTCACATGCAATGGCTCCATTATGTCCGACCTCTCCGATTGACTCGGTCCACTGTGCTCCGGTTCCATCCAAAGGCTCATACGGCGTTTTTCCTTAGTACGGCAGTGCCCCTGAAGCTTGAAGCGAATCAAGTTGGAAGCAGGTAAAGATTCGCTAGACTCGATCCCGAAAGCTAGCTCGAATCCTGGCCAACGGTGGCGCGAGAAGCTTCCGGGAAAACAGTGATGCAACGCGAATGGGCTCGGCTGAGATAGGAAAGCGGATTATTGACATGGGATGCCAATGCTCCGATCCCTTTCGATCTGCTTTTCCAGGCCCCGATGAACCCGCCTAAGGGAGGAAAACCGCCCGTCACACACTGGAACGAGTCAGTGGGAGGAGTTGGACAAAGTTTGGAAACTTTAAAGGCTCAAAATCCATTATTACAAACAGGGTGCCTACAAGTCCGAAATATTCTGAAAGTCCGGAAGTAGTACGGATTTTTTAAGAACGGCTCGGAAGCACTGTAAAAGTGCGGAAATTCTGCAAAAAGATCCGGAATTTTTTGAATTTTCGTCATTTTTGTCGCAATTTCAAATTTTTGAAATTTTTCGAATTTCGTCATATGGATGTACTGAAAAAATACGGAATTTTTCGGTTGGAGGAGGTACTGAATTTTTCGAGAATGTACTGAGAAACTACTGTACAAGTACTTATTCTTGACCAGCCTGTTTTAGTAGACACCCTGATAAAGTTTGGAAACTTTAAAGGCTCAAAATCCATTATTACAAACAGGGTGTGTACAAGTCCGGAATATCCAGAAAGTTCGGAAATAGTACGGATTTTTTAAGGACGGTCCGGAAGTACTGAAAAAGTGCGGAAATTCCGCAAGGAGCTCCGGAATTGTTTTTATTTTGTTATCATTTTTGTCGCAATTAAAACGAGAAATTCACATTTTTGGAATTTTTTGCATTTCGTCAATGGAGAATTTGCATGCAAATGATTTATCGCTTCATCTGAAAGTGCTTACAGAGCTGATTTCACCGTATTTTCTATAATTTTTTCTGATATGGGAAAAAGTTTAAAAATAGATTTAAAAGTGAGAAAATGCACCGCCTAGTGACGTCATCTGGCGGCATTTCCCATTTAAACACATGTATTTCAGCTAATTAGATCATTTTGTCATATCTTCTCCGATAGTTTTTCAGTTCATGAACCAAGGGTATCATCGTATTTAGTGTTCAGTAGTTTCCACTTAAACACGAAATTCATCAAATGTCAGACTCTTGCAAATTCTCCATTGGAGGTACTGAAAAAGAACTGAATTTTCACCGTTAAGGAGGCACTGAAAATCTTGGGAATGTACCGAAGGAGTACTGTAAAAGTACCGATTTTTGTAGTTTTCTCAAAATTGATGGTTGACATTTTGGTGGGCGAGTTCTTCCACCTCAACAATGCTTCTCTCTTCAAAATGGATTATAATAGGCTTCATGATCTCCAGTTTTTGTTGCGAAATGTTTCGCAATGATTTTAAGGATGGTCATGAAATTCCAGCTCGAAAATCGTATCGTGCGAGCTTACAAAAATGACCAGAGGAAATGGATTTTCATCGAGCCCACATTTATTTTGATTTCGACTAATTCAGTTAGTTTTTTCCCGAAGAGAGAGATTGATTAAAATGAGCATGTAACCTGATCTGGGAACACGAGACAAAACCCAATTAAATATATGCATAGCCTGGAAGCGTATTGTCCCGCTGTTTTTTATGCCGCTCCATGTTTGCGAATCATGCTTTCAGCGGAGAGAAAGATTAATTAAATTCAACTTTCAAGCGAGTACCCTAGTCCGGAAACCGCCGCCGAACAAATGGATAATACCGCCACTAGTAGCGACTGATCGATTATCGATATTTTTCCACTTGAAGCTATGGTAAAAAATCGATTATTAAGGTGTTCGTTGCAAACACCCTGTATATCGATCCCTTTTCATCGGTTTAAATGGCGGATCGATCGATATATCGCAAAGCACGCCTCACCACAAACGCAGAGTAGTCGCACTCTAACAGTATCGTCGATTAGGCTTTATGACTCATTTGACCAGTGCTGTACAAATAATATTTATTGCAAATGTTTCCTGCCCAAGTTAATGGAAGTTGGCTTTTCCATCCGGAAGCGGCTGTTACAGTTTAATAATCAGTATTTTGACAATTAATAATTGAAATTAGTCCGTCTGAAAATATTAAAATTCAATGTAAAAATGGACCACGTTTAGCAAAAAGGAACCAAGCCACGACAGCTCTTGCCAAACTTAACCGGACACTCTAATTTTTTATAAGACAACGTTTGTGCGGATTCCTTTGAAAATTTTAAAGAATATGCTTCGTACTATGCAGAAAATTAACTGAAATTGGCACAAAAACTCGAAAAACTGTTGTCATGTAAAAAATTTAATTTCCCGGTCAAAATTGGCAATAGCTGGTGTGGATTGATCCATTTCCGCTTAACGCGGTCCAAATATTCAGTACTAACCAACTTTTTATTCTCAATTTTAAAGTCAGAGACGCGTTCGAGATCGAATTATTTTCAAATGTGTCGGTCCGTAAAATCTTTGCTCCCCTGTAAACAGAAAAAAAACATGAAAAATATAGGTAACCTATTAGGTCTCAGAAAATTGAGAGGAAAAGTAAATCTTAGATTTCCTCACGAAATCCCTTCAAAATTAGGAAAAATGTGTGGAAATGAACTAAAATCAAGAATTATTGATACATAGGGTTTAACGATATCGAGAAGTGATGAGACTATACATCAATGATAATTCATAACCTTCTTCCTCCCCCTGCCCCTTGCGATTTGGACACAAGTATTTGGACTGAGTTAAGCAGAAAGGAACCAACCCACATTTTGGAAAAAAATTGAGTTATGAGTGGTTTTGAACAAAACCACTGATCTACTATCTATCGCCAAAAATTCAAAGTTTTTGTTGGAGCAAATTTTGCAGAAATTGAACATGAAGTTTATCTTTTACATTGGGTCTTATGCAGGCGCCAAACTTTGAACCGTTTTTTCTCGGTTCGATCCCGATGTGGCTTGGTTCCTTTCTGTTTAATTCCGTCCATTTCTAGCTCATTCATAAAATCACCCGTCTGCATCGGAAAACTAACGACGCATGTGTTGTTTATGAAATGAGCCCGAAATAGTATTCCCACATTCAAGAATGTAGTCTAACTCATTGTCGGTTGTATCACAACTCGTCAGCTCGGGCGATCCCTGTGATTGATAGGAGATCGAGGCTGTTGTAAAAAACAGATGCTGCCAAGCAGATAGGTAGGAAAACGGCAGCTAAATATAGACAAAACTCAAGAAAGGGAAACATTGTTAGACGAGAAATTGCGCCGTCTCTCCGCCGTTTTTCGCACCAGGCGCTCATCCACGGTGTTCGTTTGTTTATCGCGCTCCTCAACTCGTTTCAAAAGAACTTAACTCCATTCCAAGGTTGCCAAATTTAGGTACTCTGACAATTTAATTTTCTCAGGAATAAGGTCTCGTCGTCTCTTTAGAAATGACCGCAAGTAATCGGAAGCAAAAATAGTTAAACCTTGCCTAGAAATGCTCAACAGTTTTCTAATGAAAATTCGACTTATGATTAGAGAAATGTTGCAACGCCGTAATGAAGTTACGCTCTTTCGTCTAGAAAGCAACTCACACTGCAGCTCATTCATTCTCAACTGTGGCGTAGAACTTAGGATGGAGGAATTTTCGCGCGAATTTTGTGCCGGGCGATCCCCAGTATTCTAACTGTTTCAACCAGCCACTGGTGGACAGATTTGATCATGGGAATCATAGTACCTTTTTTTATATTGACCACAATATTCAGTTTATTTAACTATGTTCCCGGTTCATTGATCGATTGAACTCTTTCTATAGTGCGGTTGGAAGTTTGAAAATTTGATTACGTGCACCGAAAAGTATTGTCACATGAACTTGCCCTGGGAACAATTATAATTAAAATCACCATGTTGGGGGTGCTCAATATAAAATGCAATTTCGAAGTAGTCATAATGAATGATAAGTTTTTCACCATTCAGTGCCAAATTTTATCAGAGAAGTGGTAAAATTATCACCAAACGATAACAATACCAGCACTATTGGTCATGACTGCTTTCAATGGATTATTGTCCGTATGGAACATCACCAACATGTTTGTATCATACATTGACGGAAAAAGTACCAGACTACGTAGATCGCTTGCGGTGTTTCAGAAACTCAGCTTTCATTTTATTTTTTTGAAGGAGAACAAATCAATATCATTCCTTGAAGTTTTCACTGAGTTGTCATCACGGAAAGAAGAAAACTCATGAATTTTGTCAAAAATTGACGTTGAATGGTTTTCCATTTAAAAAATAAAGCATCACAGGAAGTCGTCAACTGCGCTGTGCGAGATACGTGGTCTGTTAGATTCACTGTCGATGTGTAGTTTTTCCTCATCGCACGCCTCAAGAATTGACGTGAAGTAGTCCTCCTCGTAAAAAGTATAAAGTGTGACAGGAAGCCTTCAGTGGCGTGGCGTGCTCTGTGATATATCGATTGATCAATCATTTGAACCTATGGAAAAGGATCGATTATCAGGGTGTTGGCAACGAACACCTTAATAATCGATTCTTTGCCATAGCTTCAAATGGGGAAATATCGATATATATCGAAGCACGCCACACGTCGCAAACGGAGATACGCATACCTCCAGATCATCTACCTATACTCTCCAATGCTCGTAAAAGGAATTGCAATCTTTCAATTAAGGATGGAAATTAGAGAATTGAAAAAAAAAAAATATTCACAAGTTTCGAGGTAAATTTGACTTTTATAGAAGGAAATTCGGCAACATCTGAACTTCTGAAGGCTCTTACGACATTTTTGCCTAGCACGTTAGCATAGCAAGCCAACCCTGTGTTTACTACTATATGGACTGCATTTTGCAATAAGGAACCACTATTTCCAGCCCATTTTAGAAACAGCATACATGCCACTGGTTTCCCTATACACATATGTGTTCGTGTGAAAGAGCCAGAGATAGTGGCTCCTCATTGCAAAATGTAATCCATATAACCCTTTCTTCGCTTTAAATCAAACAGAACATTTTTCTCAACGCTACCGACACCATCATCATCGCAAACGAGGAGAGGACAACGCAAAAATGACGAGAGCAACAGGGAAACAAAGCATCCCCCGGGGAGGGGGGGTTGTNGGGGGGGGGGGGGGGGGAGAAATCGATTGGCGGAAATTAGGTGCAATTCCGAGAGGGGCGGAAATCGAGGCTCCAGATGACCAACTCGAACACAGATTAGAGATCTCCGAGTTTGCCGAGATGAGGTCGCCTCCCCTGGCGTGCTTTGTAAACCCATAGAAAAAAGGTCTATCATAAGAGTTTTCGCGGTGAATGGCTCAATAATCGATTATTTATCGTAGTTAAAATGGAAAGATTGTGAAAGGCTATCGGGCGCACAGTGGAACCAGCTAATAGAAGAGGTCAGACATGAAATTTTTGTGTAAAATTTAAAATTTTTGATATTTACTTCGTCCCAAATTCAATTTCAAAGGGTGTTTCTTAAAGTAAATTCCACGAAAAAACCAATGGAACCACTATTCTACCGTGCTAAGTAAGAATGCCGTAAATCCATCAAGATTTTTCTTCGTTTTTCGGAACTTAACGCGTTGTAAAATTAAAACAGTTTTACCCATGCTCCTCAAATTTTCAGGTTCAGTCCTTGATAGTATTTGCAAAAGAATTCCGTAAAAACATTGTCCCAAGGTACACAAGTTTTTCTGCTACGGTTCATTGTTTCCAAGAAATGTAAAATGGCGTTTACGGCGTTTTTGCGTTGCACGGCAGTATTAAACTTCCTAGTTTCATATTTTCGAAAATATAAG
The DNA here is from genome assembly GCF_001854935.1 of Bemisia tabaci. NCBI lineage: Eukaryota > Metazoa > Arthropoda > Insecta > Hemiptera > Aleyrodidae > Bemisia > Bemisia tabaci. Next base: position 869,634 of record NW_017547105.1, on the reverse strand, counting down.
CTTTCAAAGTTTCCAGGTATCGTACACTTCTCCCATTGACTCCAGTGGCGTGGCGTGCTTTGTGATGTAACGATTGTTATGCCATTTAAACCTAGGGTAAAGAATCGATAAACAGGGTGTTCGCAGCGAACACCTTAATAATCGATTCTTTACCATAGATTTAAAGGACACAACAATCGATATATCGCAATTCACGCCACGCCACTGATTGACTCGATCCAGTGTGCGACGAGCAACGCAAATCCCGGACTTTCCTCGGGAAGTGAAAACTTTGCCCCCACGGTTGTCTGAGAATTTCTCGGAAACGTCCCGCCGTCAACGTAACGGAAACGTAACAAGCAGTACGGCATAATTATTAACTCCGTCCTAAAAAAAACCTTCGTGAGTTAAAAGCGTTCTCACGCCGTGACAAAGTGGTCCCAGATTCGTTGAACGATCCAGATCCGGAAGTGTGCGAAAAAAGTGTGCTTTTCCGACCCAGTGACTACTAAAACTACAAATTGTTAATTTCGCTCTTCCAGGAACTACTCCGATTTTTAAAATTCTAGGTTGTGGTAGTCACCCACGCCTCCCCCTCCACCCCACCCCCTTCTTCAAAGGCAAAAGAAACAGCCAAGAGGGTCGTTGCGGCCGAATCAGGTATGTCTCGAACATTTCAAAAAGGGCAGGAGCGATTTGAAAGGATAGGTCAATCACGCGCAGTTTTCCTTCATTTCAGTGGATAGGCAAAACAGTATCCTCCATGCTCGAATAGTGGTATCACGTCTGTTGTGTTCATTATCCTGTAGCGTTGGCTAGTAGACCTTTATGTGAGTGATTAGAGAGGAAAAGTCGCTCACGCACAGTTTTCCTTCAATTTAGTGCATAGGCAAAACAGCATCCTCCATGCTCGAATAGTGGTATCACGCGCCTGGTGTGATCATTATTCTGTAGCGTTGGCTAGCAGACCCTCATGTGAGTGATGAGAAATGATGGGTCACTCACGCGCGGTTTTCCTTCAATTTATCGGGTAGGCAAAACAGCATCCCTTGTGCTCGAATTGTGGTATCACACGTGATGTGCGTTCACTAACCTCGTATCGTTGGCTACCGCAGTTTGATGTCAGTGATGTTGAAGCGAGATCCCTTGATCCATTTCGAATTCGATGGGTGGAATTTTAATGGAAATGCAATGCCATAATTTCGGTCCCCACCGCTCTCTTCGGTTACACGATAGCTCTCTCGCCTACATCATCGTTTTTTAGATGAAATAACGTAAATTTTTCCAAGAATGCAACATTGACTCAATGAACACATTAATTTTTGTCCAACGTGTTGTTGGTTTTCGCGCGTGGTTTGAAGTAAAATCAGCGAACTTATCAGTAAAAAGCGTCTTACAGTTACTCTGAACAGGGTTGTCACAATCAGGGAAAACCGAGAAGCCTGGAAATGTCCGACAATTTCGAGAAGTCAGTAAAAACTTGGAAATGTCAGGGAAAATGACGAAATTGTCAGGGCAAATGACGAAAATGCCTGGGAAAATAGTCTTCTCACCTTCATTTGGTTTCTCGAGTGGGTTTGACGTTTCGAACAGCAAATTTTGCGTGAAAAATATTTTCAACCATGTCTCTTAACAATTCGGCATTTGTTCAACTGTCAGGTAATTTCACCAAAATGTGTCAGGGAATTTAAGTTTCCAAATTCTGTGGCAGCCCTGCGTGAAAAAAAAGGATTTGCTCCTGTAATCTTGCAACGTTGAAATTACGCGCTTTCGTCTAGGAGACGACGAATCCACAGGTACACACCCGCTACTTCCGAAGAACCTCTGCTCCGTTTCGCCGAACGCGCTCCAGATTCGATGCAACCGAAAAACATCCTCGCGCTCCATTTTTTATAATAGGATGAACTGCGTAATAAGATTCCATGTCAACATTATTAAATTGCAAAAGTATCGCGTTGCTTATATCGACGGAACAGGGTGCGCGATGCAACTAAAATTGGTGCACGACGCAACTAAAATTGGTGCACGCTCAGGGTCTATGACCGTGCATATCACCACGAGCAGTGGCGTGGCGTCAATTGCGATTTATCGATTGTTATGTCATTTAAATCTATGGTAAAGAATCGATTATTGAGGTGTTCGCTGCGAACACCCTGTTTATCGATCCTTTTCCATAGGTTTAAATGGCATAACAATCGATAAATCGCAAAGCACGCCACGCCACTGACTACGAGAAACGAAGCATGCGATAGAGGCGCCCCGTAGCCGAGCGAAAATTCCTAGCATTTGCCGCGTATCATAAAGAGAAAATCCGGGAACCCGCTGCACCTCGTATCTCCCGAGTTTTCCGCGTGCGCTCCACCTCTGTGCGTTATTAAAAGTAACAAGACGGGAAAGGGTGTTCGCAAGCCCTGGTTTTTTCCCTGACACGTGTTCGAGGAAATTCGCTCAATTTGTATACCGACATCGTGATCATTAACCCCAGTCTGACATACTAGGTTCACACGACTCCTAACGCAACGCAATAACGCAAGGACTTCGTTTCGCATGAAGATGCGATTTTATCCGCCTTATCCATAAACACGCGTATCTACGTAGGGGAACAAAAACATAGGAGAAAAAACGGGAAATAAGGCTAAAAATTACACACAAAAATTTGAGACGTTCGGCCCAAAATTGAGCCATTTTCCAAAAGGCCAGTTGAAAATGGCTCAGTTTTGGGTCGAAACGTCTAGGATTTTTATCTGTAATTTTTAGCCTTGTTTCCCGTTTTTCCACCTATGTTTTTGTTATCACGGGTTACTGTTTTAGAAATTTTAACCTACGTAGGGAAACAAATGACACATAATATGGATTACATTTTGCATTAAGGAACCACTATTTCTGGCTCATTTTAGAAACGACATGAATGCCATGGGTTCCCATACGCAGAAAGGCGCTTTCATAGAAGAGCTAGAAATTTGAGTTCCTTACTGCATAATCTAATGTTGCTTCTAAAGTGAGTCGCACAATTGGACCGTATTTTTAAAGTAGGAACTAAAACTTCCAGCCCATCTATAAAAGCATTCATACGCATAGGGATATTAATTGTACATACGTCGTCTCTTAACTGAGCTGGATTTTGTAGTTCCAAATTCCAAAATGTAGTCTATATGTTAGATTAGGACACATTAGAAAATGGAAGGAGAGGAGGATGAAGAATACCAAAGAATGATATGTAAAAGAGGTACTAGAGGGATAGGAGGGACAAGGAGAGCAAAAGGAGAAGGAAGAGACGAATAAGAAGAGAATAGAGAAGAAAGAGAAGTGAGTGAGAGGTTAAAGGAGAATAGTAGGAAGAGGGAGAAGAATACAAAGTGAAGAAGAATGAGAATTAGAGGGAATTCTTAATTTCACTCAATTGCAGTTCAAGAGTTGTTTCAAAAAATTCTTATTTTAGCATCAGTAACTAAACCAATGAATGTTGCCAGCTCTACAAAAATTCGAATCTTAAATGGTATCGCTTGAAAAAAGCCTAGTATTTTGCCGGATCGGCAGCTTGCACGCAATCTCAATGAAAATAGTTGGCTCTCGGCTAGTTCAACCCCCCGTTTTAAAAGCAGTGAAAGGTCGACAGTTCCTTCCTGCTAGAGCGGTGCCGCAAAATTTCCTGAAGTACACCCCAAGGTAGGGCAGTAGCCTGCGTTTTTTCGTCGCATCATGGACCAGTAGACTGGGTAAGATATTAAACACTACAGCACTTGTGCTTTTATAGGATTTTCACGTCGAATATTTTGAAAATATCGAACATTTCGAAAATTATTTCATGAGTGAGAAGTAGGTTCATAGTTCACATTACTCATTGAGCAGATAAGAACCAAGCTACATCAGACATTTCCAAAAACTAGGCAATTTAATTTTTTTAAGAGAACGTTTGTGCGGATTCCTTAGAAAATTTTAAGGAATTTGCTCCGCACTACACAGGAGATTCACTGAAATTTTCACAAAAATCCGCAAAACCGTTATCATGTAAAAATTTAAATTGATCAATTAAATTCGGCAAATGCCAATGAGGCTTGGTTCGTTTCTGCTTAATGTGGTCCAAGTATGCAGGAATTCTGCAACTTCGGTAAGAGAGATACGTGGTTTCGCTTCATGGCTATCAAAGTACACTGCCTTGTTAGGGAAGAACGCCGTATGAGCATTCTGCTGCTCCCAAATTTCCTCGGACAAAATGTTTTTTTTTTGAGAAAAGTTATGCACATTTTTTCTTGAAATTTTCAGATATTTTACATTAAATAGAGAATTTGCAGGTGTTTTAAATTGTGGGAATTGCATCTTTAAAATGAAACTACTGGAAAAACTTGAGTACGAGGATATCCTTGGTTTCTTAATCGAAGAATTATTGGAGAAAATGCGGCAAAATAAACTTATCTGCTAAAATACATGTGTTTAAATGGAAAATGCCGTCAGTTGACGTCATAAGGCGGCACATTTTCTCACTTTCAAATCTATTTTTCTCAAATTTTCCATGTCGGAAAAAAATTATGAAAAATATTGCGAACTCAGCTCAGTAAGCACTTTCCGCTATGAAGCATGAAGTTTTTGTGTGCAAATGCTCTATTGCGTACAAAATTGTCTGAAAATTGTAGGAAAAAATATTCACAAATTTTCCAGTAAATTTGTTTTTTATTGATTGAAGCATGGCAATATCTGAAGGCTAATACGGCGTTTTTCTATATCATGGCAGCTTTTTGATGCTTAATTTTGCACCCATTCTCGGTCCCATTCGGCAACGTCGCGACCAGATTGGAAGGCGTTCTTACGATTGTTTACTACGCTAATTATTCAAGGGTGACGTCAGACGGGGAACTATTTCATTCACGGACGCGCGACGGACGGCTCGTGGGAACTTTCTTCTCTCCCCACCTCGCGTGTTTACAATTCGGGCCGTTTTATTATTATAACTGCTCGTTTTTATCGCGCCCGAGTGTCGTTAGCTTCACGCGAATTATAATATTTTGAAATTGAACGCGAGCGATGAATGGGGAACGAGGATGTTTTGATCGTCATTTTAAGTTGACGGGTGGGCGAGTTGAGTCTCATCCCCTGTCCTGCCGTGCTAAGGAAGAACGCCGTATGAACATTCCAGAGTGGCCAAATTTCCCTAAATAAAATGCTTATTTTTGAGGAAAGTTATGAATATGTTTCCGTGAAATTTTCAGGAACTTCAGGAGAAATTGCGAACAAAATTATCTGAAAAATTGGAAGGAAAATATTCATAAGTTAGCCAGGAAATTGTTCTTTTATTAAAGGAAATTTGACAACGCCTGAAGGCTCATACGGCGTTCTTCCTGAGCATAGCAGTATAGTATTCTCTCGCTGTAACGAATCGGCAAGAACTAGGTGATTCCTTCGCAAAGGAGAGATTTTCGTTATAATGAGTGTCGTTATAGCTAGAGAATACTGCATGTGTCAAAAAAGTTTTGCATAATTTTCCTTGAATTTATCAGATACTTTAAATCAAATCGCGAACAAAATCGTCTGAAAATTCGAAAAAAAAATCTTCTCAATTTTCCTAGTAAATACTTTTATTGAAGGAAATATGGCAACATCTGAAGGCTCACACGACGTTTTTCCCTAGCACGGCAACATAGTATGAAATAATAGCATAATACGAAATTAAATAATTTATTTCGGGATAATAGCATAAAATATTTGAAAAGATCGAATTCCATTAGTTAGCCAAATTTATTTACACAATTTCATTTCATATCGATTCAACACTGAGGCCACTGCAGGCTGATCATTGAACTTGATAAACAAAATTATAGACGAAGAATACACAGAGATAATGAAGCGATTCCATGGATGGAAACGGGTGGTTGCAATTGATGTAAGCCCATCATTTTTGCGTTTAGTTTATAACAACCAATCGTTACAATGAAAAGGATCGTTCCGTTTTCCCTTTGCCTTCTTTACCTAAAAGTTTGTCTATCAATTTCAATAATCAGCCCGCTTAATCATATAAGCAATCTAATCTGTGAAAAGACCTGTCTTACCAATGAAAATTTGTCCGACCACTTCTTTTCACCTTGCTTTTTTCGTAAAAAAAGAAGGAAAATAAACCTCCTCCAAAGCTTGTGGATAGCCAAGTTCCCACAACTTCATCCTTCTTTTACATAAAATCGGACCGGTGAAGTCTCTCCGTTAAACACTGCTCAACTTTCAAAATTATACATTATTATGGAAATAGTTAAGAATCGTTACTGAGTTATTATACTCCCGGAGAACCTCTGCCGATGCGGAAAATTCATTCGTTCTCTCGTCCTCAAACTTTTCGTGGAAGTTGAGGAACTCGGAGTCGGTGGCAAGGCGTGATCGATTATCGATATTTCCCCATTTGAAGCTATGGTAAAGTATCGATTTTTAAGGTGTTCGTTGCGTACACCTTAAAAAAGCCATCCTGTTTATCGATCCTTTGCCATAGGTTTAAATGGCACATCAATCAACATATCACAAAGCACGTCACGCCACAGCCCGAAGTCATTTTTACAGCGCCTGTAGTGGAAAACTGTGCTAAGAAAGAACGTCATGGGAACATTCGGGAATCGTAAAATTTCTACCGGTATAATATTCGTTACCAAGAAAGAACGTCTGCACCGATTTCTCGGGAAAGTTTAGGAAATTTCTCCGTACTATGCAGAAAATTCACAGAAATGAAGATGTTGCATGTGAGAGGAATTTGCGATTTGACCATTGATCCTCATGTAAAAGTTCGCGAGTAACACGATGGTGCCACTGGTTTTCTCTAAAATGAACTCACAAGCTCAAAAAAAGCTCTCAAGTTGAGGCCCAAATGGAGGGGATATCCCACGCAATCCTGAGAGTCCACCTCTACATCAAGTCAAACTCTCCATGCAAAGATAGGGAGCAAATACATTGTTAGGGTTGCCGTGTTTTCAGTTATAAAAAAGTCCCCAAGTATAGTGGCAGCCGTATCAATGTATTTGCTCCCTATCTTTGCATGGAGTGTCTGTCTTGATGTAGAGGTGGACTCTCAGGATAGCGTGGGACATACCCTCCATTTTGGCCTCAACTTGAGAGCTTTTTTTGAGCTTGGAAGTTGATTTCAGAGAAAACCAGTGGCACCACCGTGTTTCTCGCGAACTTTTACATACAAATCAATTGTCAAATCGCAAATCCCTCACACATGCAACATCTTAATTCCAGTGATCAGCCCGCAAACCGCCCCGTTGCGCCCGTCCTGATTTTTGAGCCAATTCTGTAAGAAACAACTCCGCTTAAAAGTTCGCAACTGGGATTGTTAACAACCCCGTTTTTGCGCGCATCAATCGTAGGGAAGAACTAATAACCCAGTCTCGGACGCGGTTGGCCGGAAGGATTTTTACGGTTCGCTCAGTTCGCGGGGAAGTTGACTCGAACTTTCGCAGGAAGTCGAGACGAGCTTTCTTCTCGCTGCTCTCCTATTCTGCCGTGCGGAGGAAGAACGCCGTATGAACCTTCAGGCGTTGCCAAATTTCCTTCGGTAAATCCTGAATTTTTTGGAAAATTTGTAAATGTTTTTCGTCCAATTTTTCAGATTATTTTTTTTCTCAATCTCACCGAAAGTTCCTGAGAATTCCAAAGAAAAATATTCATAACTGTCCTCAAAAATAAAAATTTTATCGAAGGAAATTTGGCAACTCTCGACTGTTCGTACGGCATTCTTTCTTAGCACGACAGCATTGTAATCGGGGAGTAGAATCGCAACCATTAGCCCCGAATCAAGCTTATTTGACTGTGGCTTTTTTTTTTACCCGGAAAGAAGGGGGGTCGGCGGAACGGTGGAGAGAGGGTGGGGACAGGGAGTTTGGCGGTGGCATTTTGAATGGGTCTCATTTTTTGTTGCGCGACCCGGCCAAAGTTTATTTTTTCTATTCGGGAGCCCAGCTCCATTGATTTATATGCTTCACTTTTCCCGACGCTGCCAACTGGATATAAGTTGCCGAGATTTGAGTGGAACTGCTCCAGGAGAGTACATGTAGGGAACATGTGGACGTATTTATGCTAAAAAGAACTATGTTACATTTAAACCCTATGCACATAGTTCCTTTTAGCATGAATACGTTCATACAGAGAGAGAGTACGGACATGTCAAAATATGGAGCTCTTAGGACACTACCGTAATTCATTGCAAACGTCCATCAATCATCCAACAACTTATAGGATAGTCCTCAGTAGCGATGCGTGAATGATCGATTATCGATATTTCCCCATTTGAAGGTATGTTACACTGAAAAAAAAGTATGGTGACATTTACTATGAGTCTACTTGATTTTTTACACAGTGATACTAACTTGTGGAAATAACCAGAATTATAGTAGTATTCGCCAGAACTCTGGTGATTCTTACCATAGTATGGTAAATGCCACCATAGAGTCTGGTGTTTATTACCATATTCGTATCACTGTGTCAGAGATGGTAAAATCTACCGGCATATTTTTTTCAGTGTAAAGAATCGATTATTAAGGTGTTCGTTGCGAACGCCCTCTATATCGATCCTCTTCCATAGGTTTATATGGCAGATCAATCGATAAATCGCAAAGCACGCCATGCCACTGGTACTGGTAGTACCACAATTTTAGTTTTCCAGTAGCTCAGTTTTCCTTCAATTTATCGGGTAGGCAAAATAGCATCCTCCATGCTCGAATAGTGGTATGACACCTGAACGAGCTCTAGTAGCGTTGGCTAGCAGGTACCCTCGCACGAATGATGAGAAAGTTCTAGGTCACTTACTGGTACCACTCAGGTACTGGGAAAAGCATTGATTAACTCAATATTTTTCCCAACTACGAAAGTGGGATTTTTCTCTTGGACAAATCTCGTGAAACGGCCCGTGGAGAGAAGGCCTTAGCGGATAACCCCTATCACTTTTTCTTCCTTGTACCTCGGGATAAGTCTGCGATTCTTCACTGCGATGCACGCGGATTGAGGGAGACTTGACAACAGGGCTTACTCAAAAGCTCGCCAAAGCCAGCGGTTCGATTTTGTTTTCATTTGAATAAGTTTGAATTATGGATGTTGTCATTGTTGGCTGGCCTTTGCAGCGTTGCATCTGCACCCAGAAACTTTTCTGGTTCCCCGCGGTTCCTCGTTTGAAATTCGGACGTCTCGCAACCTACCGTCGACCGTTTTTGACGCTGTGATGTCCTTTGCAAGAGCTCCACTGACGCAACTTCCGTCCCTCGAGCTGAAACTAATTTCTACGGCCCTGTTTTGAGGAGTTTGTCAGTTTATCTGGAAAATCGCGGATGTCGAAAGATGAACTTCGTGTCTTAACTCTAGAGGGCGTGTTCATCCTTTGGGGAATGGAAATAGCATGAACATTCACTGGAAAAAAAAAACACATTGGATCTAGAGTCCAGACTCATGAAAACCTTGACAAGAAAAAATACCGTTGATTCAATCAGAATCTAGCTTAAATCAAAAGGAAACCCGCTCAAATTAAGAGGCTTGGTTCTTGATTTAAGCTAAAATCCGATTGAATCAAGAGTATTTTTTCTTGTCGATGTTTTTAAGAGTCTGGACTCTAGATCCAATGTGTTTTTTTCCAGTGATTCACAAAAAAAGGAGAGAAGTTCCAGAACTTTAAACCTCCTAAAAAAATATTAAGTCATTCTCCGTGCAGTATCGTGGCGTGATTTGCGGTATATCGATTGATCTGCCGTTTAAACTTATGGAAAAGGATCGATCAACATGGTGTTGGCAACGAACACCTTATTAATCGATTCTTCACAATAGCTGCAAATGGGGAAATATCGATAATTGATCATTCACACCTCGCCACGGCTGACGACGAGGTGACGGATGCTTAACGCCTAAAGCGCGGAGCGGTTAGGGGGTGTACTGCCGTGCTAAGGAAGAACACCGTATGAGCATTCAAGCGTTGCCAAATCTCAACAGAAAAATCACGAATTTCCGGGAAAATTTGTAAATATTTTTCTTCCGATTTTTCAGAGGATTTTCTTTGTAATTTGATATTAAGTGTCCGAATATTTGAAGGGAAAACATTCATGGCCTTCTTCAAAAATAAATATTTTCTTAGCGTTAATTTGGCAACATTCAAATGCTCATACGGCGTTTTTCCTTAGCACGGCAGCGTTGCCCACTAGTTTTCCGATAAAATTCTAGGATTTTACACTTTATTGGTACCGCGGACCTGACCTACGTACCCTCATTCCTCTCATCTCGTTCTTTAAGAGTTTAAGTTCCTTCCGATGTGTGGCGTGGCGTGCTTTTCGATGTATCGATTTATCTGCTATTTAAACCTGTGGAAAAGGATCGATAGTCAGGGTGTTCGCAACGGAAACATCAATGATCGATTCTTTATCATAGCTTCAAATGGGATGATATCGATAGTCGATTATCACGACTCGGTAATGCTGGGGCGGACGTCGGAACCTGTAATGGCCGCGTTTCGGCGATCGTTAACGGTCTTGAGAGTCGTTATCTCTGTAAATATTGCCCGAGCTACATCCTCGGATCAGTGGCGTGGCGTGCTTTGCGATATATCAATTGATCTGCCATTTAAACCTATGGAAAAGGATCGATAAACAAGGCGTTCGCAACGAACACCTTAATAATCGATTTTTTACCACAGATTTAAATGGGGATATATCGATAATCGATTATTCATGCGACGCCGCTGCTTGGACGAAGGTTGTTACGCCTGTTACGGAGGTAACAAGGTCCGCCACTCGATCCTTGTTCGTTACCTTGTCTGGGCATCCAAAATTTTCTGCTCGACGGAAAGAAATTGAGGAACTCGGATCGGTAACGTGTCGTGCTTTGCGATGTATCGATTGATCTGCCATTTGAACCTATTGAAATGGATCGATAACGGGGTGTTGGCAACGAATGCCTCAACAATCGATTCTTTACCATGGCTTCAAATGGGGAAATATCGATAATCGATATTTTACGCTTCGCCACTGACTCGGATCTGAAGTAGCGGGATGCGAGAGGATACTCCTGTGAAGAAGTTCCTGGAACGATAAGAGGTGTAGGTAAGTTGAAAAGTGAAAAGGCGAAATAGAATGAGTTGAGAGTAAAATATCGAGACAAAGGTTGCATCGGAAATCTGGGGTTTGGTCCTTACCATCTGAAATTTTATCAATTTCGAGCCTTACGTAAGGGAAACGGCAAATTGGAGTCACGTTCTTTCGGCCGGAGAACGACAAATTGGACGTATTCCTATCAAACGGAACTATGTGCATTAAGACATGATCCCTGAGACTCATGAGAATACATGCTTAACAGGGCTCACGTCATAATGCACATAGTTCTGTTTGACAGAAATGCGTCCAATTGGGTGTCGATCGAAAATTACAACTTTTTAGTCTTCAACAATTTTAGCGGCTCTGGTGCTTGCACTAGAGCTGCTATTCCGGACGGTCCCAGCTGGGGAGTATCATTGGACCATGTTACATTGGAGAGACCGCGCGTTGTTTAATGGGAATCGGCGCCATTTTCGGCTATGTTCCTTGTCATGACTTTATTTTATTGCATATTGTTTTATTGTTAGCCAATGCTATGTTGTGTAGTGTATTTTTGGAATCATGGTGATACAGTCAATAATTCAAAACTTGTCTGTGCTTTAATCTCGTGATGGAAAAAATGTACTTTACGTTCAAAATTTGAAAATTTGAATTTTAAAGTTTTCGCGGTTAAGGAAGCTCCAACCACTGGGTTGGAGCTTCCTTCGAGTCATATTACTCGATATCAGCTGATAGCAAACAAAGGTTACCAAGGAAACCGTAAACGTCTAACAACTACCGTGGCCATCGGGGCGATTATTGAAATGACATCGACTCTATGTCGCCGCTTACGACAAGACATATAGCCCTATCTTAACCGTGTAATATATCGCAATTCGATATTCAAAACCATTACCTACAATTTCAGATATAAAAATGCAAATTTTTTGCAGCTTCGCTAAACGACTTATCAACCATGCATTCCAAAGTTTCTTATCACAGGGCTGTGAAAATATACAATCTAATAAATACAAAATAACCAAATATCTAAAAAGACAACATTTCAGTTACAGTCAGTTTCAGTCTTATTGTTGCACAAACTAGTTATTTGACAAAAAAAGAAGATGATCACTCAATTGAAAGAAATTGGCGCCCAATCACAACGACAAGTTAAAAAAAATACTGTGGGAGAAATTTTTTAGGATGCGGACCTCCAAAGAGCCTTCAAAATTAAAAGTATACAACAAGTGATAGTGCCATGCATTCTGCATATCAAGGGCCAATACACATTTATACACCGGCTACGTAAATCTGCTAAGTTACAAAACATGAATCGACAGTTGTCGGATTGTACATCAGTGACAAAATGTGTCTAGGCCCTCATTCTTGACTACAACTACTGTCGCCAGAGCCGCTCTCCGACGCGAATGCGTTGGAGCTTCCTGCTTGTTTTTCATGCGACTTCCCGGTTACACGAGACGATTACCCCCAAAATCGAAAAAATGAAACCAAACGGCATTACGGATTTCCCTCAACTTTCTCAAATCGTCACCCTCTGACGTAAGAACGTATCTTGATTTCCACGTGAGCCCTGCTCTCCTTAAAGCTTTATACATTCCAGGGCTCATACGAAATAGATTTACGCCCTTACGTCTTAGGGACTACGAAATAAGTAGCATTATAACGTCCAATGTTCTCCCTTCTCTCTCGACTCAAATCGGAAAATCAAATCAACCAAATCATAGCGCATTCCTTTATTCCTTCCCCCCACGGATATTAGAAGCTCGTTTTATCCTGGCTACTTTTCTTACGCGTTTATCCAATAGGTTGTGCTTGTTCGTCCCTCTCGGCTCCCCTTTCAAGTTTCAATCAATCTTGATTTTTTTCTCTTAACCCGAGGAGAATAAACAGGAAACTCCGTCCGCCGGGACGCTCTCCTTTCTTCCCGATTGGTTTTCGCGGCCGCGGCGTCGTCAGCGCGCGGGAAACTCCGCGGCGGCCGCCCGGAAAACCCGGGAAATCCCCCGGAAAATCGGCAGCTCCATTTACAATAATTAAACCTTAATCTAACGCAAACACAGACAAAAGGTCACGAAAAGCTGATTTTTTTCAAGTGACTGACGCACGACTCGGAATGCTAATGGTAAAACCAGGCTGAGGAGAAACGTCGTATGAACATTCGAGAGTTGCCAAATTTACTCCCGTAAAATGTCAATTCTCCGGAAAGCTATGGATATTTTCCTTTGAAATTTCCGCATGTTTTAGATTAAATTATGAACAAAATTAAGTGAAAAATCGGAGGGATATCGTTCAAAGTTTTTCCCGTAAATTATTTTTTACTGAAGGAAATACGGCACCGCCTGAAGGCTCATACGGCGTTCTTCCTTTGTGGCGGAAAAGCAAACAGCTTGTCAAACCGTCCCTGACTCCATTAAATTTGTAAACGGTCGATTTCTTTGGGTTTCCCGTAAGCAAACAAACCGGTCCTCGTGGGAATGCACCTTGTTGCGCCTACATTTACTCGCGATACCACATGTGCGCGCCGGAGTCGAACGTCTTGCCTACCTCATCTTGATTTTTTCGTTAGTCGTGTCCCGTAGGTTGCAGATGACCAACTCACTATTGGACTGCCACGTTTAAATGAAGTGTTTTTGCTTCCTCTCAGTTTTCTTCGTTGTGTATACTTTACTATTGTTATTATTTAACCATTCCTTGCGGATTCTTTTACTGACGATTTTTGTAATGTCTCTGTTTCAGGTATGTACACAGTCTCAATTGAATTGAGTCCATCTTTTGGTGATAAGATAAGTCCTCTTTTCAATTTCATGTTGTTTTATGTATGGTCTATGCAGATGCTTGAAAATATTCGAACAGGCTTGATCTTTTCAGCCAAACTTTTATTTTTGTCATAGCTGAAGGCATAAACGATAGACAATTGGAAATGTCCGTATCATCCAACAACGCCGTGATCTTTTTTCCCGTGATAGTATTCCTGAACTTAAAAAATCTAACTTTGTTCGCCTCACAGTCCGTTCTCGGAGTCAATTTTCCAACCTGAGAATGGAGTTAACGCTCCTTCGTCTAAGGAACGACAAATTGCTTTCAGGATTAAAGAGGAACTGGTGCTTCAAGATAATACTTTCGCGCATCTCCCGGCCGTTTATTTAACCGTATCGCTTTTGTCGCGCGTTTTATCGTCGTCGAACACTGCCGTGCCAAGGAAGAACGCCGTATGAACGTTCGAGGGCTGCCAAATTTCCTTACATAAAATGTTCATTTCCGAGGAAACTTATGGTTATTTTCTCTTGAAATTGTCAGGATTTGTCGGTGGAATTGCGAGCAAAATTATCTGAAAAATTGGAAGAAAATTATTCATAAGCTGACCAAGAAATTCGTGTTTTATCAAGGGAATTTTGGCAACGCTTGAAGGTTCTTACGGCGTTTTTCCTCGACGCGGCAGAACAGAGCGTATTTACTTGTTTTTTCAGTATCATCGCGCCTTGCGCCTACAGCCTCGTTCCCGTTTATTGATTCCCGGTCGTAAAATATTCAGCCACCGGGTCCCATGTAAATAAGGGCGGATTAATGAGACACCCCCCGCGCTCAGCCCTAAGTGCCATCGATTGAATCCCCCGTTTATCATTTATTCAACAAGTGGGGAATTATTCCATCACTTATTCAAGCGTGATTTCGTGAACTTTTCCCCGGGAGGCTAACCACGCGCGACCGTCCCGAGGCGAAAGAATCAGAAAGCTAATTTTGGAACCGGCTCGATTGGGAAGGGAAAATCGGGGTTCGTGATTGGTGGGCTGCTTTGTTGTTACCCTCTTAAAAGAACGTAACTACATTTCAATGTTGCCGGATTTACGGAAACCGTACGAGCGCACCACGCTGCAGCACAGTAAAAGCACAAAATATAAAAGAAAAAATTAAAGTGCTTTGTAAGTCATTTGACACGGAACCACCTGAATATTTACAAAACTCTCATTATATTTTCCTTTACATATTTTTTTCCATTGATTTAAATGAGAATAATCCTCGCTGAGTGTGCAAACATTTCAAAATCACGAGTTGGAAAATGCTGACTCCGCAAGTTTAAATATTAGAGCCCAACACAGAGCGAAGCTGCCTACAAACCTAAGTGGATACTTCACGCATTGCGCAATGCTTGAAGTATCCACCTAGGTTTGTAGGCGCCATTGCACGGTGCGCGTTGACCGCCCTCCTGCCGCGCGCAGCGCCGAGCCGCACGGCGAATATAACGGGAATAACCCCTAACACTTTTTTCCGTGTAATACGGGAAGTATAACACAAAATATCTCAAGAGTTCGGTTGACTCTTGGTCTTCCCGGTCTCTCCATAGTTCTCTGCGCTAAGTTCCCGCAAACTGTACAAAAATCAATACAAAGGGTTGATTTATGTTTCACTTCCCATATTATTCAAAAGTAACTCAAATTATTTTTATCCGTCACTGGAAAAAAACACATTGAATCTAGAGTCCAGACTCTTAGAAACATCGACAAGTAAAAATACTCTTGATTCGATCGGATTTTTGCTTAAATTAAGAACCAAGCCTCTTAATTTGAGCGGATTTCCCTTTGATTTAAGCAAAAATCTGAGAATCAAGAGTATTTTTCTAGTCAATGTTTTCAAGAGTCTGGACTCTAGATCCAATGTGTTTTTTCCCCAGTGTAACCAAAAGTAACTCAAATTATTTTTGTCGGTGTGCCGGGACTTTTGGATCACCCTATATGGGAAAAGTGAATTAGAGCTAATGAAAGCGTAAGATTTTTGATGATGCGGCACCGATAGACACGTCGCCCGCTCAACGCACCTCTGGTTCCATCATCATCGCTCCTCATGCAAAAGGGCGTATATCAGTTTCCGAATGAGCCCCAGAAATCATGGATTTATAGGTAAAACGGGGCTCACGTGCAAATCGAGATACACCCTTTCGCTAAAGAGGTAATCTTCCGTGCTAAGGAAGAACGCCGTATCAACATTCGAGAGTTGCCAAATTTCCTTCGATAAGATGTTTATTTTTAAGGCAAGTCATGAAAATTTTTCCTTGAAATTTTCAGGAACTTAGGTAAAATTGCGATCTAAATTGTATGAAAAATTAGAAGAAAAATATTCAAGAGTTTACCAGGAAATTAGTGTTTTATCAAAGGAAATTTGGCAACGCCTGAAGGTTCATACGGCGTTCTTCCTTAGCACGGCAGCAATGAGAAGATGAGAAGTCTCGTTTGGCAGGAGTAATTCATGCGGTTGCATGGCGGAGTTCGGCGATAGGATTGGCGCTTGAAACGGATGAATGTGTGATGTACGAGCTCGGAAAAATGTCACCGAGCCGATGGTTGGATGATATACTCGCGGATTTGACGCGTGCGGGACGCCGGGACACGGGTCGGGCCCGGGCGCGCGCCACCGGAAATCGATGCCAGTCGCAATCCCAAGGTGGTGCAGGGATGAGGGGGGACTTTCGCGGCTTCTCCCGTCGAGCCACGGCTCCACAGGCGGCCCGCGACGAGGACGAGTCGGCCGCGCGACAGGATGGGATGATTTGAAACAGGGTTGCCACAATCAAGGAATACCTGGCAGGGTGTTCACAAGTCTGGAATTTTCGGAAAGGCCGGAAATCGTACTGATTTTTCAAGGGCGATCCGAAAGTACTGAAAAAGTGCGGAAATTCTACATGAAGGTCCGGAATTTTTGTCATTTTTGTCGCAATTCAAGCAAGAAATTCAAGTTTTTGAAATTTTCCGAATTTTGTCAAATGGAGGCACTGAAAAAGTACTGAATTTTTCCGCGAAGGAGGTACTGAAATTCTTGTGAAAACCTCAAATTTACCGACATACCCGTACTCTCCCTATATAGGTACTATAGGCAGTGTTCGAAACTCAGGCGCCAACGCGCCAAATGTGCTTAAGAAATCGGTTATGGCGCCGAAAAAATAAAGGCTCTGCGCCATTGTGGCCCCAAAAAATTGACACCCCCCTTCCAAAAAAAAAAAATCCTAGTTTTTCTGTTTAGCGATTTTGGAAAATTTCCCCCAAATAACAGCTACTAGTTCTGTAACTAAAACATATTGCATCTAACTTGTCACTAAATGCGCCGTGATACATCAGCAAAAAGTCAATTTGGCCCCTAAAAATTGAGCTTGATGCGCCACATGGTTCCTGAAACTCCAAGGTGAGTTTCGAACACCGACTCTAGGGGAGGCCTAAAATACAAAAACGAATAAGAAATTAATTCTTTTAGTCTTAACTTCGAGTTTATAGAGACTGCAAAGCGAATCCGTTGACGGCGCGTGGGCAACTATGCGTCGCGCGCTGTCGATGGAAGCGTGGCTTAAGAAAATCGACGCTCGCCGAGGAAACGCAGCCGCCTCTTGCTCAGCATCCTGCAGCGCTGAAGGTTCCTTTCGGGACCTAACGCTGGGAATCGATACGCTACGCGGAAAAAAAGGGTGCGGGGGTGGACTTTGGACTTGAGCGACTTCCAGTGCTCGCTTTCCAGGTGCAACGAGTCTCTCGCGCGTGCAGTGGCGATTCCTACAAGTTGGCAACATTGTTTTTTCTCAATATGAATGCATGTTAAACAATCGATCCTAGCTGAGGCAGCCTGCCTCACGTAGAATCGATATTTTCAATAGATTTAAATGGAGTGTTAAAAGTCTTGCCAACTTGCTGGAATCGAGCCTATCTCGCCTGCAGTTGCGATTCTTGCGAGTTGGTAACTTTGGCTCCGTTTAAATGTATGTCAAACAATCGATTATATTTAAGGCCGCCTGTCTCACCCAGAATCGATGTTTTCAATGGATTTAAATGGAGTGTTAAAATTCGTGTCAGCTTCCTGGAATCCCCACTGCGCGCGTGCTACGGAATCCTAGGGTCGTAATTAAAGTCGCTCCTTAAAAAGCCTCTTTTCTTAAGAGGGTCCCATATGATTCACTTTGTGACTAGGAGAGGTTCGAAAGAATCCTCAACAGGGACAAATTGTCAATTTTTGAGTAAAATTTGGACCAAGTTAAGCAGAAAGGAACCAAGCTACATCAGCTATTGCAAAATTTAATTCGAAAATTTAATTTTTTTCATGAAAACGGTTGCGCGGATTTTTGGGCAAATTTCAGTGAATTTTTTGCATGGTTTGAGGCAAATACCTCAACGTTTCCAAAGGATTCCGCTTCATCGTTCTGTTGTATGAAATTAAATAGCCCAATTCAATTTGGCAATAACGGATGTGGCTTGGTTCCTTCCTGCTAATAAACGCGGTACGTTTAAGAGTATTTTGGAAATAGATCCTTGCAAGGTATTTGAATGATTTGTTTCTGCCAAAAGTACGAGAAATGAAGAAAAAAACTCCACATATTTTCCAAACTTCAAGGTAGGTCCGGACTTAGCTTAATATTGCAAAGTTCCCAATAGTTCGACTCCTTTGCTCCGTCGAGAACCTAAGATTTGATCGTTAGAATGATATAGTTGCTGAATTTTGCCTTTCCTTGCGAACTCAAAAGAAAATGGAAAAAACACAAAGATTTGAAAACTCTGATTGTACCACCAACAACAGCTCGGTAACGACTGTCTTTGAAATGTCTCCCAAGTATTGGTTTGTCAAGGGTGATACCACTAAACGGCCACCGGTGAGCTCGTGTTGCCTGCTCTACAAATTGAAGGAAAACTAAATTCAAGGGAGAAAATACGCGTCATACCCGCTGAAGTTATTTCCCGAGAACATTCGGCGGAAACACTATGAGGCAGCCACGACTCCTCACAAGACAGAATGAAAATCGACAGTAATGTGAGCGTCTNGGGGGGGGGGGGGGGGTGCTGATCGGCCGATACCCGGGAACGGCACCTCGGAAATAAATTCAATTCGAAAAGTTTCCCCATTAAAGCCATCAAAGGTCGGAATAGAGAGCGGAATCCACCGACACAGTCGAGACTCGGCCAATCTCCCAATGACGAGGAATTTCGATTAGCTCCGAGCAACCCCCCCCCCCTTCCATAACCTCGCCCCTTCCGACCGACTCGGCGAATTTGTATTCATAAGATCTCGCCAGGACCGGGGTTTGCAGCGATCAACACCTGCAATGCATTGCAAACGCTCGAGTTCTCAGCAGTGTAACTCGAGGCACACTCTGCGATGCATCGATTGATCCGCTGTTTAGGCCTGTGCAAAAGGATCGATGAACATAGTGTTTGCAGCGAAGAACTTGATATTCGATTCTCTGCCGTAGCTCCAAATGGGGGAATATCGATAATCGATCATTCACGCTTCGCCACTGAAATCCTCCTCACCGCCATACAGTAAACTTTGTCGCACATGAATTGGATTACATTTTGCAATAAGGAACCACTATTTCTGGCTCTCCCATAAAATCACATACCGGCACAGGAAAATCAATGGTATGTATGTTATATTCTAAAATGGGTCAGAAATTGTGGTTCCTTACACGGAAAAATGAAATTGCTGATTTTACGATTAAATTGCTAAAAAAAAAAAAAAAAAAAAAAAAAAAAAAAAAAAAAAAAAAANAAAAAAAAAAAAAAAAAAAAAAAAAAAAAAAAAAAAAAAAAAAAAAAAAAAAAAGTGATTGCAATGTTTCTACGTAGATTTTACAACAACAAAAGTGCTACTTTAAACACTATTGTAAGCTAATTTAACCACGGGGGTGGTTAAAGTAGCATTTTTCGGTTGTAAAATCTACGTTGAAACATTGCAAGTCACTTTTTTTGGCAAAAAAAGTTTCACGAGTTTTTCCTTAAGGCTTCATATCAAATCAGGAGAAACGCAGCTCTCGAATCTGTACACGTCGTCTTTCAGCACCACGGCAACAGAATGATTTTTCTTTCAAATTCCTCAGGAAGACGAAATACCAACTTCCGAAAGCAACCCCATCCTCCCTGCCCAGAAACATCGAATGCAAACTACGTAGAACCGAGACTGCACTAGTCAAGATGACATTTTGAAAATTCAAATTTATGAAAATCGGCTTCCCGTCCCGAGTGCCTCTCTTCACCCCCTCGCCCCCCTTTTCCCCTCACCTCCCCTCACGACGACACTTCGGACTCATGTAACGAGTTGGTATTGGCAGCTGTAAGGGTTGTCAGACGTGTCGGGGTGGGGCATGGGACATTNTGGGGGGGGGGGTGTCATACGCTGCCGTGTTACGGAAAAGAGCAGTAAGTACACCCCGGGATGAGTTTCAAGAGTTCCACGGTTAATGGAGATGTTGCATGGCTGAGGAATTTGCGATTTGACGGTTGATTCTCATGTAACAGTTTGCGAGAAACACGATGGTGCCACTGGTTTTCTTTGAAATCAACTCCCAAGCTCGAAAAAAGCTCTCAAGTTGAGGGCGTAATGGGGGGGATTATCTCACGCTATCCTGAGAGTACATCTCTAGACAAACTCTCCATGCAAAGATAGGGAGTAAATACATTGACAGGGCTGCCACTTTATTTGGGGACTCTTAAACTGAAACCACGGCACCTTGCTAATGTATTTGCTCCCTATCTTCGCATGGAGAGTTTGTCTTGATGTAGAGGTGGACTCTTAGGATAGCGTGGGATATCCCCTCCATTTTGGCCTCAACTTGAGAGCTTTTTTTGAGTTTGGGAGTTGATTTCAGAGAAAACCAGTGGCACCATCGTGTTTCTCGCGAACTTTTACATAAGAATCAACAGTCAAATCGCAAATTCCTCACATATACAATATCTCTACTAACTAAAGGAGAGTTATGAGCATCTCGAATCATTATTTTCTGTAAGATCAATTAGAATTTCAATACAAAGAACAGAAGGAAAAGTTGGAAAATAAAATGCGTGTTCACGTGTGTCAATCACGCCAAAAAAATGTAGCACGTTGACGCGAACACACACGTTTTCAGAAAGCACTGACCGATAGACAGAACGGGTGGAGAAACGGTTAGCGCAGCTAACTCCCAAGCTCAAAAAAGCTCTCGAGTTGAGGCCAAAATGGAGGGGATATCCCACGCTATCCTGAGGGTCCACCTCAACATCAAGACAAACTCTCCATGCTAAGATAGGGAGCAAATACATTAGCAGTGATGCCGTGTTCTCAGTTTTGGAGTCCTCAAATAAAGTGGCAGCACTGTCAATGTATTTGCTCCCTATCTTTGCATGAAAAGTTTGTCTTGATGCAGAGGTGGACTCTCAGGGTAGGGTGGAATATCCCCTCCATTTTGGCCTCAACTTGAGAGCTTTTTTTGAGCTTGGGAGACGATTTCAGAGAAAACCAGTGGCACCATCGTGTTTCTCTTGAACTTTTACATACGAATCAACAGTCAAATCGCAAATTCCTCACACATGCAACATCTCCATTATGACCCGAACTGTCTAACAAATTTGAAGAAAAAAATTCAAAATTTTCCCGATACATTAGTTTTTTATCGAAGGAAATTTGGCAGCATCTGAAGGCTCATACGGTGTTCTTCCTATGTACGGCAGCATGCAGAAGCGTACTCATCGTGACACGATGGATCGGTCTTCGCCTTTGATGAGTTAATTCGGGGTTTGGAGCGGGTTCAAGCGCGAACCATTTTTCACGCGACCAGCGCTCTCTCGTGGCGTTGCCGGGCTGTGCGGGAAATCCACGATTTTCCGGGGAGGGAAGCGGTCGTCGGAGGCCAGATTTGGCAGACCCGTACCCCACCTGCCGCGCCGCCCATAAACTTCCAACTCGACCCGTCATGTTGAACAATCAAGCTCGTAAAACTATAAACACACGCCTACCGAAACGGCTATGCAACCCTGTTGCCGTCCGAGGTGCTAATGTTGCTTTCGATCGAGTCGTGGAACAAAGAAAAGTACATGGCGAAATCTCTAAACACTGAAAAAAAATCGCGGTGTATTTACTAAGAAAAGGGTAAAATTACCAAAAATTCAGGGTTCTATTTGATCCCAGTTTTTTCTTGGTATAATTACCATTAATGGAATTGGTAATACTACCGAGAAATCTCGGTAAAATTATTGAACTTTCTCGGTAATTTTACTGGACCTTGGTAAAAATGCCAATATTTTTTATCGACTGCGGTAGAATTACCAAGATAAAATGGCAAAGTTACCGGGAATTGATTACTAATAAAAGTGGTATTCTTACCTGAAAAAAAGTAAAAATACCGGTTTTTAGGTAAGCTTACCAGTCTGTCTAGGTAAAATTACCAATAACTGGTAAAAAAAGTGATATAGTAAAGGTACCAATGGACCGTGGTAAAAACGCCGAGAATTTTTTTCAGTGCAAGAAAAGTAAATCGGCGAAATCTCAGAAGTCAAAGTCGGAGTGCATTCGGATCGCATTTAGCTGAAAGGAACCTAGCCACATCAGCTATGGACGACTAGAGAAGGTACGAGTTTCAGCATTCTGATACATGTTTTTGAACCAAAATTTCATGTAAAACACGATGCGCAGAAGGAATATTACCGGAAACAACACCTTACGAAGATATTTAATGATTCTTGATGTGTGAATTTAAACCATCCGCTCATGAAAACTCAATACTCTACGCGATTCACATCGCGCGCTAAACGTTATCACGACAGTCTCTGGATATAAAAATCTGGCAACCTCAATCTTGGCGCGCTTTGGCTCAGCTGTTGCAAATTGCTTATTGTTCGAACAATACATGGTGGGAAATGAACATTGCTCGATCGAGAAGCTTGCTGAAACCGTCGTAGTGCGCGA
The DNA here is from genome assembly GCF_001854935.1 of Bemisia tabaci. Taxonomy (NCBI): domain Eukaryota; kingdom Metazoa; phylum Arthropoda; class Insecta; order Hemiptera; family Aleyrodidae; genus Bemisia; species Bemisia tabaci. The sequence continues at coordinate 846,931 of NW_017547105.1, read as the reverse complement.
TTTGACTCACGTAGAGCTTTGAGTTTCTTGTCAGCGGGCAGTTCAAATTCCTCGTAACCGATGAGAAATAAAAACGTTAATATCTTCGTGAGGAGTTGGTTTCAGTAATTATCGTTGTGCGAATCGTGTTCTATGTGAAATTCAGGTCAAGGAACATCTATCAGATTCCTTAGATTCGTACCTTGTCTGATGAGTCAAAAGCAACAATGGAGTTTTTACCGTTAAGTGATCATTTTACCTCTACTTTGGTTAATGGTTTTTTACTTTAATACCACTATCATCGGTCATAGATACTATTAGTTAAGGCCTTTCAAATTGAACACCATCATTTTGGTATTACAAACGAAGTTTTTTCTCTAGGTAGAAGTTTTTCTCAGTATCATTTTCCCGAAAGCCTGCCTCTACCCTCGCAGCTTGGTGACATATTCGTTTATTTCTTTACAGTTCCGGCAATGGTGCTTACAAGGGAGTTTTCAGGTCGTTAATTTCGTGTCCGGTGCTAAACCCCGGTCACAAAACAGAGGCAAATTACGATGTGTCGGAATTAACTGTCAAAGCGCGATTATCATTTTAATATCCGTGTTTCGGGACGGTGACGAACGACCGCTTCCAAATTGATATGTCGAGCGATCTAAAAAGCGGAAAGAGCTCTCAAAATAAAATTGACAGGACCGGACGAGACAACGCTATTCTTTCTCGACATGAGCCGCAGTTAGAATGTAAGCGACTGGGATCCAAAGCCTGGAAAGAAATTCGGATAGATTCTCCTCCTTAATTTCCCCCTTTTCAAAATTGTAAAATTATAATCGAGTGCTCGGTTTGTTTAATTTTTGGCCGCGTAGACGCGCGTTAAATTTCATTTTAATTTACGGGGATTTTAAAAATACCGCGCTGTCTTTCTGTCAACGCGCATATCCCGTATGTCAAGGTCAGTTCTGTGTTTCTTTTTTTGGTTGCAGTGATAAAATCGTTTTGGACGGATTCCGATGTTTTTTAAATTTTGTGGAGGTCATGTTCTACAGATTTTCCTCGGCGAACTCTACTCTATAAAATTCAGTTTTGAGCCGGTAAAATTACTGAAAGAGATCAACAGTGAATCATGACTTTCAGTGCAATAAGTGAATGGATTTTTTAAAAAATTGTGGTGGTCGTAAAAGCTTGAAACTCACTCTATAGCGCACAATTTGCATTTATTGAATATGACGCATAGTTCTCACGTCAGCGGGCTTTTCTTTTCGTTATTTGAGACCAGCGGGCTGATAATGGAAATTTATCGACAAAGCTATAGACAAATACGACATAATAGGAGCGATCTCATTGGTTGAAATGGGTGGTTTCCATAGCATTCAGAGAGAAAATTATGGACTAAGTATAGGGTCCCTCGTGGGTTGCCGTAAGTTAGTCCATGACGTACCTTCTCCTTTCATTACAAACACGTTTTAACCAATAGGATAGCTCCATTTACCCTTCGTTTTTTTTGTCTATCGCTTTGTCTATCAATGTCATTAATTATAGCCCGCAGGTTTGCTTAGAGAGAGCAGCTACTCAGAGGAGAAAATTTGAAAAAAATTGTTTGCAGGGAGTAAATCTCATTTTTTCATTCTCTCATAGTGATTTTCGTGCGATTATAACTTTTCAAAGTCTAATCATGCATAACCTATCTCTCTCGTGTGCGATGAATCCATTGTGAACACCTTTATTACAGTGTCTAATCATCCCCCGTATGCTGCCGTGCTAAGGAAGAGCGCCGTATGAACATTCGAGAGTTGCCAAATTACCCCGGATAAAACACGTATTTTTGAGAACGATTATACGTATTCTTCCTTCAAATTTTCAGCCATTTTAGACAAAATTGCGAACAAAATTGTCTGAAGAAATTGAAGAAAAAAATTCACGATTTTCTCAGTAAATTAAGGTTTTATTGAAGGAAATGTGGCAACGTCTGAGGGTTCGTACGGCGTTCTTCCTTAGCACAGCAGTATGATGGCCCTTTTCTGTGACTTAGTGCAGTCGCCGCTAGAGTCCCTGTATACTGAGAGTCAAGACAATGTGAATCCATTTCTGATTGGTTCCCGTATTTTAGGCCTTCACAGTGTCACAAACGGGAATAAAGATTACATTTTCACCGATTGCAAAGATTATACTCTGGGATGGACCGAGGAATTACGGGTTCGACAAGGAACAAACGGAATGAGAGAAGGAACGGAGAAAGGAATTTGAGAATGGGCCGATCAAAGATTACGAAGAACGTTCAATTTCTGTAATCTTTATTCCCGTTTGTGACTCCATGAGGGGGTGTTGTCTTGACTCTCAGTATAAAGGGACTCTAGTCGCCGCCCTCGACTCGCAATGGAATGTAGAACAATTTGAGCCGTTTTTCGGTCAAAGCAAGTTCATGAGGTGAACACAAATGCAGTATCTGTGTAATATGTCATTCTAATTCGGGCTCCCCGAATCCGGGAACGGAATGAACACCACGGTGAAATATTAAAATTCCCCTCCCCCTCCACCCACCCCCACGACCGCTGGTCGATCGTTTTCAGTGCCGTTCGACCCCGGCAAAAGGCGGTTCAGTTAATTGGACGTATTTCTACCAAAGAGACCTATGTGGCGATGAGAAATGTGGGGTGTGCTCTAGAAATCTGGATAAGAAGCAATGTGGTCAGTGGGCGTGGTTCCTTTTGAAGAATTGGAAAAGCGGGATATTGCATTCTATCAAACAGACCTATGTGCAGCTGAGTGCGGAACTCATGAGCCGCGGGCATGGCAAGAGAGCCTTGTGGACAGGGCTCATGAGTTAAAGCGCCCCGACGACCATCTCCCCGACTCGCGGGCGTCATCATTGCCGCTGACGTCACTGGCGCACAATTATTCTCATTCACTCTTACGGCCAGAGACTAACGAGCACACCCCATATTTCTCACTTCCACATAGGTCTCTTTGGTAGAACTACGTCCGATTGGTAATGGTGGCGTTTAAATATTCAAGGGTTGGCCCGAAACCCGAGTGCGGTTCAGCCTGGATCTGCACCAGATTCAGCGAGGCTTTTCGCAGCGAGCTGTGTTTATAATGCATCAAGGCTTGATGCAGAAAGCCGTGCATTTCATGGACGGCTGAATGTCTACATAGAGAGCACTGGAAAAAAAAAACACATTGGATCTAGAGTCCAGACTCTTGGAAACATTGACAAGAACATGGACTCTTGATCCAATCAGATTTAAGCTTAAATCAAAAGGAAATCCGCTCAAATTAAGAGGCTTGGTTCTTGATTCAAGCAAAAATCCGATTGAATCAAGACTACTTTTTCTTGTCGATGTTTTCAAGAGTCTAGACTCTAGATCCAATGTGTTTTTTTCCAGTGGGGACTATACTGCCGTGCTAAGGAAGAACGCCGTATGAACGTTGGAGAGTTGCCAAATTTCTCCAGATTGAACATGTAATTTCGAGGAAAGTTATTCATATTTCTTCCTGAAATTTTCAGATGTTTTAGATCAAATTGCGAACAAAATTATCTGAAAAGTTTGAAGGGAAATGTTCACGATATTTCGGAAAAATTCGGTTTGTATCGAAGTAAATCTGGCAATGTCTAAAGGCTCATACGGCATTTTTCCTTAGCACGACAGTATAGGGTGGGGTGTGTCTCATATTTCTGGGTTTTTCGAAATCCAAAAAGCGCCACCTCTAAAAAGTTTCTCTCCGGTGTAAAAATAAACCCACTTTTTGAAAAATTCCAAAATTTTAATTTTAACCCACCTCTCGCGGGGCAAAAAGACCCAAGTACAAAGTATGAATTTATGTATTTTTAAGGCGTCATTCTAAGGTAGAAATTTAAAGTTGATTAATTATTCCAGTTAATTATTTACATGTATTCCTTTATTCCGCAATTTAATTTTTTACATCATGAAAACGGTTGTACGGATTTTTGCGCACTATCGTCCTCTTGTTAAAATTATATTGCCCTTTTGAATTTTGCGATAGCTGATGTGGTTTGGTTCTTTTCTGGCTAAACGCGGTCCATTTAAGCCTAATTGGACGTATTTCTGCCAAACGGAACTATGTGCATTAAGACATGAGCCGTGAGACCCCTAAGCATTTGTGCACATCAGGGCTCACGTCATAATGCACATAGTTCCGTTTGGCAGGAATACATCCAATTCATCAAAAAGAACTTGACGAAGTCGGAGTTAAGGTCCGACTGACAGATACTCCTATGTTGAATGTCGTAAGAAAAAAAGAGCTCCGCACCCCATGAATTTGCCCGTTGAGAAGCACGCGTGAAACTAAAAGGGACGTCTCCAATTGAGTTTACCGCTTAGTCTTGACCCCAGGATACTTTTAGCTCCACGGGAGGAAGAACGATCGAACTCCGTCAACAAGGTCTTGTTAAGTCCCTCATTATTGTTATTCCCGCTTTCCAAGAAATGGAGCTACCCCTACCAGTGCTGCCGTCCAAAGCGAATACGCATTTGGAACACTCGATCATTGCCAAAGTCACACTTTTTTGGAAAAATTTTGAACTTTGAATGTTAATGTTCCATATATAGAATTTAGCGCACGATTTGATCTACTAATGGAGATGTTGCATGTGTGAGGAATTTGCGATTTGACTGTCGATTCTTAGGTAAAAGTTGGCGAGAAACACGATGGTGCCACTGGTTTTCTCTGAAATCAACTCCAAAGCTCAAAAAAAGCTCTCAAGTTGAGGCCAAAATGGAGGGGATATCCCACGCTATCCTGTGAGTCCACCTCTACATCAAGACAAACTCTCCATGCAAAGATAGGGAGCAAATACATTGACAGGGCTGCCGCTTTATTTGGGACTTCACAACTGAAAACACGCCAACCCTGCTAATGTATTTGCTCCCTATCTTTGCATGGAGAGTTTGTCTTGATGTAGAGGTGGACTCTCAGGATAGCGTGGGATATCCCCCTCATTTTGGCCTCAACTTGAGAGCTTTTTTTGAACTTGGGAGTTGTTTTCAGAGAAAACCAGTGGCACCATCGTGTTTCTCGCGAACTTATACGTAGGGATCAGCCGTCAAATCGTGAATTCCTCACACATGCAACATCTCCATTGTGGAATTTTCAAGGAAGAATAATCAGGTTCACACGTCGTTCTCCTATAGCATGGTTGAGAGACTGTTCTCTTTTCGTCCTTTTCGCAAAGAAATCTAGTGTTACCATTCAAAATCGCCGCTTCTCTGGCGTAAGGGCGTATCTCAATTTCCGCACAAGCCCCAGAAAGCATGAATTTACATGTAAAAGAGAACTCTCGTGGAAAGCGAGGTACGTCTTTCCTTACGTCAGAGGGGCGACGAAATTTTAAACAGGGTTGCAGGATTAGTACATTTTAAAATATCCCCGATTTTCCGTAACTGAAAAAATTCCAGACGACTCACATCCAAATTCCGCAACTTTTCCCTGATTTTATTACAAACGTTCATGAAATAACAAGAAGAAATAACCTAGCCAGGAGCATCAAAATTCTTATAATTTCCCGGGGCATGTCGTAATTCTTTTACCCTTGCCTGTGCCCCCGCATACCAGCTAATTATTGGCTTAAAATTTATGGACAGAGTTATAGACGAAAATGGCAACGGAAAAATGGATGTCATAAACTGAAGAGGGTGATTGTCTAACTGAGGGGTTGTCCGTGGGTCGTCGTTAGTTAGTCTACCACTCAAATTCTTTGTCCATGGCAACCTCCCGCTTTCACCAGTGAGATCGCTCAATTTTCTTTTTGTCTATTGCTTTTCCTATAAATTTCAATAATCACCCCGCTGATTCTGTATTTATTTCTTTTATATCAGTGGCAAGACCGGTTGCAAATCGAACCGTCCCATGCCCTGTGTGGTCTCGTATCAGCAGTCAAATGAGAGTGACACGGCATAAAACCGCAAGAGGTGTGCGGTTAGGTGTTGCCAATAATAGGCGAAAAAGCTCCCAAAAATGGAAAGTAGCCGTGATGAAAGGGCGTAATCTGGCAACATGGGCCGTTGAAATGAGACCGTAACTGGGCGGCCCATGGGACGAGTGGGCACGAATCTGGAGCGGCTCATACTGGAACCATCGGTCATCTTTGCCTGCTAAGAAATAACGCCGTATGAGCCTTCAAACGTTGTTAAATTTATTTTGGCAAGTCACGGTTTTCGGGAAAATTTGTAATAATTTTTCTTCCGATTTTTATGAGAAGTTTGTTCGTAATTTGATGTACAATGTCTGAAAATTTGAAAGAAAAATATTCATAAGTTTCTCCTGAAATTAATATTTTCTGAGAGGAAATTTGATAACATTCGGACGCACATACGGCGTTCTTCCTTAGCATGGCAGATCTGTCCAAATGTCATGTCCGATAAATCCGCAGCCTCCGTCCAAGATTTGAGTAATCGAATTAAAGCAATAACTCCGCAAGTAGGCACTGTTGCCAATTTCCAATTTAAACTCCACCTAAAGAAGAACCTGAAAAATTGCGGAAAGATTTCGTGCAAAATTATTTTAATCCGTTAATTTAACGTTATGGATCTTATAAGTACGGATATCAAGATCTTTCTAAAGGGCAGTATTTTATGTTCAGTCATGTAGCAAGATTTTTTCCCCACGAAAGATAAGGGAATACCTCAAATTTTTTAACCTTTTTTCTATGACTAAAGAGACTGGCCATGGCTACTCTTGCACCGTTAGCAGTGTATGCAAAGCAATAACGAAGATACTACAAGTATTTGAACGTTGTGGATATTCACCAAGAATAGCCTCTTAAATGAACTTTATTTCGCAGTGTAGGGAACTGTTTTTTAGGATCATTCATGTAAACATCTCTTCACATAGAGAATCGCACATATGTGTGAAGTGAGTAAAAAATTGTAGTACCATCCGCAAAATGTAGTTCAACTCAAAGCTCTTTCAAACTCAGCTTGAAAAATTTGAAACCTCCCCATCGAATAATACTGATTTAGCTCTAGTGCCAAATGATGCAACTATTTTAACATTGAGGATAAGCGTGAAGAATAGCTAGGGAAATGAAGGGGCTCTAAAAGCCAGTTTGATAACCATGAAAATTGGAACTTCCAGGGTATAAAAAGGTAAATATTCTCAGGGGTACAGCTTTTGTGGCTGGACACGGGATTGACAGGATGTCAATAATTACACCGATAAAAAATATGTATTGCGATAGCCATTCAAAATTATGAAAAAGGATCGATGGACATGGTATACCTCAATAATCACAGCCCTGCGTTTTTTTGGTCATTTCTTGTTGCATGGAATAACTTGATTGATTCCTATGTATTTTTTAGCGCTGAGTTCGGGAAAAATATCCAAAAAATTCCATCACGTCAGGAATTTCTGCAAATTCAAAATTTTGGTTTTTACGGGGCAAAAATTTCCAAAAAATTGAATCACACACGTTTTTGGGGGATAAAAATCATCTAAAAATGCATAAAATTTGACGAAATTCGGACAAGTATCACTCTTTGAGGCTTCTTTTTGACGTGCAATGGTTATTTTATACTTAGGAGAGATACTACAGACCAAAATCAATGGTTGAATTGAAAAAGAAATAAAAATTCAATTTTTTGGAAACTTTTGCCCCATTAAAACCAAAATTTTGAATTTGCAGCAAATCCTGACGTGATGGAATTTTTTGGATATTTTTCCCGAACTCAGCGCTAAAAAATACATAGGAAACAATCAAGTTATTCCATGCAACAAGACATGACCAAAAAAACGCAGGGCTGTGTAATCGATTCTTTAGCACAGTTTCAAATGGGGGAATATCGATAATCGATCATCCACGCCTGGGGAGAACAGTTTTTGTGGGATTGACAGGATGTCGATAGTTACACCGATGAAAAATGGCGGGCTCCCAGAAGTTGGAGCAAGTTCACCGCGCCAGGGGTTGGCGGTTTCAAGGTCGTGGTGGAGGGCAGCTTCCGTCGTTCCCTTCCTGCCCTCTGTTTTTGCAACTTTTCCTCCCGCTATTGTCGTCGCTCGAAAGCGGTCGTCGGAGGAGATGACGTCGTTTAAGTGGAGTACTTAGCCGGAGTGCTGTTTTCACACCTTCAAACCCGCACTTTCTCTCCCGTCAAAAAGGCGTTTTCACTTTATGCACTTGTTTTTCCTGTTGAGGGAAAGATGCTCGACCCGCGAACGAAGATTGACGATGTTAAACTGAAGCATGCACCGTCGAACGCAGGGATCTCCTTTTTTTGTCAGACTTGGTCGTTTCAACGTCGCTAAATTTTCTTATAGAAATGGACCGCGCTCAGCAGAAAGGAACCAACAGGGTTGCCACTGTCTGGGAAAACCGGGAAAACTGGGAAATGTCAGGGAATTTTAAAAAGTCGGGGAAAATGACGAAAATGTCAGGGAAAATTTGTTAAATCATCTTCATTTGCTCTCTAGAATGGGTTTGAGATTTTCAAGAGAGAACTGCCAAACGAAACGACTATTTCCAAACGAAAATTTAATTTACGAGCAGGAATGTTACCACGTTGAAATGAAATTATATTTTTTCGTTCGGGGAACTCGGAAAAGTGGAATGAACAAGTGAGACCGTTTCAGTCTTCGTCTCAGCTTGTCGTTTCTCGGACGAAAGAATTTGCTACTATTCCAAAGATGCAAAATTGACTAAAAATTTAATTTTTTTCCAAAATTTGTCTGATTTTTCACATACGTGAGATCGGAAGAAAAATCAGTGAAGTTTTCAGTTAGAAATGCTCAAGACTCTTCTAATAAAAATGCAATGGAGAATTCTCAGGTGTCTGGAATTTGATGAATTTCGTGTTTAAGTAGAAACAACCGAGTGAATTGTACACGAGGATGCCCTTGGTTTACGAACCGAACAATAATCGGAGAGGATATGAGAAAATTATCTAATCTGCTAAAATATATGTGTTTAAACGGGAAATGCCGCCAGACGACGTCACCAGATGCTGCATTTTCTCACTTTAAAATCTATTTTCATACTTTCTCCTCGATTAGAAAAAAATTATGAAAAATACGAAATCAACTCATGAGGCACTCGCAGATGGAGTGATAAAGGAGTTGCGTGCAAATTTTTCATTTCAGGGTTGCCGCAGTCCGGGAAAACCGGGATTTGTCAGGGAATTTTAAAAAGTCAGGGAAAACCCGGAAATTTCAAGGAAAATGACGAATATGTACGGAAAATTTTTTTGGGCCACCTTTATTTGCTAACTAAAATAGGTTGGACGTTTTAAACGACACATTTTCCCTGAAAACTATTTCTACGAGTAATAATATCAGGCATATCTTCAATAGTCAGGGAATCTCACTAAAATGCACTGGGAAAAAAACAGATTGGATCTAGAGTGCAGACTCTTGAAAACATTGACAAGAAAAAGGACTCTTGATTCAATCGGATTTTTGCTTGAATCAAAACGAAATCCGCTTACATTAAGAGGCTTGGTTCTTGATTTAAGCCAGATTCTGATTGAATCAAGAGTACTTTTTCTTGTCGATGTTTTTAAGAGTCTAGACTCTAGATCCAATGTGTTTTTTTCCAGTGAGGCATATCTTCAATAGTCGGGGAATCTCACCAAAATGTGTCCGGGAGATCAGGGAAATCTCAGGGAATTTCATGTTCTAAATTGGACGTATATCTGTCAAACGGAACTTGGTGCAAGACATGAGACCGGCCGCGCCCCGCCCAACACGAAATATTGCAGCAATATTGCAGCAATATTGTCAATATTGAAACAATATTGTCATGTAAATATTTCCTTAAATACACTGCAGAAATATGTTGACAATATTGCTAAAATATTTCATGACAATATTGTAACAATATATTTATAAAAATGTTTTAAATATATTTACAAAATATATTTATGTAATTACTTTTAAAACAGTTTGTAAAATATATTTACAAAATATTTTAAAATTATTTTAGAAATATTAGTTTAAAAATATTTGTTTAATATTATGTTAAAAATATTTTATAAATATTTTTGTAATATTTAAAAATTAATTGCTAAAATGGCAAAAAATGGTTTGCGATATCTGCAATTTGCTTTTTTTGCTAAAATGCCCACCCTCGTGGCGAGAACGACAAAACAATTTGCAAAAGTGGTAATTTTATTGTGCGAAAATGGCAAACTATACTTTTGCGAAATTAACATTACTAGTTTATGCTATTATGGCTAAAATTTTTGCTAGATTTTCAAAATGTTTGCCAAATTAGCGTATGGTTTTGCTCTGTTTACCAATTATTTTGCGGAACTTACTAAAATCAATCGCTAGAAAAAAGAAAGGGGGGGGGGGAAGAAAAGACAAAAAGAAGGGAAAAAAATAAATAACATAACATAAATACATCGACATAAATTCAAACTAGGAAAAAGCTCAAATAATTAAAACTGGAAAAAGACGCAATTATAAAAAACAGTAATTTGGTAAAGAAAAAAATGAGAGAGAGTTAAAAAAAACGAAAATTTGTAATACATGAATAGGAATATGTTGAGTACAATTAATAAAGAATTTGAAACACAAATTACGGGATGAAATAAAAAATAATAAATAATAAATTCTGGTAAAATATTATAAGAATCCGTCAATAAACAAACATATTACGGACTCAGAGGCCTGCGATAGTCAAGAGATTGAATTTACGGGCCCATCTACATCAAGCCTGGCTGGTCTGGTGGTAAAGTACTGGACTTCGGATATCATCTCCACCCCGAGGCGTGGGTTCTAATCCCGACTAGGACGGCGCGGATTTTAAGGTCAGTAACAACTCTACGATCCACAACCTGGACGCATGTGTACGTTAGAAAGAAAATTAGTACCAAAGACGTCTCCTAGAGTGCGCGCACACGGATATGGAATATGATAACCTCATCGCAAGTAAATATTTTTAAAATATATTATCAATATTACCTTGACAATATTGCTGCAATATTGTCAGGGGGGCGGACAACAAACTACTGCAGCAATATTATTTCGATATTGTTAAAATATTGTTAAAATGTTTTTGACAATATTTCAGCAATATTTTTAAAATATTTCCGTGTTGGGCGGAGACCCACAAGCATATCTGCGTAACAGAGCTCACGCCCTAATGCACATAGTTCCGTTTGGCCGAAATACGTCCAATTCTGTGGCAACTCTGCCGTTTGCGAGGATAAATCCGGCAACATCGAAACGTATTTACGTTCTTTCGCGAGGGAACGACGGACTCCCGGAGCAGATGATAAATTGAAAGGATCCCCATTAAGGAGCTCTCGCGCTGCTCAATGCAATTTGAGATGTCGGAGGGTGCAGGCGGCACGGAAAGGAATATTTTTAAGTTAAGTCGCAGATAGGAGGGCGGAATTAGAGGCAGGCGCCTAAGCCACTAAAGCATGACGGAGTCGCTGTCCGCTCCCTCCGCTGAAACCGTGTAAGTCCCTTGCGACGGGACCCGCGGCGAGCGTTTGTTCCGGTGCTCTCCGCGGCTCACGTCGAAATGCAGTTAGGATTTTGTCGCGCGTCGGAAGCGCATTCTCGGCTGCGAGGCTCTCGAGAAGCTGAGAAGGAACAAACAGGGATAATTCCGATTCAAGCACGTCCTTTTCAGCGTTTACTCACACTGTCAATTTATTCTCCTCTCGCGCCTTTGTCAATTTTCTCGGGGATTTGGAAAGAGAATTGTTTCCTCTCTCTCTCTCTACCTCTGCCGCCTCCCCCTTTTGGTTACTCTTTTTTTCCATTCTCTCTCTACTAAAAATCATAATATTCTATTTTTATCTGAAGATCTGCGTGCTGTGCAAACCTCCCAAGGGTAGGAACGACTATGAAAACGTTGGGAAATACCGGGAAAACCGGGAAATGTCAGGAAATTCTAAAATTGTCAGAGAAAACCCTGGATATGTCTCCGGTAACCCTACATTTCTCGCCTAAATCATCGTTTTTCAGACGAAGTAACTTAAATTTTTCCAAGAATGCAAAATTGAATCAATCAACACATCAGATGAAAAAAAAAAAGTCTCAGTTTCGTACTTGTGCGCATTAGAGTTCAAAAAATTAATTTTGACTCTAATTTTCATTTTTGGAACTTCTTGGCTTTCAGAAGTTTCATGTCCGACCTCTCTAATTGACTCGACCCATTGTGTGGCACCGTAGTGTACGCGTGGTGTAATGCATGAAGTATCCAGCAGACTTGAAAGGCGTTACCGTACGCCGCGGGCATCGTGCTGTACGCGCAATGCATGAAGTATCCTGAGGCCTTGTAAGGCGCCGCCATGCGTCCCGCGCCGTGCGCGCTACGGAACGTAGGGCTTTAAAATTGAGGAGTTAGGTTAAAAAATGGCTTGAGCTTGGATGGAACGGGTAACCCTCCTCGAAAATGTAGTAGTAAGGGCGTATCTGAATGTCCTCGTGAGCCCTGTTTCGCATTTAAATCCATGATCTCTGGGGCTCGTGCGGGAATCGAGATACGCCGTCACGCCAGGATAGCGAGGATTCGCAAGAGAATTAACCCGGCTGAGCCGCGAAGGAGAATGAGCTGAGACGCGCATTAAACGCGGTTGATTAACGTACTTAAGGCGACGGGGGTGGGGAGGGTGGGTCGAGGGGAGGACGGTGCAACCGTGTGGGAGTGGGAGGGCCGCGAATTGATCACAAGCGAAAGGTCAGAGCTTAAGAGCCGCATTCATAAAAAGCTCCTTAATAATGAATTAAAAAGCTGGAGCTCCCGGTTTTCACCTAAGCCTATTCACACGCCACCAGCAGCCCCGAGGCGGGGGTGATGGGATCGAGAGGCGTCGTTGCCGAACCGGACTGATTATTGAATGATAGACAAAGTGATGGATTAAGGATACACAGAGGAGAGCATGGAGCGATCCTATTGCGGGTCGATAATTGAAATTGATAGACAAAGATATAGACAAAGAAGCCAAAAGGGATATGGAAGGATGGTATTGGTGGAATCGGGTGATTGCTATGGACAAAGGAAGCAGGTAATAGACTATCTAACGGCAACCGGCGGGAGACCCTTTAGTTAACCCAACATTTTCTCCCTTTGTATATTGTGTTTTCTCCCATGAAGTATAAACAGCCCGGTTGATAAAATCCTGTCTCGTTACGTGTGTTTTGGCGGGTTGGCGCAGGCCATGTTGAATATTGCGTAGCATCCCAGCACGCAAAGAATAGATGGAACATGGAACGTATGGAATGACTCCTCTTACGAAAAGTTCACCTGTGCGGTCGTACCATTTTTGAAGAGGAAAACTAATTTTCAGAACAGCATACAACGCGCCGTTGTTTTCCCCGTGTTGTTAAAATTTTAGAAATGACGCAACTGTCGTTACTCTTCGTGTGTGGATAGGTGCTTTAATGGATGAGCCGAAAATATTGATTCCTCGTGGCTTAATGAAGGGCTCAATTCAGGGCTCATCCATAAAAAACACCTATCCACACACGAAGAGTAACGACACTTGCGTCGTTTCAAAAATTTTAATGAAACCCATTCACGGCTCGTCCATAAAAGCACCTATCCACACACGGAGAGTAACGGCATTTGCGTCATTTCTAAAATTTTAATGAAACCCATTCATGGCTCGTCCATAAAAGTGCCTATCCACGCGCATAAAGTAACGGCATTTGTGTCGTTTCTGAAATTTTCGAATGTGGCTGATTAAAAGCCGATGGGCCCGGGCCTGTCGGCAACAGGGGCTCGGAGGCGCCACCTCATTACCGGGGCTCTGAGGGCTGCGCTTTTAATTAAAGCTTAAGGAAGAAATTACGAGGTTGACGTTGCACAGTGCACGCCTTGTTTAACCTCAAATTAGAGTCGAAATTGCTTCAATTTATATAAATGTTGGGCGCGTGACCGGCCGATGAGCAAGGAATTTACGACGCTGGCGCACAAGGGTTCGAGACGACGCACTGGAAAAAAGAAAAACTTTGGATCTAGAGTTCAGGCTCTTAAAAACATCGGCAAGAAAAAATACTCTTGATTCAATCGGATTTTTGCTTAAATCAAGAACCAAGCCTCTTAATTTGAGCGGATTTCCTTTTGATTTAAGCAAAAATCTGATTGAATCAAGAGTAGTTTTTCCCGTCAATGTTTTCAAGAGTCTGGACTCTAGATCCAATGTGTTTTTTCCAGTGCGGGAGAGCTCGAACCATGGTTCGGAAAATTCCAAAGCTTATGTCTGCATTAATACAAAACAAAACATTTGATGAGCGGTTTTATCGGTTTTCTCATCAATTTTTTAGGAGGAACATACCTTGTAATTTTAATTATGACGAAATGAGCATCACAGTTAGCTGCATGTAACAAGGTGAAGAAATGGTGCTGGGTCCACACCATTTCGTGGGGAAAACAAAGCCAAGAAATTCCAAAACTTAAAATTAGAGTCAACGTTATTTGAACTCTAATGCGTACCAGCACGATTTTGACTCTAATTTTGACTCTTAATTTTGTCACAATTTGAGCGAGAAATTCAAATTTTTGAAATTTTCAAATTTCGTCAAATGAGGGTACTGAATATTTACTGAATTTTTCCGTTGAGAAGGTATCTAATTTCTTCGAAATGCACTGAAACAATACTGTAAAAGTACTGAGTTTTGGTCAGCCTGTTTTGGTAGACACCCCATTGAAGCATCACCCCTCATAATTTAAATTGTGACGACTTTCACACCCAAACTGGATATTCTAGTTAAAATTTCATGTTCGAGCTCTCACAATAAGTCGAGCTACTGTGCGGCGGTAAAACGAGGGGAAACTCCGCTTTAATAATTACGAGCTCAACGCGGAAAAAACGTCCTTGCGTGAGAATTTCGATGGGGGTTGAGCGGTTCCTGCTCTCGTCGGGGCGGCCGATGAGCCACCAGTTCCCGGAAAATGCCATCATTTTCTCCGAGGAATTTACGGGCGCCCCTATTTTTCCAATTTCCCCCGCGCGGTCGCCGCTCGGCGAGTTTCCTCGCCCGAGCGGGTGAACCGCGGAATTTCCTTGCGGAATCCTAACGAAACCTGATATCGCTGATTGGTGTTTTCGTACGGATTGAGTGGATTTCGATAGATTTGACGTGATTTTTTTTTCAATGGGGTAGGCTCTTATAGCGCGATTTTATTTTGAACTCATAAGCTGCAATGGAAAAAAAGTCGCTCGGATCTAAAGTCCAGTCCCTTGAAAACATTGATAAGAAAAAATACTCTTGATTCAATCGAGCTTTTTACTTGAATCAAAAGGAAATCCGCCTAAATCAAGAGGCTCGGCTTTTTGCTTTAAGGAAAAATCGGATTGAATCAAAAGTATTTTTTCTTTCCAATGTTATTAAGAGTCAGGGCTCTAGATCCAAGCTACCTTTTTTTCCAGTGTGCTTCCGCAGGGTTTTCAGCGAGCTGATTGTTGAAATCAGGGTTGCCACAGTCAGGGAATACCGGGAAATGTCAGGGAATTTTAAAAAAGTCAGGGGAAAATTGTCAAGTCACCTCTATTTGCTTTCTGGACTAGGTTTGGCGTTTCAAAAAAAAGATATTGAGTGAAAAATATATTAAATTATGTCTTTTTAACTATCTGGCATGAATTCATTTGTCAGGAAATTTCACCAAAATGTGACGGAAAAATGTAGAAGCCAGTGGCAGTTCTCGCAATTTGGCATCACTGTTTTCCCTCCATTCAAATGTCACTGGAAAAAAAAACGCATTGGATCTAGAGTCCAGACTCTTGGAAACATTGACAAGAAAAAAGGACCCTTGATTTAATCAGATTTAAGCTTAAATCAAAAGGAAATCCGCTCAAATTAAGAGGCTTGGTCCTTGATTTAAGCATAAATCTGATTGAATCAAGAGTATTTTTTCTTGTCGATGTTTTTAAGAGTCAGGACGCTAGATCCAATGTTTTTTTTTTTCTTCCAGTGTATGTAAAACAATCGATTCTTGATGCGTCACCTAAAATCGATATTTTTAATGGATTTAAATAGAGGAAAAGCAGTATTGCCAACCTGCAAAATCGTCACTGGTGGCTATAGAGAGACGCCTTCACGTCAGAAGAGCGAGCTTTCAGCTATCCGATCGTTGTCAGCAGACATGGTGGTAAATCTGAGGTCAATCCGCCGGCGAAAGTTCCCTGAGGTCCAAGCGGAGCACTTTTAGCGCGTGTTTCTGTCGGGCGCCGTCCAGTGGCGAGGCGTGAATGATCGATTATCGATATTTTTCCTTTGAAGCTATGGTAAAGAATCGATCATTAAGGTGTTCACTGCGAACACCCTGTTAATCGATTCTTTACCATGGGTTTAAATGACAGGTCAATCGATATATCGCAAACCACGCCACTGACGATGTCGTAGACGGGGGAAGCGGAGCGAAACGGGAATCCAATTGATTTGTGCTGTAAGTGGACTAATTGAAAAGCATCGATCCGCCAGTTGCCGATTGCCGCCTTTCTCAAATCGTTGCCCCGGCTCCCAGAGCCAAAAGCCACACTGCCACAAAGGAAGAACGCCGTATGAGCCGTCAGACGTTGTCACGTTTCCTCCGATAAAAACCGAATTTACTGGGAAAATTGCGAATACTATTTTTCAAAAATTTCAGACAGTTTTTTACGCAATTTAATCTAAAATAACTGAAAATTTCAAGGAAATATGCATCAATGTTGTCAAAACTACTTGTTTTATCAAGGGAAATTTGGCAACTCTCGAATGTTCATACGGCGTTCTTCCTCAGCACGAAGGCATATCAGGGTCTCTACCGTACGGAAAAAGTACGGATGCACTGAAAAAGCATGGAATTTGAAAGGTCTGTACAGAAGTACGGAAACGCACGGATTTTTTGTGTTGACGTACGGAAAATCGAGATACACGTGAAGGAAGAGCCTTATAATGCTACAGTTTTTATTCATAACTCATATGACGTTCTTCTGAAATCTCAGTTCGTTGCTGCATTTTTCAGATCATTACTCTAGATTTCCCGGATTCCACCTATCAAATCTGAGTTTCTTTTTATTTTGCGAAAACATGTCCGTGTAAGTGCTCAAAATGTGTTTCAGTTAAGGAAAAAATGAGGTCAGTGTAATGGAAAAACGAAGATATCGGGGAAATTCTTGAACAGAGGAATTATTCGCAAAGCATAGGAAAGCAAGCGGAAAAAAGTGTTAGAGATGTATCCTCTAAACTTGTGGTCCTACCCGAATGGATTGGAGATCTCCAATACATTCAAGACTTTAATTTAAGTGGAATAGTGATTTTTCGTGAGTTTTGATCCATGACCACCCCTTAATTTTTTTTTTTTTTAAAACAAACGATTTCCCATAAACTGTAGGAGGGCCGTAGCTTCAACTNGGGGGGGGGGGGGGGGGACTTTGTCGAGGAAAAAAGTCTCTTTTTCACCTATAAAACTCGCTCACGTATTCTGACTGTTTAAACCGCGTATACCCCGTATACATTGCTCCCTTTAGTTGTACTTAATTTTTGCACTAAGGAACTACAATTTTTGGCTCGTACACAAAAACACGTATCTGCGTAGGGAAACTAATGGCGCTTTTGCTGTTTCAAAAAGTCTTTTTTTGACCTATAAAACTCGCTCACGTATTCTGACTGTTTAAACCGCGAACACCCCGTATACATTGTATACTCCCTAATTGTACTTAATTTTGCAATAAGGAACTACAATTGTTGGCTCGTACACAAAAACACGTTTCTGCGTAGGGAAACTAATGGCACATTTGCTGTTTCTCAACTGAGGCGGAAAATGTAGTTCTTAATTGCGGAATGTAGTCCAATTAATGCCTTTTATGAATGCGAACAAAAAATGCCGAGTTCTGAATTGATGGAGTAATGCAGAGGCTCCCCTTCAACCTATTCCTTCTCCAGCGCGAACTTTTAAAAAATGTAGGTTATTGGGTAATCAATAAAGCATGCATATTCATTCGAAAAGCGTATTAACATAGGATTAATTAGCATACTTTCCCCCCTTCCCGGACAAACACTTGATAATTACATGCCTGCGAAGGTCGCGCCAACACTTGAATCCTGAAGTATCCATTACAGCATGTAGAATGATACGTCGGGAATGTTGAGAGAGATTTTGGCGAAGATCAGATGGACGTTTTTATGCTGAAAGGAACTATGTGCATAGGGATTGCGTGAGACATAGTTCCTTTTGGCATAAACACGTTCAGATGGAGCAAAAGCTGAGTCACAGCCATAACCCGTCGAGTGGGATGTCGAGCCGAGCAAATCTGTTGCCAACTTGTGCATCGGAAACCCAATTTCACTCGACCTTTTCCAAAGGAAAGGGAAAATAAGAGCCCGCATTGAATAGGGAAAGTGCGTACCCGCAATTTTTTTCAGCCAATCACCGACCTGTTTTTCATTTGGACGTATTTCTATCAAACGGAACTATGTGCATTATGACGTGAGCCCTGTTATGCACATATTCTTATGGGTCTCAGGGCTCATGTCTTAATGCACATAGTTCCGTTAGATAGAAATACGTCCATTTGAGTCCCTTCATACTGAGAGTTAAGGCAACGGGAATCCATTTATGATTGGTTCCCGTATTATAGGCCTCCACAGTTTCATAAAAGGGGATAAAGATAACATGTTCACCAATTGCAATGATTATAATCTGGAATGGACCAGGGAATTACGGGTTCGGCAAGGAGCAAACGGAATGAGAGAAGGAATGGAGAAAGGAATTTGAGAATGGGCCGATCAAAGATTACGAAAAACTTTCAATTCGTGTAATCTTTATTCCCGTTTGTGACGCGAAGAGGGGAAGGGGGTTGTTTTAAATCTCAGTATGAAGGGACTCTATTTTTCATTTCTCATGGTAAATAACACGGGAAATCAAAACCGTATATTTTGTCGAATTCAGTGAATTTTTCGGTAAAAACATTCTCACGACTGACTTCGCGCGGATTTGACGTTTGCACTGGAAAAAAAAAAAACACATTGGATCTAGAGTCTAGACTCTTAAAAACATCGACAAGAAAAAATACTCTTGATTCAATCGGATTTTTGCTTAAATTAAGAACCAAGCCTCTTAATTTGAGCGGATTTCCTTTTGATTTAAGCTTAAATCTGATTGAATCAAGAGTATTTTTTCTTGTCAATGTTTTCAAGAGTCTGCACTCTAGATCCAATGTGTTTTTTCTTCCAGTGTGTATTGATGAATACGTTCCTCTTACTCCAAAGAACACCAAAGATCTTGATTTTTGAAATTTCAAATTGCATCCAATCGGGTCGACGTTTTTGACCTGGGGGCCGATGAGACAGTCAAAAACATTCATCTGAGTGATGCGCTTACCAACCTAGCTTGATGTGAGTTATCAGGAATGATGGGCCACTCGGACAGTTTTCCTTCAATTTAGTGGGTAGGCAAAACAGCATCCTGAATGCTCGAATAGTAGTATCACGCTGTATGCATTCAACAACCTCGTATCGAAGGCTATATTGTAGCTTGATGTGAGTTATGAGAAATGATGGGTCACTCAGGCAGTTTTCCTTCAATTTAGTGGGTGGGCAAAACAGCAACCTTGATGCTCGAATAGTGGTATCACGTCTTATGCCTTCAACAACCTCCTATCGAAGGCTATCTGCTTACTAATCTAGCATGATGTGAGTTATGAGAAATGGTGGGCCACTCAGGCAGTTTTCCTTCAATTTAGTGGGTAGGCAAAACAGCTTCCTTGATGCTCGAATAGTGGTATCACGCTTTATGCCTTCAACAACCTCTTATCGTTGCTTTGAGGATTTTAGAATCCTGGATAGCGCTCTCTGTCAAACGGAACTAAGCGCGATGGAAAAGCGTTGCAAGTATAGGAGCATCGCGTTCCACAACACCCGCCAATCCAAGCCCCCCTCTCCCTTCCTCCACCTATGGCGCTTAGTTCCGTTTGATAGAAATACATCCAATTGTGCTTACGATGTTTTTGCTCATCGCGAAATGTGGTGTAATTTCCACCGGCTAACGACAACTCCGCCAACCAAAGTTCCGACCTTCGCCGATGATTTGACAGCCTTTGCATGAGAGCACTCGTTACGCGGAACCAAGGCGTGAGTTGGGGGGGGGAGAGGGAGGGAGGCATATAAGAACATAGACGAGTGCCCTCCTCCCCTTTCTCCCTCCCTCCCTCCCTCCCTCCCTCCCGAAAATTTGCCCTCCTCCGCGTTTGGGCCGCGGGAGCCTTTCACTTTCTGGAGGCCTGTCGCCGTATTCGATCCTATCAACGGCTCGGTTCGGATGTTGAGTGGGTTAGTGCGGTGGCGAGGCGTGAATGATCGATTATCGATATTTCCCAGTTTGAAGCTGTGAAGAATCGATTATTAAGGTGTTCGCTGCGAACACCCTGTCTATCGATCCTTTTCCATAGGCCTAAATGGCAGGGCAATCGATGCATCGCAAAGCACGCCATACGCCACTGTCGAGATTCTGATGCGGATCGTAAGTCATCGTCAGGGAGAGAGCGACTCGGGGGACCGTCTCCGCAGTGATCGGCGTTGAATTACACTGCCGTGTTAAGGGAAAACGCCGTATGAGCCGTCAGGCGTTGCCAGATTTCCCTCGATAAAAACCGAATTCACCGGGAAATTTTTGAATGTTTTGCTTTAAATTTTTCAGACGACATTGTTCGCAATTAAATAAAATTGAGAAACTAGGTTTTGCTTCCCGCCACGAAAAATGTCGCCGATTCCCATAGAGCAGTGCGGGCCTTTACTAATGGATCCATTAGTAACATACCCGCTGCAAAACGACGGGAAAGAGCGTACACTACTAACGTGGTGAACGCTCAAGAGAATTCCGGAATTTTTGACGGACATGGATTGGGAGCACTCAGGGTCGCAAAATTTCATGAAAAATAAAACCTTGAAATTTCACTTGAAATATTTCATGAAATATCAGAAATTTATGAAAGATATTGAAAAATACCGGCTCCTTTCCATAATCTGCATGATGTAAAAATTGTGACTTTCTTCTATTTGTGTGTGTTTTAGTGCGGTTGCATACTTTAGCCTCTGAAAAATAAGAAATATTTCATAGCCTCGTGAAATTTCATCAACTATTTCACTGAAATTTCCAATCTTTCATTTATCTCCTACCACCCTGCGCATGTGACGATTGTTTGTATAAACGAGAGGACTGAATTTATTGGACTTTATCCCACCCAAAGTAGCAAGCCAACTAAAAATTTTAATTCCTGTAGAAACAGCAATAATTATAGTAGCTGAAGTAAAATAAGCTCGAGTATCTACATCTATCCCAACTGTAAATATGTGATGACCTCTTTATGTATATATTATTCTACCTCTCCTCCTCTATTGCTAATGATTAATATATCGTCGCCTACCTGACATAAGGGCGTAACTACAATCTGCGATGAACCCTGGGCTCCATACGATTCAATGCTTTTCCAGGCTCATCTCGTTTATACTCCTATTTTCAAAATTACCTGTAAAGACGTTAACAGCCTGAGTCGCTGAATGTCTCAAAATTATAATAACTAACTAACTCAATGTGTAGTTACGCCTTTATGTGAGCCAAGCGACGGTATATATTATTCTACCTCTCCTTCTCTATTGCTAATGATTAATATATATCTTTCCTTTATCTATTGATTTAATATATTTAAGTTTTTGTTGTTTGTGTACGATTGAGACGGATTTTAACGGGATGACTTTTTGTTTCAGACTGGGCCAGCAGCGGAAACGACGTGGGTGATCGCGGACCACGTGGCGGCGGCCGGTAGCGGGGAGCTCTCGGTGGAGAAGGGGCAGCAGGTGGAGGTGGTGGAGCTGCGGGCCCCCGACTGGTGCCTCGTCCGCCACACCCCCGCCCCCTCGAGCCAGCCGCCCTCCGGCGCCGCCCCCGCCCCCGCACCCACCCTCGAGGGGCTCGTGCCCCTGGCCGTCCTCAAGACCCCACCGGCCCTCGCCACCACCATCTCCAAGACTGTCCAACCCACCTCGCCGTCCAAAAGACTCCCCTCCGAAACGGAATTAGGTGAGTCCCACCTCTCTTTGTTCTTACCAAGACCAATCCACACAGGTCAGTCATTCCCGTGGACGAGTTTTGGTACTCTACTGCGCAGTGACGTACTATTGAGTGCTTGCAATGTATTTCTTATGGGAGCACCCATTGTGACGTACTATTGAGTGCAGCCGAGTTAGGGCCGGGCGGGGAAGTGGCTTTCAAAAAGATGCGCAATGACTGACCTGTGTGGATTGGTCTTGGTTCTTACGCGGATCCAGCAATTTGGCAACACCGGATTTCCTCCACTTAACCCTATGTTAAACAATCGATTCTTGTCGGAGCATCTGCCCCCTCCGGAAATCGATACATTTCCACAGGTTTATATAGAGAAAACACAATGTTGCCAATTTGCTGGATCTGCCAATGTCCTTGCTACCTTATTATCGAGCGCTGGGTGCATAAAGGGCATTTCTTGGTTACAGTGTCCCAAAATCTCAGCGTTTCACCCATTATAATTGATACAAATCTCTATAATTTGTCGTAATTTTTACTGAATATGTGAAATGTTCCGAAAATTGACCCAATGCAATGGGTAAAATAAGAATTAGCACTCGAGATTCCGAAACACAGCAACCAAGAAATGCCGGAAAATGCCAGAAGAAGTAGAAGAAGAAATGCTAAGAAAAGACAGGGCGGGCGGAACACTGCTCCCTTATAAGGAGCCTGCCAAAACTGTTGCAAGGCGGGATTTGATTCAAGTAGACTTTTGTTTTTCTTGCGAGCGGGAAATTCAAATTTGTCGTAACCAATGCTAAACAAAAATGTTAATATCATGGTTGAGAGTTATTTTCAGTAATTTCCGTCGCGAAAATTGTTTTTTATGTGCTTTTTTAAAGAGGAAACATCTATAAGGACGCTTAAATTGTGCCTTGTCTAGTGAGCCGTCATCACTTCCAATGCCCTTTTTTACTGGCTTAAGGCTCGAACAAAATAAAGCTCTTGGTTCCCCTAAACGCCCATGAAATAGTACGTGGCGAACTAAGTTGTTGATTATACTCTCAAGAGGCGAAAAATGAAATATTTCCAGCAATATCCTAGAAGTTTCTTATTAGTTAGGAAGGAGTTAGCCGCCTGTTGATGGCGGGAAGTTTTCCGGACTTGGCAAGCACTCCAAGTTTAGTGTTCGTTATTACAGGCTTCACTAGAGATGCCTGTTTTTCTCTCGAGTTTCATCGCGGCGTTTTATTTCATTTAAGTTTTTCCGCTGAAAAGTAAGGCTTCTTAATGGTCTATTCCCTTGATTTCTCTTTCATCTCCTTCTCTGAGCACGGTGAAGAGGACTGGTGGAATTGCAACCAAAAATAAAAATCGGAAAACGAAGCTCAACGAAGAACGGCTACACCTGCGTGGAAAATATACAGTGGTAACACGGTTGCCTCTGTCAGGGAAAACCGGAAAAACCGGGAAATGTCAGGGAAAATGACGAAAATTATGAAAATGTCAGGGAAAATTTATTAAATCACTTTCATAAGCTTTCTAAAATAAGTTTGATGTTTCGAACTACAAATGCCTGAAAACTATTTTCAGTTATGTCTTCTTAACCATCCGTCACATCTTCAATTGTCAGGGAATTTTACCAAAACGTGTCAGGAAAATTAGGGAAATGTCAGGGAATTAAAATTCTGTGACAACCCTGCTAAGTGTGGGTCTCTTTTCGGTTGCTTTTCTCTCCCGTGCCAACCAATCGAAAGTCGCCCTTCACCACCTGCCTTTCACCAATGGTAGCGTAGCTAACCCACCGAATTCCAAATTTCTCCGGCATCAAAATCCGCCCCCGGAAAGGGTTGAACCGAAACGCGTTACACTTTTCTTTTTCCGGGGGAAACTCATCCCGCGGGGGGAGGGGGGCTGTGTGGACTCCCCCTTGAGCAACGGGTTGTGAGNGGGGGGGGGGGGGGTGTAGGAGCTCGTAATCGTACACGGCCTTGAGTAAGGAGGGTTCCCACGAAGGTCGTCCTCCGCCCATCTCCAACCCCTAACTTCGTCAGCCACTGTTGCCACGTCGAGAAGATTCCCCCGTAGCGACCCCGCGGAAAATCGTGTTTTTCTCGCCGCATCCGGTGGCATTCCAACGTTCCGGGTTGCCAAGTTTCGGGTGAGTACTTGGGCGATGGTGGGTTTAATATACGGGTTTCCCGCGTTTCGGTGGCGCTGCGCGGAGTGTCGCACCGCGATGAGAGATACTGCCCAGCCCGCCCTAATGTGCCCTCTGCCTCGAGCGAGTTCACGAAAAAAGAGCCCCCTGCACCACCCATCGACTTCGTCCGCACCCGCTGTGCACTTCCGAGTTCCTTTTCCGGGAAGAATTAGTGTCGGAAAATTCCGAGGAACCGCGATTCACACCTCCAGGGTTGCCGGCGGGCTAGGAAACTAGGAAAATCAGGGAAACTCAGGGAATTTGTGACGACCGGGAAAATTTAGGGAAATTCAAGGGATTTGTGGGAAAAGTTAGGGAAATTTAAGGGATTCGTGGGAAAAGTCAGGGAATTTCTGGCTCGTCTACTAATCACTAAAACATCACTGGTAAAAAAAAACCTCTTGGACCAATGCCGCATTGCATTGACTTAAGAGTGCAGTTTCTTGTCGCCGGATTTAAGAGTCTTGAACTCTTGTTTCAAGCGGATTTTGCATTGATTCAAGCGGATTTTACATTGAAACAAGAGTCTAGACTCTTAAATCCGGCGACAAGAAACAGCACTCTTGAACCAAGCGGTTTTTTTTACCAGTGATCTTTGATCGTCCAACTGTTCACCCGTACTGGTCATTTTTAAGGCTTGCTATCTTTTATGCACCTACTGAATGCCTTTCTCCAAATTTGATCTCTAAAACAAGGAAATTTGGTCTAAAGTTTGGCGAAAGTCAGCGGATTTAAAAAAATAGTGGACATTTTGTTTGAAGGTAAGGGAAAGGCAGGGAATTAGTAAATGTTGGAGTCAGGGGAAAGCAAAAACTTTTTAGGATATTTGAATATTATGTAATATAATTATGGCAACCCTGCACCTCACTGTCTTACGGTTGTAAAAGCCACTTCGAGGAAGCTTTTATTTCAAGGCGAATTTCTGCAAGTGGATTTGGTTAAGTTTTCGACTTACTGACAAACTCTGGTGTAGCGAAACACAAAATCCCTCCCGGGGACGGTAAGCCATTCGGACGTATTTCTGTCAAACGGAACCATGTGCATTAAGACATAAGCCCTGAGACCCATAAGAATATATGCATAACAGGGCTCACGTCATAATGCACATAGTTCCGTTTGGCAGAAATACGTCCATTTTATTCTTTGACAGAGAAATTGTTGGTTGAATCTGTTTGAAAATTTCACTGAACTTTATCAGCAGCACAAAGAAAATTCAGTGAAATTTTCGGACAGCTTTGTCTAACAATTTCTCTTTAAGAAAATAAAATTGCGGCGGAAATTTTGAAACGGCGCATGGCGCTTGTGATACTTTGGCCGGAAGTTGATGATATGTAAAGGAGATTCTGTGAATATTTCAAGTCGTGGTGTTGGCTTGTACTCCTTTCAAAAAATGAAAAAGGAGCGGAGATTTTGAAATATCGCAAACCAGATACGCATTACAAGTTTACATACGAGTCTCATGGAGATGTTGCATGTGTGAGGAATTTGCGATTTGACTGTTGATTCTTATGTAAAAGTTCGCGAGAAACACGATGGTCGCACTGGTTTTCTCCGAAATCAACTCCCAAACTCTAAGAAAGCTCTCAAGTTGAGGCCAAAATGGAGGGGATATCCCACCCTACCCTGAGAGTCCACCTCTACATCATGATAAACTCTCCATGCAAAAATAGGGAGCAAATACATTGACAGGGCTGCCACTTCATTTGGGGACTCTACAACTGAAAACACGGCAACCCTGCTAATGTATTTTCTCCCTATCTGTGCATGGAGAGTTTGTCTTGATGTAGACGTGGACTCTCAGGACAGGGTGGGATATCCCCTCCATTTTGGCCTCAACATGAGAGCGTTTTTTGAGCTTGGGAGTTGATTTCGGAGAAAACCAGTGGCACCATCGTGTTTCTCGCGAACTTTTACATAAGAATCAACAGTCAAATCACTAATTCCTCACACATGCAACATCTCCATTCTCAGTGTATTGTCTCTCGTTGGATTTTTCGATGGAGTGAAACTAGAGAAAGCTGTGCGACAGAACTTGGTGGGAGTGCAACTTTTTCCCTCGAATCACGATGAAAATTCTATGACCTGAAATGCACAATGATGAAGTTCACAATAGGATCGAGTTTCGGAGGAAGGAACCAAGGACTTTGCAACCAAGTTCAGATCCCGCGACTTCCGCCGTCGTGCAAGAAAGCCCGAAAGTTTTGTCATTTTTTTGCTACCCTTAAAGGATCCTGTAAGCTTTATTGTGATGCGTGCTTTTTTACGGCAAGGAAAAAGTTTCGTGATCTTAACAATATAATTGATTCTCCTCCGCTGAACTCGGCACAATTAAGGTCAAAGTTGTTAGCAAAGTTCAAGGGTTTGCATCCTCCTCAAAGACTGTGCTTTTACTTTTTTTTTTGCGACAGTCAATTCAATTATTTTTTTTTCCTATTTGCCCGGTTTGCTGCGCTATA
Organism: Bemisia tabaci; assembly: GCF_001854935.1. Classification (NCBI taxonomy): domain Eukaryota; kingdom Metazoa; phylum Arthropoda; class Insecta; order Hemiptera; family Aleyrodidae; genus Bemisia; species Bemisia tabaci. Next base: position 820,365 of record NW_017547105.1, on the reverse strand, counting down.
ATGTTTAGTCAAGATGACACCTTTGTCAAAGTTGAGGCGCGATCTCTGAAAGGTTAAAAGAACGATTTCCTCCAGTAAATTTCGATTCTCGAACTTTGAGTTGGCGGGGTTTTCCGACCTCCGAGGTGACACTTTTTCTTGATTAAGTTGCGCTTTCTATAAGCTTCTTTTCCAAGCCGTGAACAATTTTTAAATTATTTTTCGAGGAAGGCAAGGATAGTAGTAAATAAACTTTGAGTTCATCTCCTCTTAAAAAAACCCATCAATTTTGATCGTATTACATTCACATATTCGTTCGGGATACTGTTCCGAATCCCAAATTATATCAAAGGAAATTAGTATTTTCAAAATTTTATTTATTTTTCCTTCGTTTTCCCTGTATTCGCACGGTAAAATTCAGTAGCAAAGTATTCAGACGGTCAAAACTAGAAGTTTCAGCTGAAAATACTGTGCGCAGGTCAGCACTGTGTGCATCCTGGTGTTTACGTAAAATTTTGCAGATGAACCATGTACCAGAACGCTCAGTTCATATCTTGTCTATTGATCTATGAATTCCCTCTTTATCCAATCGCTAAGTCCCCTGAATCAAAAAATGGGCCTGTTGCAAACCTTTGCTAGAGAAAAAGTAAGAGTTGTTACTCAAAGAAAGTATCTCAAAAATCTCGATGAGCGCATCGACAAAGCCTGAAATGCACTCCTTACTTCACCGTTTGCATAAGAAATCTGCGTTTTTTTAAGCTTCCCGCTTCAAAAAGGATACTACAGCAAGGGTGAACATTTCGTTAGAGGAGTCATTCCATCCAACCCTTGCTCATCTATTGACCACGTGCTCTCCTCAACTTGCGCGCGGAAGCGTCGGACATGTTGAACAGGGATTGAATGGAACGACTCCTCTAACGAAATGTTCACCTGTGCTGCAGTATCCTTTTTGAAGAGGGAAGCTTAAAAAAACGCAAATTTCTTACGCAGATTGAGAAATTAGGAGCGCATTTCAGAGTTTGCCGATACGCTCATCGTGATTTTTGAGACATTATCCATAAGGAACAACTCTTATTTTTGCTTTAACAAAAGTTTGCAACAGGCCCATTCGTCAGCAAATTCCTATTTTATCAAGGTAAATTGGGCAACGTCTAAAAGCTCTTACGACAATCTTTCTTGGTATTTGGGGTTTAGCGGGATTTTTGAGGCGCCAAGGGCGGACGGGGCATGGGCGTGGTGACAACGGCGGGTCCTCCGCCTGAAATCGGCGAGTATGAATAACATTCAATTTCGTGTGGGTGCCTAGGATGCCACCTCTCATTAAGCCCTTTGATCCCTTTCTCGTTACAGGTCAGCGCCGCCCTCTGCCCTCGTTTCCGACGAATAACGCGTCCCACAAACCCGTCTTTTCGGCGGGATAATCGCTCCGATCCCGGGAAACATACCTCGAAATAGGTGGCGAACCTCCGAAAATACAACGCGTGCACAGAGATCGCAGCTTAAGTGAATTTCACGGTCGTATTCATTTCATAGTCGTTCCCGAAACAGCTTCCTCCGTCGATGGTATACGGACTTTATGTCCACTTTTTTTACGTCCACAGACTTTTCGTCCACAATTTTTACGTCCATAGTTCTAAAGCCCACACTATTGTTAAGTCCATTACTTAAACCTCCACCAAGTTAAGTCCACAAATTTAAAGTCCATAATCAATGGGAATAATCAATGCAGAGAGTGCAAACATTTCAAAATCATGAGTTGAAAAACGCTGACTCCGCGAGTTTAAATATTAGAGCCTAACACAGAGCGGAGCGGCGTGTTAGCTGCGCAGAACGCGCACTGGCGCCTACAAACCTAACGGGATACTTCACGCATTGCGCAACGCGTGAAGTATCCCGTTAGGTTTGTAGGCGCCTATGCGCGTGTCACGCTGGTTGCCTGCCGCGCCGCAACGCTTTAAGCAACTATTTCGCGTCAGAGGCGTTGCACAGTATCCTACAAGATTGAAACACGAAATAACTATTTTAAGAGGACTTTCAATTTTGACTGCACCTGTTACTGAAAAATGTTTAATTTGGCATTGGAGCGTTTCCTAGGCTTCCGCTTTGGTTTTCATCTTATCATATCCGTACAGTGTACACACGAACATATGTTTTTATCTGCTCTTAGAGTCTGTTCTTTTTCATGACTTGATTCATGCATGAAATGTTTTTAAGAATGAAGGTAGTATAGTAGTATGCATTTATTTTTGAGGTGGTTCCTGTCATTTAAATGAGAAGAAAAAAATGCGGACATAACATGTCCACAATTTGGACAATTTTGGACATATTCATGGTTGGACATTAAATCATGTAGACTTAATAAAGACTGGACTTTACGTTTAGTGGACATAAATAGCGGTGGACTTTTATTTAATGGAGGAAAAGTAGGTGGACATAAAGTCTTGGAAGCCGGCATAGTCCTACCAGTGCCAGCCCCAGCGTTATGTTACTTAGATGGTGAACGCAGCACAGCAGGCGTGCGTGATACCACTGTTCGAGCATGAGGGATGCTGTTTTGCCTACCCGGCAAATTGAAGGAAAACTGTTGCGAGTGTCTCCGTACCCACGCTTTCTTCGCAAATCCTCGTGTTTAATTGTGAGACTTTTTATCTCTGTCCAAACTGCTGGGCGTGTCGACGGCGCGTCTGGTAGACTTGATTTTAAAAAATCGCCCCTTACCACGAGGCAATATTGTAGGCGCTCGAGTTAATCCCCGGTTGAGCCGTGCTACTGACCCCTCGCGCTAAGATTTTAAGCCTACGGATCTTTCATCGCGTGCCCCCACCCGCACCCCTTCCTGACATCTGAACCGACGCACAGTGGTTGGAAGAGGTCGGACAAAATTTAGAAACTTTAAAAGCTCACAACTCCGTTTAAACACAATTTTGAGGTTCTAAAAGTGGTTTCATTGGTTTCCACGTGAAATATCCTATCAGAGGAACCTCTAAATATTCAAAATTTGACAAATTAAACGCCAAAATTTGTAGTTTTGGTTACAAATTTTATGTCCGACCTTTCTGATGGACTCGATCCAATGTGCGACGGACTCCGTCTCACCCCCCGAAGATTAGCGTTTCCTTTTAGAGAGAATCATCGTCTACAAGTAGACTTTCGGGACTGGGGTTATTGATTCCGTCAGTCGAATGCCAAATTCGACCCTCATGACCCTCCTTGTTTTCTTTCAAAGATTGAAGCGTTTTTAGAGTATACAGTTGGTCTGATAGGATGCGAGGGGGGCTCTATTGTCCAATACACCCGCAGGCTGATTATTGAAATTAATAGACAAAGCGATAGACAAAGGGATAGACAAAGGGAGCACATTGTGATCAAAGGAGGTTCTGAAGATGTTCAACATAGAGGAGAATTTGCTCGCAAATTGTTTGTCGCTTTATTTGAGAGTACTCAAATAGCTGAGTCCGGAGTATTTTTCAATGGCGTGGCGTGAAGGATCGATTATCGATATCTCGCCATTTGAAGCTATGGTAAAGAATCGATTACTAAGGTGTTCGCTGCGAACGCCCTGATAATCGATCTTTTTTCATAGGTTTGAGTGGCGTATCAATCGATATATCGCAAAGCACGCCACGCCACTGGATTTTTTATAATTTTTTTTTTTAATGTGGGAAATGGTATTATAATAGATCTGAAAATGAAAAAAAATGCACCGCCTAGTAACGCCATCTGGTGGTATTACCTACTTAAACACATATACATTTTAGCAGATTAGATCATTTTGTCATATTTTCTTCAATTATTATTCAATTTGGGAATCGAGAATATTCTCGTGCTCAGTTCAGTCAGTGGTTTCCTTTTAGACATGGCATTTGTCGAATATTAGACACCTGCATATTCCCATCGACAAATTTCGAGCGTAGTTCTTCAGTTTAACTTTGGTGACAGACTCTTTCAAGGGTTTTGCCTTTTTACTGCAGAAAATAAAAAATAAAAAACCTATGACTTCGAGCAAGTAGATAACACGGTTCGTAAGATATTTATGTTTGCAATCTAATCTAATCCTGAAAATTTCATGGAGAAATTTCCATAACTTTCTCAAAAAATTAATCGTGCACCGGGGGAAACATGGCGGAACACAACCTGAACGAATGAATGTTTATATTGCAGTTTTTCTTAACACGGCAGAATTTAACTCTGTGTTTCCTCCGACGTAAGAGCTTATGTCGATTTCCTTTTTGAGCCCTGTTTTACATGTAAATCCATTCTTTCCGTAGCTCATGCGGAATTTGACATACGCCCTTACGGCAGAGGAGAGGCGTTTTCAGCGGTAGGCGAGCGCAAACGGGGGGGGGGGCAAAAGCGGGGGTTTGCGGTTTAACCTTTTACATTCATGTTAAATTTCATGATAGCCCCATAGTTCCATCTGAAACCAAGTTCCGAGGTCATGATGGCAGTACAACTTGCACGATTAGTAGAGGGTGCATCGCCGTAATTAGTCAAATTACAGAGGTGGACTCATCCTTAATTGTGTATTGTACCACCGTGAAGATTTCAACTTTGACCTTTGTTGACTCCGACTACCCCGTGGCTTTTATTCGCTGGATAATATTCCGTAAATACACTGTGTAACTGGAGCTGTGGTCGGACATTTTTGTGAGAAGGGAGGAGTCCACGGTGAAAATCTCGTTAAGGGTAAGTCCAATGGTAACCACTCGAAAAAAAAGCAAAATAAGGAAATCAAGATCCCCTGAATCCCTTTTATCACGCTAGTTTATACGCTAAGAGAATGATTTTTGTGAATGCTGAAAATACATTTCAAAATTTGATGATTATTGAAGGTTGTTTGGGCTTGGAAGTTAGAATGCAGGGTGTCCAAGAGTTTAACGGCCAAACTGGAGGGGCGTACTCTAAGGATCAAAATGAGCCGTTATTTTACAATATTGTACCCAAACTTACCTTTTTCCTCCTTTTAAAGTGTTTTCAAAAAGCGTCTGAAGGTGGAGTTACGGCGTCCAAATTTTGCCCCAAAAAGTGTCATTTTTATGATGATGCTATGCTAACAATCGTCTCAAACCTCACCTAATCACAATTTTAACCATTTAGGGTTTTGTAAGGAAAGGAGCTGTTTAGTAACGACTATGCATACGGCCCTGAGAACCCAGTAAAAGTCCCCAAATAAAGTGGCAGCCCTGTCTACGTATTTGCTCCCTATCTTTGCATGGAGAGTTCGTCTTGATGTAGAGGTGGATTCTCAGGATAGCGTGGGATATCCCCTCCATTTTGGCCTCAACTTGAGAGCTTTTTTTGAGCTTTGGAGTTGATTTCAGAGAAAACCGGTGGCACTATCGTGTTTCTCGCCAACTTTTACGTGAGAAACAATAGTCAAATCGCAAATTTCTCACACATGCAATACCTCCATTTAAGGATTTCTAAGTAAAACTTTCATTAATTTTTCTTCGCATCTCATCCAAAAGTCCGACAAATTTTCGAAAATTATGCACCTTTTTTCTGGCAAAAAATCGAATCGGTTGAGCCACTTTTGCAACCTCGGCATGAAGGTTACGTTCCCTCGCGCGGGAAGGATGCAAGCACGAGAAGAGCTCGCTCCGAGGACGACTTGGAAGTCGGGAGGGATTCGACCGAGAGCGAAGGAAGCTGCGTGAGATTCGGGGGTTGCACCGGTGGCACCGGCTCACAGCCCCCCCTCACCCCCCAGGTTCCCCCCGTCCCCGGTGCTCCTTAGCGTCCCTGACGTCCCTGTCGCGGCTCCTTCCTCCGGCCCTCATCGATCTTCACGGCCCCAGTTCCCACAGCCCTCCCCCCGCCCCCCTCACCAGTCCGCGCCCTCTAACCTGTACCCTGTCACACTTACACCTAATTCCCGCCATTCCGCTGCTTTCTCTTCAACCCCAACGCCTCGTCGCTACCGCTGACCCTCGCCGTCAACCCCCGCGGAACTTAAGGGTCGGATTCTCCCTTGCTAAGGGGAAACGCCGTATGGACCTGCAGACGTTGCCAAATTTTCTTAGGGAAAACAATAATTTCCCAAGGAATTTATGAATATTTCACACAGGAAAAAAAAAACCACATTGGATCTAAAGTCCAGACTCTTGAAAACATTAACAAGAAAAAATACTCTTGATTCAATCAGATCTAAGCTTAAATCAAAAGGAAATCCGCTCAAATTAAGAGGCTTGGTTCTTGATTCAAGCTTAAATCTGATTGAATCAAGAGTATTTTTTACTGTCGATGTTTTTAAGAGTCTGGACTTTAGATCCAATGTGTTTCTTTCCAGTGCAGATAATTAATTTCTTCGCATCTTTACTTGAAGTTCCTGAAAATTTCAGGGGAAACTATGGATGACATTCCTTTTTACCTAACCGTTTAACCTAACCTAACTATGTGGGTCGAATTTTTCCGTGCTATGGGAAAACGCCGTATGGGCCTTTAGACGTTGCCAAGCTTCCCTAGATGAAACAAGGATTTCGTGATGAATTCATGAATATTTCCGATAATTTTGTTCGCAACTTGACGCACGTAAAGCTCCTGAAAATTTCATGGGAAAATACTCATAACTTTCCTGTTAACCTAACCGTCTAACAATATCTAACTTTGTGGGTCTAATTTTGCTGTGCTAAGGGGAAACGTCATATAAACCTTCAGTCGTTGCCAAATTTTTCGAGGTAAAACAGGAATTTCCCAATCAATTTATGAATATATTTTTCAAAAATCCTAGATAATTATGTTCGCAATTTCAGTCTAAGTTCCTGAAAATTGAATGGAAAATTATTCTTACTGTTCCTGTAAATAATCATTTCATCGAAGGAAATATGGGAACACTCGAATGTTTATACGGCTTTCTTCATTATCACAACAGCTTTTGTCCTCAGGAGGAGCCGTATGGTTTACATTGCAATTTAGAGAGGTCCTGGTCCAGGGAGGTCCTTAACACAGAATCATAAAGTGGGAGAATATTTGCAATTCATAAGTAAAACTCAGCAGTAACTTTAGAAATGGAGCTTTATAAGGGATTAAAATGATCTATCATTGCAAAACGTACGAAGTACAATAGAAATTATTCTGCGAGTTTTGTAATATTTACGGTAGGTTCTCACCTACCTCAAAGTGTGTCAAGATCATAGAACTGTTTAGTCGATACTTTCGTTTCTTTTTGTAGTGGCAAATCAGTTTAATCGCTTGCAAGAATACAGTTCCAAAGTTCTATCGCTAAATTTTACTGGAAGGTTGCAAAAATGTTCCTTTTTATGATGAAATTTCAGGTGCTTCCTTAAATCTCCCTTCATCCCAATGCAAACAACATGGAGCCTCCTGAGGGAAAGAAGTTGTTTCAAGAACGACGAAGAATACGATCCTTTGTGTCAGTGGCGTGGCGTGCTATGCGATATATCGATTTATACTCAAACCCATGAAAAAGATCGATTATTAGGGTGTTCGCAGCGAACACCTTAGTAATAGATTTTTTACCATAGCTTCAAATGGCGAGGTATTGATAATCGATCATTCACGCTACGCCACTGCTTTGCGTGTTATGAGGTGGACGTTCCGGACGGCAGTATCTCTTTGTAAAGTTTCGTAGCAATTACGATTCCGCCACTGGTTTTATCTGAAATGAAATTTTCTGAAATAGAAGTCTTAAATAGAGAATATAAGTTTTAGTCGTCTGAATGGTTTTAGTGCTGAAAATGCCATGATTTCTGCTGAATGCAATGTCCGAGTTGAAACGATTTCGACGATTCTCGAAATCAGGACAGTAATGAAGAACAATAATTTACTATCATACCAGCGTTAATTTCGGAACTTGAGCAAATGCTCATCGCAGAAATAAAGGTGAACACGTGAGCAGGATTCTGAAGACTGCGGGTTGAAAAAATCGCTTATTTTATTTTCAGATTTCCCGCCCAGGGCGGCAACCCTGCTCATAAATTTAGCCTTATCTGTGCATAGAGCACTTGACTAATTACAGAGGGAAACTCTCCCATAATCTTGAATTGTGGAGCTATTACGGTCTCAACTTTGAGAGCTTTTTGCATGAGCTTTTGAGAGTTGATTAGAGACAACCCCAGTGTAATGATTGTGTTCCTGGGAAAGTTCAGATCAAAATAGTCCGATTAAAGTCTAAATCCACCGCTTTAGCAGGACGCCTGTTCTGAAAAATTGAGTCGGAAATAGTGAATAGAAGAGGGTAATATTTGTTGGTTATTTTTGGACATGAAGGGATTCTATCTAAGAGAAATTCTTAACTTCGTCATATTGTAAATTGCAATGCACGTTCCTTGAAGGCAATTTCCCGGGAAAAAAACCACTGGAGCCAATTGATGTGATAGATGCAAAAACGGAACGAGTAGCAGAATTGCCGCTCCACATAACAGCGATTGAATATTTCTTTATGGAACCAGTTTGTTACATTATCAGGTGTAGCATTGATTGAGGTCAAAAAAATTATTTATACCCTCAAGTATAAGTTGGCGCGATTGAAACACAGAAAGGTACTGTACTGTTGGAACTTAGAAATAACAGAGATAGAAAAGGTGCACTCCGGCCATTTTTGTATCGAACGACTGATTCGAGTAGTACTTTATGTCTATAAATGCCTGATACTCTGACCGTTTTTTCAAAGAATTACGTATAACCAACGTAACCTATGCAAATAGGGGTTTCTCAGAAAACAGAAAAGAAAAAATTGAATTTTTTGAAAAAAAATTATAAAAAAATTGAAAATTTATCCACATGATAATTACAATATGTATAATCCAAAAAGTGATTCTTCGCTAAAACGGCCCGACCCCGCTCGCGCCATTTTTGCACCTAACTCCTCAATTTTAAAGCTATATGTTCCAATGTTTCGTATCGCGCACGGCACGGAATGCATAGTGACGCCTTACAAGACCGCAGGCTACTTCATGCATTGCGCGCACAGTAGCGCCTTCCAAGTCTGCTGGATACTTCATGCATTGCGCGTACACCACGGTGCCGCATAGTGGATCGAGTCAATGAGAGAGGTCGGACATAAAGTTTTCGACTTAAAGTGCAAATTTTGATGTTAATTTCGTCACAATTTAAATCATAAGGGGTGTCTCTAGTAGAAAATTTCACGAGGAAACCTATACAACCCCTTTTAAAACCTCAATTTTTTTATGAAAGGAGTTATAAGCTGTTAAAGTTTCCAAATTATGTCCAGCCTCCACTATAGACTCGATCCATTGTGTGCCGTATCAACCAAGCCAGCGGGTCGATTATTGAAAATAGACAAAGCTATATACAAAGCTACAACAAAGCGTATAGAGCGATCCTATTAGTTGAAATGGGTGTTTCTCATAGACTAAGGGGGTAAATGATGGACTAACTATCGGGTCTCTCGTGGGTTGCCGTTAGTTAGTCTATTACCTGCGTCCTTTGTCCATTGCAACACCCGTTTCCACCAATGGGATCCCTCCATATCCTCTCTGTTTTCTTTGTCTGTTGCTTTGTCTATTAATTTCAATAATCAGCCCGCAGACGTTTGTAAGTTTCCAGATCATATCCGACTTCTGTCATCGACTCGCTCCACTGTGCGAAGTTTTTCCTAAGCGAGGCTTTCATCCTTGGCCCGAGCGAGCGGCGTCATAAGATGGATTTAATCCTAAACGTATAACAACGAGGTCGAAGTGAAAATGTAATAATTGAAATGTTGAGCGCATCCGAGGGTCTTTTTATAGGGTCGGAACAATGTGAGAGGAAGCTTCTAGTTGAAGGGACGGCCCATCTCTCGAGAGCCGGTTCCCTCTTAAAATTCTTCAGATCCCCCGCGGTAGCTCATCAGCTCCCAAAATTTCCCCAGAGAGCCCCGCCTCGAGTTGACCCGAGTTATCAGTTAACAATTTATTTCGGACCGCGGGCGGATTAGTTACACGTCAGCCGGGAGCCCCCTCCGATTTGACAGCAGCTTTTCCGCCGTCCGGAGGAAAAATGCCGAATGAAAATGCAGACGTTGCCAAGTATCCCTTGATGAAGGTCTATAATGGAATCAGTGAGTTCGAAATCACACCAACTCGGGTTTTTTTTTCGATTTTCACTTTTTTACGGTTTAGTAACACTTATGGATAGAAGCATTTGCACGCAAAAGGAAATTTCGAAATTGCAACCGGAAGTGGTCGAAACTGCGACGGGAAAAGGGAAAAATCGAAGTATTTCATTTGAAATACCAATTTTTGGCATTTCAAGGGAAACGGGTGACCATCCGATCTTGCGGTTTTCTTTTTTCGGTTCAGTATACCTTGTACCAACAAGTTATATAAATATTTAAGCGTTATTCAGGTCGAAAAATATACATTTTTCACGGCAGACTTGAAAAATCAGTATCTGAAAGTCGGTGAGAACGAAAACAAACCACAAAAATGAAGGGTACATAATACTTGGGAATACTATAGAAGCCGAAGGAGATTAGATTTTTAGTTTAAAAATACAAATTAATGGACGAAAAAAAAAATGTGTTCGTATGTTTAACTTTAATAACTACTGTCAACCTTTTTTCTTCTCTTTTCCACCCAGGAAATTTTAAATTTCCAAATTGTTCGGGGTTTTTTTTTTTTTTGTAATCATTTGCTTTTTCAATCCTTCCACCAAATGTACAATGCTCGAGAAGGGTTTTTCGGATCGTAAGCTCGAATATCTATCAAGAAATAAACCCATAAAAACCAAAATAATCTCACACATCGCTTCACAGGCATCATTAATTGGACTTTTTTCTTCTCTTTTTCACCCAGAAAATTTTAAATTTCCAAATCGTCCGGTTTTTTTGTGATCTTTTGCATTTTCAATCCTTTCACCAAATGTACAATGCTCGAGAAGGGTTTTTCGGATCGTAAGCTCGAATTACCATCAAGAAATAAACCCATAAAAATCAAAATCCCTTCTAAATTCCCTCGGAATCAAAGAGAGGGACATCGCTTCACAGGCATCATTAATTGGACCGTTCCGTGTAAAAACGACGTCCGCTCCATTCGAAATCCCCTTCACTTGCTCCGTTCTTCCAAAACGACTCTTTCCATCCTTCACGAGAGGGAAATCCGTTTGGAAACGGGATCCCGCCCACGGTTGCCAGATTGTATGAAAAGGTATTAATATCTCCCATGTATAAATGGAGAAACATGCTGCATTTTCAGCACAATCTGGCAACGATGCTCCCGCCCGTCCACGCGACTTGGAGAATCGGTCAGCGGCCGAACGGAACGCTTTCGTCATCAGTTGATCCTGCGTCCAGTCGGATTCCACCCCGAGGGGGGCTGCGGGGGGATGGGGGATGCTCCGGGGGGGGGGGGGGGGGGGGGGGGCACGTAGCGTCGACCGAAGGGACGGGGCGAATATTATTTAGATGGCGGAATTTAATCGTCGCCCTCCGACGTAAGGGCGCATCCATATACCGACATGAGCCGCGGGAAGCATTGAGTTATGCGGAGGGGAGGGTTCACGTTGGGAAGCGAGTTACGCCCTTACGCCAGAGAGCGGCGTAATATGGATGCTGCTGCATTCTGATCAATACGCGGGGCCCCAGCTGTGTCCTTGACTCCCCGCCACCCCCCCCCCCCTCGTCCCCCCCTCCGCGCGCACTTCGTCCCCCCTCCGTGGCCCCACCGTTCCCCCCCAGCGCCCCATCGCGTCTCGCACACTTTCACCCCTGTAATCTTGTCTCCGTGCGTTTTCTGTTTCGATTCGGTGTTTTGTCAGTGGGATTCTCCTGAGGGGGATGAAAAGGGGGGGGGGCTGTGTCTCTCGGTTGATCCCTCTGCTCGTCATTGACTATTGTCCTCGGATAAGATGCTCGTCGCCGGCCGTAATGGGGATAATCCGCCTCTGTCCGTTGTGGGTTTGAGGGTGCGAATTTTCCGCGATTTTGGGTTTGTTACTTCTGCGAGTTGATCATTGAATTTGACAGACGAGGTGATAGGTAAAGAAGACATAGACAGTATATAGATCCTATTGGTTGAAAAAAGTGTTCCTTATTCACCTTAAGAAGATGTAACCAAAATGTTGCGTCAGGGTGGCTACAGTCCGGAAGTAATACTGGTTTTTCAAGGGCGGTTCGGAAGCACTGAAAAAGTGCGGAAATTCAGCAAGAAGGTCCGGACTTTTTTCCATTTTTTGTCATTTTTGTAGCAATTTGAGTAAGAAATACAAATTTCGTCAATTGAAGGTACTGATAAAGTACTGCATTTTTCTGTTGAGGAGACACTGCATTTTTTGGGAATGTACCGAAAAAGTACTATAAAAGTACTGACTTTTAGCCAGCCTGTTTTAGTAGACACCCTGGTTGCGTTAATATTGGATGTAAAACACGATGTAACGTAAGCTGCTGGTCGATTTTTTGTGTGTTAAATTGCCCTGTGTCAAATCTACCAAATTTTTTGGTTAAAGGGACCAAATCTACAAGTTGATTATTTATGACCTTGTTAAACATTAGTCGCCAGCCTTTAGAGTCGAATTTGGGCCACATCTGTGATTGTCCAATACGCTAGCCACAAGTCGAGAACTCTGTTCCTGGAAAGGAAAACTAGAGTGCACAAGTTCGGCAGGAAACTTTCTTCATGATCCGATGTCTCAGAGTATCCTACGGTTTGGGTCGAGTTAACACTGATGTATGTTGAGCAATCGATCTGGTTGGGTTGATCTGACACAGAAATAGTAACAAGAAGTGAACAGAGTGACATCAAACACGGCAAATTTTAACTGTGTAGGGAGTATGGAGCGATTCTACTGGTTGAAACGGGTGTTTCCTGTACACTAAGGGGCACTATTGGCATATCTGCAGTTTCTCTTTTCGGTTGCTGTTAGCTGCAGATGACCAACTTATCATCGGACTGCCTCGTTTAAATGAGGTTTTCTTCGTTTCCTATACTTTACCAATATTACTATTCAAAAATTCCCGGCAGATTCTTTTACTAACGATTTTTGTTATGTCTCTGTTTCAGGTATGTATACACTCTCGATTGAATAAAGTCAGCCTCTTGGTCATAAGATAAGTGCTTTCTTCAAGTTTATGATGCATGTGCATATACGAGGTTTTCTCGTCAAAATAACCACATAATTTTCTTTGGAAAATTAGTCAATGTGATTTCTTAAAAACTTCGTTTATTTTCTTCTCTGTCACCGGAATATATTCAGTATAAGCTTCAAACCATCCGTCTCCCCTCGTGAAAATAGAGAAAGAGCAAACATGTCGGAACATCGCAATGGAGATACGTGGTTTCGCCTTTCGAACATCGATTTACTGTTATGAGAAGATTCCCCCGTGATTTGCTTTTTCTTTTAATCTAGATAAAAGTCAACCCTCTTTTTCTTCAGACATTTATTTACTTTTCCGAGGGACAGCCAGGATAAATGTACTGCATTAAGGTAAAAGGAACCACAGGTTGTGGGAATCCGCCGTTTGTGGCTCCTTTTATTACTTAATGCAGTTCAAATGTCAGCGTATTTAGGACGATTGTAAGCTTTAACTCAAAGAGCCTTTATATCAACGGATAACGGGCAGTTTCAAATAGCAGCCGGGTCCATACTGCCGTTCTAAGAGAAAACGCCGTATGGAACTTCAGGCGTTGCCAAATTTTCTTTGATAAAACGTGTATTCCCTGGTAACCTTATGAATATTTTCCTCCCAATTTTTCAGATGATTTTGTTTGCAATTTAACCTAAAGATTCTGAAAATTTAAAGGGAAAATATTCATAACTTTCCTCCAAAATAAACATTTTATCGAAGGAAATGTGGCAACTCTCGAATGTTCATACGTCGTTCTTCCTTAGCACGGCAGCATAGGAGGGGTTGTTTTCCATGGAAACCCGCCCGAAAATAAAGATGGGTGCACAGGCGAAGTCTAAAAGTTACTCCTCGTTCCGCCCTCTGTGCTGTAAAGTTTCCGCATTTTTTAGATTCCCTCTCCGGAACGTATATTTTATCACGCCAAGAAGTTGGACACAGACGAATCATTTATGTCTTGTAGTTTCCCGCGAAACCCCAAATTCGGCTCCTCAATTAATTTTAAAAGAAGGAAATAATGAATTTCAAAATGTACATCCGCGGTCATTTTTCCAGTGGTCAGAATATCGTTTTCACCCTAGACAATGGAATGTAACTCCAGCTGGACTACATTTTGCAATAAAGAACTGCGATTTTCAGCTATCCGTAAAAACACTTATGTGCATAGGGGAGGCCAATGGTACATCCGTTGTTTCTTAACTGAGCTAGAAATTCTAGTCCCTAATTGCGAAATGAAGTCCATTTCGAAGTTGCAAAATTGACACAAATAATTCAAGTTTCTACTAGAATATGACCCGGCTATTTCTCTCCAAAATTTTAATGATTTTCGGGTGTTCCTAGAAGAAAAAAGTTTAATTTTCAGTTGATATGGCCCAAAAGTTTTTAGAGAAAATAAGATGCGCGAGAAGCGAAAAAAAGCTAGACAGGAGACATGAGTAGTTACGTCCATCTTGTCATTTCCCTCACGAAAGAACGTTACCATATTTCAATGTTGTCAAATTTCTTGCCGGAAATTGCCGGTTTACTAGGTGAATATCGGGCCTTTCTTAATGAAAATTTCCTTAATTTTTTCTCTGATTCCATGCAGAAAGTCGGTAAAATTTGAGTGGAAAATTGCCCAGGTACATTGGTAAAAAACGTAATAGTTTTAGACAATTTTGCAACCATGGAATAGAGTTACGTTACTTCGTTCGGGAAACGACGGGGTAATGTTCTTATCCATATCTAGTGCAGAGAAAAGCAAGAATGTCGAGTCTCCCTTTTGGGCAGATTTCGAACTTTTTTTTCAACCCTTCTCCTTTGCTCATCATAATTTTTAAGCGGTTTCCCATAAAATACAATCCTTTCCTTCATCATAACTCTGTTTACAGCTGCCCCACGGGGAAACTGGGGTATAAAATCAATGCCGAAATGAAGGTTTTAATAAAGGGGATTAAACGATTTTATGATTGAAAAGCGAGAGCATTCTTCCCCCCTCCCCGCGCGCTAAAAAGTCTCCAGCTTCCAGGCTCCCGCATTGCATTAGGAATTCTAGTCGTCGCACAGTGGAACAAATGAATGAGGGTAATCGGACAAAGTTTCAAAGCCCAAATCTTTGTTAATATAGAACATAGTAGTTAAACATTGCTTGCATGATTTTATGCGTAAAATCTCTCCTAAAAAGCATCCCTTAATTAATGACAATAGGAACCTTACAATTTGTAGTTTAACTAATAAATGTCATGTCCGACTCTCAAAAAATTGCTTCATCGTGCGTCGGTCGAGTTTTTAATCCCTAGCATCCCTTGCGGCTACTTCCAGTGCAACGGAATGGAGTTGGAGAGCGAGGAGAGGGGTTGAGGGGTAGCGTCTAAATCGTTGGCTTTCCAGAATAACCAAGTTATGTTTTAATCACTCAATCTTAGCTCTGTTGCTGTCTGTCATGACGACGATGACGTGGCATGATGAAAAATAACCCGTCAACGTCATCATTTCCGAATTCACGACTTTATCACTGCGGCGTTTACAAACATTTTTCTTGGCTCGTATTTTGTAACTTCTTGTTTTGCTCCTTTAGTATGGGTACGTTGCGCTAGAGTCCCTTTATACTGAGAGTAAAGACAATGTAAATCCACTTCTGATTGGTTCCCGTATTTTAGTAAACGGGAATAAAGATTACATTTTCGCCGATTGCAAAGATTATAATATGGAATGGACCAGGGAATTATGGGTTAAGCAAGAGAGAAGGGACCGAAGGAACGGAGAAAGGAATTTGAGAATGGGCCGATCAAAGATTGAAAAACGTTCAATTTCTGTAATCTCTATTCCCGTTTGTGACTCCATGAGGGGGTGTTGTCTTGACTCTTCTGTATAAAGGGACTCTACGTTGCACTGGTGACAAGGACCATAGTTGGACTGCATCTTCAAATAAGAAATTTGGCAACACTCTTATGCTCATACCGTCCTTTTCCGGCCATAGTCTCACAAGCGCCATGCGACGTTTCAAAATTTCCGCCGCCATTTTTTTTAACAGAGAAATTGCTCAACGAAGCTGTCCGGAATTTGCACTGAATTTTCTTTGTGCTGCCGATAAAATTCTGTGAAATGTCGAACAGATTCAACCAACGATTTCTCTGTAAATAAATTAAATCTTACGAAAATTTTGAAACGTCGCAATGCGTTTGTGATACTTTGGCCGGAAGGTTACGACGGATACGACGTTTTTACTCAGCGTGGCAGCGTTTCCAACGATGAGCACACGACCCAACTTCCTGGACGGTGAACTCGGGTATCTATTCTGCCGTCTTAAGGAAGAACGCCGTATGAACATTCAAGAATTGCGAAAGTTCCTTCTGTAAAATGTTTATTTTTGAGGAAGGTCATGAATATTTTTTTTCCTTGAAATTTTCAGGAACTCCAGGTGAAATTGCGAACAAAATAATCTGAAAAATAGAAGCGAAAATTGTCATGTGTGTACCAGGAAATTCGTGTTTCATCAAAAGGATTGTGTAACTCCTGAAGGTTCATACGGCGTTTTTCCTTAGCACGGCAGTATTAGTTCATGAAAACGTTCCGGGAAGGAAGTTGCGGGTGAATTATCGGCAAATGTAGCAACGTGATTTAAGGGCGCCACGCCGGGTGGCATTAGACATTCATTACGCGGAGTCCCTGCACATTACGCGGTGTGTCCCATCGAAGAAAGTGATTAAAATAATACGCTCGTTACCAGTCCCCCCGAG
>NW_017547105.1:775252-803625 GCF_001854935.1 Bemisia tabaci | reverse complement strand
GATACCCCCCGCCCGGACAAACGGTCTTTGGTATCATCCGCATTGCCAGCTTATGAATTTTTCCCCGTAATGCACCCATGGCTGGCATTTTTCATGAAAAATTAAAGCTTGGATCATCTGCAATGTTTCGTGAAAGACAGGGTTGCTACAATCAGGGAAAACCGGGAAATTTCAGGAAATTTTAAAAAGTCAGGGATATCTGGGAAATGTCAGGAAAAATGACGAAAGTGTCAAGGAATAAAATATAAAATTTAAAAAAACTTACTAGCCAGAGAAATTTACAAATCCTACGCGTTTCAACCCGTCACACGGTGTGGCGATATGGGTAAAAGGTCGGACATGGGCGATTCCGGGATTGTGAATGTTTAGGACCGGAAATGTGTTCTACGAGTATTATATTATATGGATTTGATGATAGTTTTTAAATTTTCATCCCCCATATTGATGGTACAGGCCTCTAAAGTCCGCTAAGTCGGCAATCTAAAATTTCCTCTAAAAACGCACCAATGTTTGTACATTCTTTAGTCTATTTTAACATTTCATGAGACCTTTTCCAATGACGTAATCTTACTCTATGCAAGCTGCTGATCGTTTTTCACTACTAAAATGTAGCCGTAAATAGGGTTGAATACGATTTATGCCGTCTGAAAGTCCTCGCGCCGAAAATGCTGAAAATAAAACTTTATATTAACTTTCGTTCCAAGTGCCAAGGAGTGCCACGCTGGGACTTGTTGGGGCAGACCCACAGGACCCCTGAGAAGCCTCCTAAACAATTTTTAGCTGCTAATATCTGCTACTCCGACGGCAGCATGATATTATCTGATATGAAGTCGGTTGCGCGAAATCGGTTTTTATCACTCCGCGCAACCAATTGTTGATATTTCCCTAAGATCCATCACGCAGGTAAGTGGTCAAAGGTTAAAATAGGCTAAGTACGTGTAAAAGAAGTTACTGGATGCAGCAGTAGTAGTGTAATTTATTTACTTCTATGTATAGGACATTTCAGAAATTTAAATCGTTTCTGTTATTTATCATACTAATAATGAATGGTAAAGAGGCTAGAACTGTTATTATAAGTTTAAATAATGTGACTACTACTCACACTGGTTGGTATCCTCATTTTATAATAATTATAAACACGGCAATTATAGAAATTTCGAATATCATGTAGAATATCATTAAATTTCACCTGTAGAAAGTCATTATTAATAGGACTAATATTGTAAATATATACTTAAGTATTACACATTTTAGTCTGACTAATTTTACCAAAAATTAAAAAACAGTATTCATATTGATAAATTAAGCTGGATGTAGCTAATTAGCTACATATGGTAGTGGATGAAGTAGTCGAGAGTTAACGTTTCGTTTGGTCATGAAGGGCAAATAGATATGTTGTTTAAAATCTCGTTTCTTCTATTTTATTCAATTTTTTTTGTTCCTATATTAACAGCAGTATTAAGATATACAATTGTGATTACGTACAATGCTGCTCATAAAGCCAGGTGGAAAGAGAAAAGGGATGGCTGCAAATATTTTAAGAAGTGTCGAACGTTTAAATCATAGAAATGCATTCATTTGCGAGATGGAAATCAATGTTTTTAGTCTTCTTTAGAAATAACTTATGTAAATAGCAATTTTTCTCGGATTTTTATCACTCAAATGGTAAAAGTAAAGGCAGGTTTGAAATTTACAACAAAAATTACCCTATGATCACGCTCCTTGATTCAAAATGATGCGTTTTAAAGCCACAGTTTCGAGGTGGTTCAGGAAATCAATGTTTTTAGTCTTCTTCAGAAATAACTTGTGTAAATAGCAATTTTTCTCGGATTTTCATTACTCAAATGGTAAAAGTAAAGGCAGATTTGAAATCTACGACAAAAATTGCTGCAGGTGTGTCCTCCTTACTTAAAAATGATGCGTTTTAAAACCGCAGTTTCCAGGTGGAAATCAATGTTTCAGTGTTTTTCAGGAACAACTTATGTAAATAGCAATTTTTCTCGGATTTTCATCACTCTAATGGTAAAAATAAGGGCAGATTTGAAATCTACGACAAAAATTACCCTGGATAAGTCCTCCTTACTTAAAAATGATGCGTTTTAGGGCCACAGTTGACAACAAAACGCAAGTTGTCGAGCGCATGTCCGGGCAAACCGGCCTTTCGCCACACCGTGCGTCAGGTCATCATCAGGGACGCGACTCAAAGGAATAGTTCAAGGAATTCATCAGGAATTCATAATGTC
Source organism: Bemisia tabaci (assembly GCF_001854935.1). Lineage (NCBI taxonomy): Eukaryota > Metazoa > Arthropoda > Insecta > Hemiptera > Aleyrodidae > Bemisia > Bemisia tabaci. The sequence goes on along the minus strand of NW_017547105.1, from coordinate 801,382 downwards.
AAGGAATAATTGGACTACATTTTGCAATTTGGAACTATAAATTCTAGCCCGGTTTATAAACAACGTATGTGACATTAATTTCCCTATGCCTATAAGTGTTTTTTCAGATGAGCCAGAATTTATAGCTTCAAATTGCAAAATGCAGTCCAATTTGGCTGTGTTCTTTGCTACGAAACTCTTCTCGATCAATGATAAGATAACACAACAAGTCTAATCGAGAATATGTTCAGAAATGCTAAAATGTTTCCCTTTACCGTTTTTCTCGAAAATGGGACTTAAATAGTTAAATTTCGAATATTGTACCTTACCCCTTTGGTAAAGCTCTAGTGACGTCAGCGTCGACGACAAGGATGAGAACCTCGACGTGAGAGTCTCTAACTCCTGAGCCCTGTCCACCATGCCACCGTGCTAAGGAAAAACGCCGTATGAACATTCAAAAGTTGCCAAATTTCTTCTCAGAGTAAAGTTATTTTTGAAGAACGTTATGAATATTTTCCCTTCAAATTTTTAGGAACTTTAGGTGAAATTGCCAACAAAATCATCTGAAAAATCGGAGGAAAAATGTTTGCAAATTTTCCCAAAAATTCGTGATTTACCAAAGGAAATGTGACAACGTCTGAAGGTTCATACGCACTGAAAAAAAAAAATTCTCGGCGTTTTTACCGAGGTCCGTTGGTACCTTTACCATCTCACTTGTTTTACCAATTAATGGTAATTTTACCAAGACAGACTGTTAAGCTTACCTAAAAACCGGTATTTTTACTGTTTTTTTCAGGTAAGAATACCACTTTTATTGATAATCAATTCCCGGTAACTTTGCCATTTTATCTCGGTAATTCTACCACAGTCGATAAAAAATATTGGCGTTTTTACCAAGGTCCAGTAAAATTCCCGAGAAAGTTCAATAATTTTACCGAGATTTCTTGGTAAAATACCAATTCCATAAATGGTATTTTTATCAAGAAAAAACTGGGATCAAATAGAACCCTGAATTCTTGGTAATTTTGCCCTATATTCTCAGTAAATACACCGAGATTTTTTTTCAGTGCGGAGTTTTTCCTTAGCACGACAGAATGGTTCATCCACGGCGTTTTTCCTTAGCACCACGGCATAGTTACTGGATTGTTAATGTAGTTTAAAATGAAATAAATTAAAATGCAGCTAAAATGCATTAATCCTGAGTCGCGGGACTCGAGCTTCCTATTTAAACTAACTGCTGAGACTGTCACTCGTCAATCATCATTAGAAGAGTAATTGAGACGGGAAAAGTCCGACTCGTTTTAGTCTAATGCTCGGGTCTTTCGGATATATTTAGCTTGTTTCTGTCTTATTGCCACCCTCGGCCGGTATGAGTTCGAGAACGAATCAAGCTGCTAATCTTCTTTAAACAGAAAAAGATAGATTCATTGAAAGGAAGAATAATTAACACGGCTGACTTGACAATTGAAACGAAACTGAATGACAAGAGAAATTGGGTCCTGAAAGCACGTGGTCGTGAAAGAGCCTTTCGTTTATGATTGTACCCACATATTTTATTAACTAACGATGGGAACGAATTTCGAAATGGCGTCGTATTTTTAGAAAATTCAGACTAAATTATTGGTGAGTCGCTGTCGCAGGAAAGGTTACCTTTTCAACTTTGACATAAAAGAGCGTAAGAATTTCATTAGAGCACGATTATTGCATCAAAAATCACTGAAATCAACTCCTAACAACGATATTAAAGTTTTGATTTACACTGGTTACAGGAAATTTAAATTGCCCGGTCACAAGGAACTCAATACTCTACGTGAGTCAAATCGCGCCTAACAACGGTTTCGGCAGGCTTCTCAATCGAGCACTGTTCCTTCCCCAACCTCCATCGTTCAAAGTGTAAACAATTTGCTACAGCTGAGCCAAAGCGTTATGATTGAGGCTACCACATTTTCGTATTGCAGAGACTGCCACGGTAACGTTTAGTGTTCGATTTGACTCGCGCAGACCATCGAGTTTTCATGAGCGGGAAGTTTGAATTCACGCGTCAAGAAACATTAAATCGACAGAGCGCAGGGAAGAATTTCATGAGCCGCCCTGCGCCGTCCGCAGCGCGCATGGCGCACGACCTGCCTCTCATTATTACTCTTCATCCAGCGTTGAGAGTTCACTTACATATTACTTCACACGACCAGTGTGTCATTTTAAAAGTCGAAAATTTAAAAAAAAAATTACACTATTTACGAGTTTCTCCGCCAGGGAGCTTTCCCCGCAAGAAATTGTTCACCACCCGCCCGCGTCGGGGGCGCCGCGGCGTGCTGCCAGCGCGAAACGCACACTCACTGACGCCTACAAACCTAAGGCGATACTTCAAGCATTGCGCAATGCTTGAAGTATCCCTTTAGGTTTGTAGGCGTCCGTGTGCGTTTAGCGCGGCGTGCCGTAAACTTGCCCACCATCAATACAAATAGGTCAGGGTGTTAAAATGCAGGCAATTCGACATCAAATTCGAAATTAGCAACTCAAAAAACCATCATTTACGAAACTTTCGTGACCTTTCAGTCATTATCCGACTTATTTCTTCCTATTCTTGAGTGTTGGGCCATAGTGCGGCGCGGGCGGCGGCGCTCATGAAATTCTCCCCTGTGCTCAATCGACATTAAATATCTTTGTTAGGAGTCGATTTCAGTAATTTTCATTGCGCGAATTGTGTTCTACGTAAAATTTTGATTAAGAAACACGTATGAGAATGGAGATGTTGCATGTGTGAGGAATTTACGATTTGACTACTGATTTCTATGTAAAAGTTCGCGAGAAACACGATGGTGCCACTGGTTTTCTCTAAAATCAACTCTCAAGCTCAAAAAAGGCTCTGAAGTTGAGGCCAAAATGGAGGAGATATCCCACGCTATCCTGAGAGTCCGCCTCTACATAAAGACAAACTCTCTATGCAAAGATAGGGAGCTAATACATTGACAGGGCTGCCACTTTATTTAGGGACTCCACAACTGAAAACACAGGAACCCTGCTAATGTATTTCCTCCCTATCTTTGCATTAATAGTTTGTCTTGATGTAGAGGTGGACTCTCAGGATAGCGTGGGATATCCCCTCCATTTTGGCCTCAACTTGAGAGCTTTTTTTGAGCTTGGGAGTTAATTTCAGAGTAAAACCAGTGACACCATCGTTTTTTGCGAACTTTTACGTAAGAATCAGTAGTCAAATCGCAAATTCCTCACACACGCAACATCTCCATGCTTAACTTCGTACATTGTCTAGTGGTTCACAGGTCCCAAAAATTCGCCAATTCTGTCTCAATATTTTGACTCTAGTGACAACGAAGCATCGGGGCTTCTTCCGTGGGGGAGGGGGGGGGGGCTTGGACCGAGGAGGCGCCTTGAGGACGAAGCCCGGCGAAGAAGGAGTCTCGATCTGATCGAGGGTTCGTCGCGTGGCTGTTGTGGTCGCTGGCGTTTGGGTTGCGGGTGTTCCTCTCTTTCCGTGGCAGTTCCTCCGTGTAGGTCGCGTCAATGTTCACCTTCCCACGGACTTCGGCGGCCAATCGTCTCGATTCTGCCCTCCAATGTGTTTGCCTGGGATCCCTCGAACTCCTCCGTCATAATCGTGAGTACGCTCGCCTTTTTTCCGAACCGCCGCCTCACGCCTGAAACGAGCCAATTCTGGGTTGCAAGAGTCAGGAAATACCGGGGAAACCGAAAAATGTCACAGAATGTTAAAAAGGCAGGGAAAATTACGAAAATGTTGAAATCGTCAGAGAAAAATTGTCAAGTCACCTCTATTTGCCTGCTAGAATGGGTTTGGCATTTCGAAAAACAAATTTTGCCTGATAACTATTTTTAACTGTGTCTTTTTAAGAATCTGGAATTTGATCAATTGTTAGAGAATTTCACCAAAATCTGCGAGGGAAATCAGGGATATGTCAGGGAATTCATTTTTAAATCCTGTGGCAACCCTGCGTTTTCGCAACGAGCACTTCAATAATCGATTGTGTACCACAGCTATAAATGGGAAAATATCGACAATCGATCATTCACGCTTCGCTACTGCTTTGGTAGCGGTGCATTTTGCGCGAGGTTCGCAGAGGAAAAAACTCAGGGAAACACAGGAGAATCTTGTCAAATAAGAGCCTTTTTGTGTCCCTTATTTAAGGAGCCCAGGGATTTTCTTAAAATGTTGCCGAAAAGAAATCTTACCTTGAGAGGATCCTTTGGTGGAAGGTGCCTTTCCATGTTGAAAGTTCCAATAGACCACTAGACAAGGTGCGAATTTAAGCAATCTGATATGTGTTTCTTAACCAGAATTTCACATAGAGCACAATTCGCGCGACGAAAATTACTGAAACTAACTCCTAACGAAGATATTATCGTTTTTATTTTACATTGATTACGAGGAATTTGAACTGCCCGCTCACAAGAAACTCAAAGCTCTATATGTGAGTCAAATCGCGCACTACAACGGTTTCAACAAGCTTCTCAATCGAGTAATGTTCATTTCCCACCATGCGTTGTTCAAATTTTAAGCAATTTGCTACTGCTGAGCCAAAGCGTCAAGATTGAGGTTGCCAGATTTTTATATCGGAGAGACTGTCATGATGACGTTTAGCGCGCGATGTGAATCTCGTAGAGCATTGAGTTTTCATGAGCGGGAGGTTTGAATTCACGCATCAGGAATCATAACATATCTTCGTGAGGAGTTAATTTCGGTAATTTTTGTTGTGCGCATCGGTTTCTATGTGAAATTTTGGTTACGAAACATGTATCAGAATGCTGAAATTCGTACCTTGTCTAGTGGTCCATTGTAGTACTGCAGTGTTTTTCTCAACAATCAAGGCAAAAGCGCACGTCATCTCGTTGCAAGCTGATCATGGAATTCGATTGACAAAGCTATGTACAAAGAAAAGAAAAAGAAAATCGAGCGATCCTGTTGATGAAAGTGGATGATTGGTATAGTCAGAGGAGCCGAGTAATGGACTAACTAACATCAATCCACGGAAGACCCGCAATCGTCAGTCCATCATTTTCTCCTTTCCAACCGTTACAACCAATAGAATTGCCCAATTTTCACTTTGTCTACTTTTTCTATCAATTTCAATAATTTAGCCCGCAGATTAAATATCACCGATGTTTCCGATCACGATTTGCATACCATTATTTTCGTTCATACATATATAGCTGTCATCAAACACGAGTTTTAAGTGGTGTGCTAGATTGACTCCCATTTCAATCTCGCTAAGTGGTTTCACCATTTGTCCTCCTTTATCCCCTTGTCTTCCCTAAGCTGAGCATCATCTATCGTTTTTTGTCAATAGTTGCGGCTATCCTTTATGATTGTGTCGATCCATATACTGATGAAAAGGATATTTCCGAAAGTTAGTTCCCCTCAGAAACTAGTGACAACACCTACCGAAAACAGTAAAACCGAGTAAATTGCTATGGTCTTTTTTTCTTAAAAAAAAACACTAACAAACAAACTTATACGCACCGAATTTGAGCTTTTTGGGCTCCCTTTTGAAATTGCCTAGCAGACTGCAATACTTAGGAAACAAAGATAATCGTATTAAATTGCAGGTTTTTACTTGCATTTGTAGTCTTAGTGAACAATGTTACTTTTGTGGTAACAACATTTCAGTCCCAGTAACTACGCTGCATTTCTATCTGGACCGAAATTTTTGTCATTACAAGTAGCGATAACACAACGAACTAGACGTTGATCCGAGTTGGATCACTCACGTTTAGTTTTCCTTCAATTTATCGGGTAGGCAAAATAGCATCCTCCATGATCGGATAGTGGTATCACGCCTTATGCGTGAAACAAGCACCAGTAGCACTGGTTAGCAGACCCTCATATGAGTGAAGAGGAAGGTCTAGTCAGTAACGCTCGGTTTTCCTTCAATTCATCGGGTAGGCAAGATAGCATCTTTCATGCCCGAATAGTGGTATCACGCCTGATGTGTTCACTGTCCTCGTATCCGCAACCTTGTCGCATCATTCCGATTCATACTTTTCGAGTCACTAACGCCCAGTTTTCCTTCAATTTATCGGGTAGTATCCTCCATGCTCGAATAGTGGTATCACGCCTGATGCGTTCACTGTCGTTGTATCGGCCTTGTTGCATTATTCCGATTCCATACTTTGGTTCTTTCGTAAGGTTGTTGTCTTTACAGCGCTCCTGCAGCGATCATCGCCTCTTGCGCGGCATCCGCTCCGGGCAACGAGGCAGATTCTGGGATTTTACCTTTGACTCTCCTATGGTTTCTCGTCTCGTCCGCCGGAGGCGCTACGCTACGGTGGGTAGGTGTTGCGCAAAGCCGGGTGCTCGTTGTGCATTCTTGTCGTGATCATTTTCAGTAGCGGCAATAACGATGCGGCGCTGCGTTCGTTGCGGCGCTAATTAAGCCGGCCCGTGCGAGTGGCGTCGTCCATTAGCATGGACTCGCGGTGCGGTGCGAAGGTCGGCGTCGCGACGCCGCGGCCGCGCGTGGGCGAGGGTGCCCGGCCGGCGCCTGCGCGCCGCCGCGCCGACGTCCGCCGTCTTTTGTTCTTGCGAGCGTTGGACGGATAATGCTCACACGGAGGTATACGTGTTTCGGTAAACCGTGGAATGTAAATAAAGTCTTGCTACGAACATTTTGTGGCATAGGGGAATAAAGGAGATGGTTGGATTTCGGGCATTTTGTATTTCGTCGATGAGGTAGATACAGGGTTGACACAGTCGGGGAATTCCGAGAAATGTCAGGAAATTTAAAGAAGTCAAGAAAAATAACGAAAGAGTCAGGAAAAATTTTCAGTTACTAGCTTTTCAGAATGAATTTTACGTTTAAAACAATACATTTCGCCCCAAAACTATTTCAAATTTTTTTTATTATTATAGTGAAGCTGAATTACCTATCAATAACATAAATAATAAGATTAGATTGAATAATTAAATATTTTTTTATATGTCGTTTTGCCATATTGAGTATTTCATTTGTCAAGAAATACTCAAAGGCATCCGGGAAATCAAGGAAATGTCAGGGTATTTCAGTTTCTAAATTTTGTGGCAACCCTGTAGGCACAGACGCTTTTTGGCATCGATTTTCCTGAAAATTGTGTATTTTATGGAAAAAAGTCATTCAGTGTTCCGCGCATGTTGCACTGTCATTGACGCTCAATAGATGTAATTATTTTCTCTCTTGATAAAAAATCCTCGTTATTTTTGTGTTGCAGGTGAGTTTCTGACAAAATTCATTTAACTAGTGTACATGACTCATTCACACTCGTAAGTTTACCTTAACGATTAAATTTTTTTGCCCAAAATTACCTGTCTAATTTTAGTCCTAAATGTCTCAGGTTTTTTAATAAAACCAGTAAAATTTTCAGCCAGAAATATCCGAGATTCTCCGGTAAAAATTCAACGTGCAAGGAGAAATTTGACAAAATCGAAATGTAGTTACGTTCCTTCGTGGTAGAACTACGACTCGGAATCGCATTTCAATGGACGGAGGGGGCGGAGGGAGGGGTGGAGGGCGTTTGTCGCGTGGCGCGAGGTGTGATCCGCCCGGCTCGGGGCGCGAGTGGCGAATAATAGCGGGGAGTACGCGCGGCGAATAGCGATGAGCCGCCACCGCGGACAACAAAAAGGACGCCGTCGTCGTGGACGTCATCGCACCTCCGGGTCCGAGTTCGGATTACGTCAACCCAATTGATTTATGCCCAGCCCGTCCCCGGCCCCGATTCGCCGATACCCGTACCGCCACCGGACCCGGACCCTCCGGTTTACGATACCGTCCTACCCCGTGTCGGGGGTTGCCGGACATTCTTGTCGTAGGTGTCTTCTCTCCGTTTGAATGTATGGTAAATCATCGATTTTTGGATGGAACGGGTGCTCGCTACAACATCAGATGCGTTGTTAAAGTCCACAACTGCACGGAGAAAAAAGCTTCGTGCGTGGAACCCAAAGTTTAAGTCATTTGGATCTCTGAAGTTTTCGGATTGAGCATCTGAACACTTTAGATCTAGCTGTCGAGGTCCGGATCACACATCTGAAACTTCAATTCTTACATCTGAAGTACTTCGGCTTTCACATCCGAAAACTTCGGTTCTCACATCCGAAGTACTTCAGATGTAAGAACTTAAGTTTCAGATGTGTGATCCGAACCTCGACAGCTAGACCTAAAGTGTTCAGACGCTCAATCCAAAAACTTCAGAGATCCATATGACCTAAACTTCGGGTCCCACGCACGAGGTTTTTTTTGTCCGTGCAAAAATGTCATCAATGAGCCTGTACTTTGATTGTGCGATACGGACATTGCGCTGCTACACGTTCTGTGTCTTTCAGAAGCAATATTATCGTAATGTACAAATTAAGCTACGAAATTGACCCATGACGCGTAGTTGCATTAATATTGAACAGTTTGAGATCAACATAGTGAGGATTCAGTGAAAATGAGAATCGGACTCTATTTTAACGGATGTCGCTCATTGACTCAATGTGTGAGAGAGGGATAGCGTTATGCATTATACCTCTCTCTTACCCACACTGGAAAAAAACACATTGGATCTAGAGTGCAGACTCTTAAAAACATCGACAAAAAAAAATACTCTTGATTCAATCAGAATTAAGCTTAAATCAAGAACCAAGCCTCTTAATTTGAGCGGATTTTCTTTTGATTTAAGCTTAAATCTGATTGAATCAAGAGTCCTTTTTCCTGTCAATGTTTTCAAGAGTTTGGACTCTAGATCCAATGTGTTTTTTTTTCCAGTACAAAGTGCCATTGAGCGACGATGAAGACGACAGTGCGAGGTCTCTAAAATATACCGTCACTAACCGTGACTAGTCCTGGCGAAAACTCTTTTGTTCCGACTCGCGAAATGTGATCACGGGTGCGTTCCGCGATTAGCACGGCGCGAATTGTTTATTCTCGGCCGGTCGGTCATTAGTCGGGCGCGAATGGATTTTCAACGCGCGATCTACGCCGCTGGCGCTCGAGCTTTTAAACGCGGTAGCACGCGTTGGACGGTCAGTAGCCGCGGACACGGGTGCCCAAGGTCGCGGGTTCGAGCCCCGGGAGCGCGGATTCCGTGTCCGGTTGTGACCAAGTCGTCGTGAAACCGAAATTTGGGTGAACGACCTCTTGGTGGATCGCTTTTTTGGTCGATCCTCAAATCTTAACGCAATCTATACCTAATAATCCCTGTAGACTAGAGAGGACAAATCTAGATTTTCTGTACTGCCGTTTAAAGTAAAAACGCCATTTCCATTCAACGCTTTTTCAATTTCTTTCTGACATAAAGCTGTTTTACAAAAAACCTTATAAATGCTCATCCTTCATTTTTTCAATACAACTCCGCCACACCATTAGGAACTAAAAGTTAAAAAATGAACCCTTGTGGCAATTGCATTTTCTTGTAATAGAGCAGTACGTGCTGGAGAAAATGAAATCATTTTCAGTGGAGTTGCGGCGTTTTTGCTGTGGATGGCAGTATTCCACATAGATGCCTTCCAGATTATTTTTAAAATTACAAATTATTACATATTATTTCAGGGTTGTCACAGTCAGGGAATACTGGGAAAAGTCAAGGAAATCCTGGAAAAGACAAGAAAAACGACGGAAGTGTCAGGGAAAAATTGTTTATTGACTCTCTTAGAATGGATTTGAATCTGAGATAACTTTTGCCTGAAAACTATTTCAAATTATGTTTTTCTGGCCGTATGGCGTATCTTTAATTGTCAGGGAATTTTACCCAAATGTACCAGGGAAATGTTAGGAAATTTCATTTTCTAAATTTTGTGGTAACCCTGTGTCGTTTAGCAACAGTGGAATGGTTCCTGATTGGAAAATACAATCTCACTTATAAGCGAGAAAATTTTGTTTCCTTTTCACACGCAATTGACGCAAGCTGGTGGGTAGCAATGATGACGTCATGACTCTGCATTACGCAATGTTTTCTCATTGATTGTAGTTTATACCTTGGAAATCAAAGGTCAAGTGCATTCTATTGCTGCAACCCCTCAAACTCCCTCGTAAACTCGTCAATTCAGACTTTCTTTTCTTGGAAGAAAGCGACCGTTTGTCTGAGTGCATTAATGAGGAGCCCTCATTAATGCACCGCGACGGATAAAAAAGTAAATATTTTTAACAAAGGAGGTGTAGGTCAGTGTCAGTGTTGTCGTGGCGGCCACGTGGACGATTTCGCCTTCATTTCTGCGTATCGGCAAAAACGCGTTTTGTGAGGTTAAAATAGTTGCCTACTCGCCTCCTTCACTATCCTCGTAAAATTTTCAAAAGAAGTTGGTGACGCAGCGCACCCTTCCGGCCAAAGTATCACAAGCGCCACCAACGTTTCGAAATCTCCGCCGTCATTTTATTTTTTTGCAGAGAAATGGTTGGTTGAATCTGTTTGAAAATTTCACTGAATTTTATCGGCAGCACGAGGACAGTTCAGTGAAATTTTTGGACAGCTTGTTGGAAAATTTTTCTGTAAAAAAATAAAACGGCGGCGGAAATTTTAAAACGTCGCGTGGAGCTTGGGATACTTTGGCCGGAAGGTGACGAGATATTGAACACAGCAGGCGTGCGTGATACGACTATTCGAGCATGAGGGATGCTGTTTTGCCTACCCGGTGAATTGAAGGAGAATTGTTGTGAGTGTCTCTCTACCCACGTTTTTCAAATCCTCGTGTTTAATTTTGAGTTTTTTTTTCTCTCTCTAAACTGCTCGGCCTGGTCGGCTTTGTTGGACAATTTTTCTGTAAAAAAATAAAATGGTGGCCGAAATTTTGAAACGTCGCATGGTGCTTGTGATACTTTGGCCGAAAGTTGACGTCTCTGTAAACTCAGGTGCGCTGATTTTCTCTGACCAATCAATCAATTCGAGCTTGAAAAATGGACTTCATTTTGCAGTTAGGAACTACAATTGTTTTTGCCTCATTTTAGAAACAGAATATGTGCCATTAATTTCCCTATGATGGTAGGTGTATTTATAGATGATAGTAAAATAGTTTTTCCATTGCAAAATGCAGTTTAATTATCGTCAGGTTATGTTAAAAGACTCTTTCAGTGTTTAGATCCTTTTAAGTTCATTCGACATTCTTAATCATCCCTGGAAACGTTTAGAATGTGTCAAGTCAATTCTATAACGCCTACCAAAGTCGGGAAATGCATTTTTCTATTTTGACGTTTAAAAATCTCCAATTGTGATTTAGTTTTATTCATTTATTTATTTTTTTTTAATGAAAAAACAACCGAGATATTCCTTTGAAATTTTCTACAATGAACGTTAGGTAAATTTCTTTAAAATTTAAAGTTCTTCAAATTTCAGTTCTTTAATCATTAAAAAAAGTTTACAACTAGGAGGAATATTGGAAGCATCACATTTGGAGAAATACTTTTTCGGAAGAAAGAAATCGATGGATTAATTGGACTGCATTTTGCAATTTGGAACTATAAATTCTGGCCCGGTTTTAAGACAACGTATCTGCCATTAGTTTCCCTATGCACATAAGTGTTTTTTCAGATGAGGCAGAATTTATAGTTCAAAATTGCAAAATGTAGTCCAATTATGATCATATTCGTTTCTTGAGAATCCTCTTTACCATCGCGGACACCCACAAGATGCAATTTTTTTTGGAAAAGGTTGAACTATGTATTTTTAAGAGTCCTGCCCACTCCTTCCAAAAGCGCGGGAAACGAAAAAAATATCGAGAATCTCTCCCTACCACCAAAGTTCTTCAAAGTTCAGTTTTTTAATCATTAAAAAAGTTTACAGCTAGGACGAATATTCGAAGCATCACATTTGGAGAAATGCTTTTTCGGAAGAAAGAAATCGATGGATTAATTATGATCATATATTCGTCTCTTGAGAATCCTCTTCACCCTCGCGGACACCCACAAGATGCAATTTTTTTTGGAAAAGGTTGAACTATGTATTTTCTAAGAGTCCTGCCCACTCCTTCCAAAAGCGCGGGAAACGAAAAAAATATCGAGAATCTCTCCCCACCTCCAGACAAGAGAAACTTCCCTCTTTCGAGACTTTCCTTTCCGCGAATTAACCTCTACAATAAGCACGCAGCGCGAAGTATTCCAAAAACAAACTTCAAATGCCACAGTTCATACTCGCTTATCATCGATTTCCACCGCGTTTACCCCGTTACGTGAGCTCTTTCGATTTGGAGCAGGTGGATTTCAGTGGCGGGGCGTGAATTGCGATGTATCGATTGTTTTTCCATTTAAACTTATGGTGAAGAATCGATTATTAAGGTGTTCGCTGCGAACACCCTGCTTATCGATCCTTTTCCATAGTTTTAAATGACATAACAATCGATTTATCGAAATTCACGCCAAGCTACTGGTGGATTTTCGGGATTTTTTAGCACCGTTAGATGTAACGGCTCTTTCGAGGACCATTACGTCATGTTTAACGGCACCAAGTTCATCGTCATCTCGCGTGTAACGTATCAAGAACCCTCGCTTTCGGAAAATCGAAGTTCGTGGAAAATTCACCGTTGTTCGGCCCACATTATGAAAATGCAAAATCAACTCAAGGTTGACTTATTTCGCGAAGAATTTTCAATTTACCCTGACGAAAAACGCATCATCTATCGAAAGCCTGGCATCATACTTCGAGTCGATCTTATAGGGAAAAGTATGATTTTACAGTTTTGTTCTCTTGATGGGCACAGAGCTGACACACGCCAGTCGTTGACTTAACTTGGAGAGAAATTTTTTGGAACTTAAAGATGAAAATTAGTTCAAATCAGTCACTGGGGACTCCCAAAAAAACCGAACCGTTATTTAGAGTAATTAAATTAAAAAGGACTATCTTAATTGTGACCTGAGCTGTGAGACTTACAAGATTATATGCGCTACAGGGCCCATATTACAATGAATATAGTTCCTTTTCCTTAAATACTTCTGTTTTCGGCGGGTCACCTCAGATAGCGGTTCTAGGCGCCTCTTGAGTCAAATCACAATATCGTCTCATGAATTTTTAATCCAGCCACAAATAAGCTCTCCTAATCCTGCGATCAATTGGACGTATTTCTGTCAATCAGAACTATGTTCACAAAGACATGATCCCTGAGACCCATAAGAATATATGCACAACAGGGCTCACGTCATAATACACACAGTCCCATTTGGTAGAAATATGTCCAATTAATCCATCGGTCAAAGTAATTCGAACCGTAACTCCGCCGTGCTGAGAAAGAACGCCGTAAAAACGTTCAAGAGCTGCCAAATTCCCTTCGATAAAATGCTCATTTTTGAGGAAAGTTACGAATATTTTCCCATGAAATTTTCAGGGTGTTTCGGTGGAATTGCAAGCAAAATCATCTAAAAATTCGGAAGAAAAATATTTTTAAGTTTACCAGGAAATTCGTGTTTTATCAAAGGAAATTCCGGAACGCCTGAAGGTTCATACGGCGATCTTCCTCAGTACGGTAACCTTTGTCTCGTCGACTTTGTCAAGCTTCTTGTATTTTGCCTATCGACGAGGAATTCATTCCACGTTCGGAGTTTCGTCGAATTATTAGGTGACTGAATATTGAAGATGCTTTATATTCCTCGCAAGGTCGGATTTTTTCAAGAAGTAACTCCCGAGATTCGAGTTTCGTGGAAGTCCCTGAATCTGAAATTAAATACCCTCGTAGTGAAAATCAATAAGTCTATCCGAGCCCTGAGAGAGTTGGACGTGTTTATGCTAAAAGGAACTATGTGCATGGGTTTTGCATGAGACACAGTTCCTTTTATCATAAATGCGTTCAATCTCCTCGAGGTAATAGAACTTACCGGTTTTGTTTGTTTGCTTTGTTCATGTACGTCGAGATACAAGTGAGTTATTTTTCGTGACCTTTCTGCCCCGGTCGAAGATTCATCACATTCCCAGTCATGTTCAGGTCGTTGAATATGGAATAAGCCACGGGATGCGTACTGGGTAATATTGATCCCTTCATCCTTACACATTCAACACACCAACATTCCTTCGAACACGCTCTAATATACAGTATACACCATCGTAATATACGGATGGACCTGTTGCAAACTTCAGCTGGAGCATAAAGAGGAGTTTCTCACAAAAAATGGCTCAAAAATCAAGATGAGCGCATGATGAAAGTCTAAATTACACTTCTAACGTCATCAACAGTGACGTTCGTCACAGGAAAAAAAGTCTCTTGGTTCCAGAATCCAGACTCTCAAAAATTTGACAAGAGAAATACTCCTGATTCCATCGGATTTTTGCTGATTAAAAGAAAATCCACTCAAATTCGAGTCTGGCTCTCGATTCGAGCAAAAATCCGATTGAATCAAGAGTATTTTTCCTCTCAAAATTTTAAGAGTCTGGACTTTGGGCCCAAGAGATTTATTTTCCAGTGGGCAAACACACACCCCCTACCCCCCTCCCATCCCTACAGCTGCATGAAGCCTCAGTTAGCTGAGCCAATCAGAAATTGATTCTCTGATAGCCATACCCTCTCCACAACGGTATAAGTATACCCCACACGTAACGCAAACCGCTAAATAAACAGTTACTTTCGCAGCAGAAAGTTTCGGGTCGAAAATAAACAATCAAAAGTTACCTCGGATGAAAGTTCAAGGACGTGTAACGTTTCACGTTCTAAAATTGAACGAGGGAGTAAACGGGAAACCTCGCGCTTCGGAGTTTCCTCGTTCTACGAGAAAACGGTTCCTCTGCAATCCTCACAAGGATCAAAATTCAGGGAAAGGGCAATTGAACCGATTATTTTTCAAATCTCGTGAGTGCCAAAATTTCGGATGCGAGGAAAACAAGTAAAACCATTTTATTCGCTTTGTCGACAATCTTCGAATTCCAAAGAACGTATGTTCTTCACGGAGAAAAAAACCTCGTGCGTGGGACCCGAAGTTTAGGTCATATGGATCTCGGAAGTTTTCGGATTGAGCATCTGAACACTTTAGGTCTAGCTGTCGATGTTCGGCTCACACATCTGAAACTTCAGTTCTTACAGTACTTCTGAAGTACTTCAGATGTAAGAACCGAAGTTTTTCGGATGTGAGAACCGAAGTTTTTCGGATGTGAAAACCGAGGTACTTCAGATGTAAGAACTGAAATTTCAGATGTGTGATCCAAACCTCAGAAGCTGGACCTAAACTGCTTAGATGCTCAATCCGAAAACTTCAGAGATCCATATGACCTAAACTTCGGGTCCCACGCACGAGTTTTTTCCCCCGTGCATTGGCTTTCGTCTTTCACTCGCGGCGATTAGTCGCCGTGTGTATCCAGGCCTGAAGGAGCATACCTACGTTTCATTTACCTTGTGGAAAAACAAACCCTCTACCATCAAAATAGAGATTGGCGTTTACGTGATTTGGAAAATAATCGGTTCAATTTAAAGATTACGCGAGGATGGTTGCCGAGGGAGGCCGCGAAGCGCAAAATCTGGCCTCTACTTGGGAACCGCAAACCGCGAGAACTTTACTCAACGCGAGTTCAGCTTAAGCTTGACTTGATTTACGTGCAGATACTCTGCGGTTTGCGCATGGCACATGTCCGCCGTGACCGCACCGAGCGGCATCTGTCTGAATTTTGCATGTATCCAGACTTCGCTGCAGGGTGCCCTCCTGTCCGGCCTAAATATAGGTCGAGTTGCTTGATTTGTCAAAGAACTCGGTTTCGATGCGAAAATATAGATATGACATGTCGCAAGAAATTACCAATCGCCGGCCCTTTGCAAGCGGCTTACGTGGTGTTTCGATAAATAGCGAATTGAGTCAGTGAGAACAAAAACACACCAACTCGGTGACTCGAAAGTACTCAAATTTCATTAAAGACAGTTAATTTACATGAAGGTCGTTGAAGTTAGCGAGTCGGTTCCAACTTGGACCTTTAAAGTGGCCATAAGCACTTGTCTTTCGGCAGCAAAAATCTTTTTCTAGATAGATTTAAAAGTGAGAAAATGCACCGCCTAGTGACGTCATCTGGCGGCATTTCCCATCTAAACACATGTATTTTAGCAGATTAGATAATTTTGTGGAGGAAGATATTGTGCATACGATATCAAAACCAGGCAGCTGGTTTGGTATGAACATGTGCGGAGAATGGCAGATAGTAGGTTGCCCAGAAAGGTATTTTATTGGGTTCCTCCCGGAAGAAGGCGGCGTGGACGTCCAGTAAAAGATTGGCGAGAGGGAGTGGAGGGGGAGATCAGACGGTGTAATCTGCCCGATGATCTGTGGGAGGATCGATTCCGATGGCGATTTGGAGTCGCAGAGCGCTCTAGTGCGCTGAGGTAGCGGCTTGGTATGTATGGTAGATAATTTTGTCATGTCTTCTCCAATAACTGTTCAATTCATGAGCCAAGGGTATCCTCGTGTTCAGTTCACTCAGTAGTTTCCACCTAAACACGAAATTCATCAAATGTCAGACAACTGCGGATTCTCTATAGGATCGCTCCATACTCCCTATGTCTTCGTAGTCTATAATTAATGTCAACAATCAACCGGCTGAGTATATCCGAAAGTTCCGTGTGCCGTGCTTTTACGTCGTGTCTAGGCCAGACTCCGGGAAGGTTGCCAAAGTCTGTGATGAATTTTACAGATTTTACATGGGTTTAAATGGCGAAGAGGCTGATTTATCAGCACCATTTGGAAATAATGGAGGTATTGCATGTGTGAGGGATTTGCGATTTGACCATTGCTTCTTTTGTAAAAGTTCGCGAGAAACACGATGGTGCCACTGGTTTTCTCTGAAATCATCTCCCAAGCTCAAAAAAAGCTCTCAAAGTGAGCCCAAAATAGAGGGGATATCCCACCCAATCTGAGAGTCCACCTCTACATCAAAACAAACTCTCCATGCAAAGATAGGGAGCAAATAATACATTTGCAGTGATGCCGTGTTTTCAGTTTTGGAGTCCCCAAATAAAGTGGGAACCCTGCTACTGCATTTGCTCCCTATCTTTGCATGGAGAGTTTGTTTTGATGTAAAGGTGGACTCTCAGGGTAGGGTGGGATATCCCCTCCATTTTAGCCTCACTTTGAGAGCTTTTTTTGAGCTCGGGAGATGATTTCAGAGAAAACCAGTGGCACCATCGTGTTTCTCGCGAACTTTTACATAAGATTCAGTGGTCAAATCGCAAATCCCTCACACATGCAATATTTCCATTGACTCGGCGCCGGGACGGGATGCGTCCGTCAGTTTGGGGTCCGCTCTTGACCCTGAGGCCGTGGAACAGACGCTTGTCTGCACCCGCCCACGGGAGCCGCGCGCGAGGGCACCCGCACCCCCGGACGCGGACCCGGCCGGGACACCCAATTAGCCGACTTCAACACGAATTTGTCCGATATAAATAAATCCAAGAGCTCCGCCAGGGCGATCTCCTGCCCCGCGCGCTGCGCGGCTCCTGCGTCGCCAGAAAGAGCTCCAGCCACCGTTTTCAAAATCCATTTCTCCAACGTTTTCATTCTCAGGGTGTCTAGCATCAGGCAAAGCCGGAAAATATCAGGAATTTTGGCCGATCAGGAAAAAATCAGGAAAATCGGAAAAATCGGACGTTTTATCAAATTCTCCATTGGAGAATTTGCACGCAATTTTTTTATTGCTTCATCTGAAAGTGCCTAATGAGCTGAGTTCGCAATATTTTTCATAATTTTTTTCTGACATGGGAAATTGGAGAAAAATTGATTTAAAAGTGAGAAAATGTGCCGCCTTGTGACGTCATCTGGCGGCATTTCCCATTTAAACACATGTATTCTAGCAGAATCGGTTATTTTGTCATATCTCCTCTAATAATTGCTCAATTTATGAATCGAGGGTATCTTCGTGTTCAGTTCACTCAGAGGATTCCACTTAAACAGGAAATTCATCAAATATCAGACCCTTGCAAATTCTCCAAATCTCAACGGAGAAAGTCTTACTGCTTTTTGCCCACCGTGCCGCAGGAGTCGAGAAAAATGAGGAAAATATCAGGAATTCTCAAAATGAAAAAATGGATTACATTTTGCAATAAGGAATCACTATCTCTGGCTCTACCATAAAAGCACCTTTCTGCATAGGGAAACCAATGGCATGCATGTTGTTTCTAAAATAAGCCAAAAATAGTGGTTCCTTATTGCAAAATTTAGTCCAAATCAGGAATTTTTTATGAAATATCAGGAAAAAATCAGGAAAATATTAGGATTTTTCAAAATTAAAAAATACTAGACACCCTGTTTATCTAGTTAAGGCAGGGTTGCCGCAGTCAGGGAAAACCGGGAAATGTCAGGGAATTTAAGTAAGTTAGGGGACAACGTGGAATGTCAGGAAAATATTATCGAGTCACCTTTATTTGCTTTCTCGAGTGCGTTTGACGTTTCGAAAAACAACTTTTGCATAAAAACTATTTCTAACTACGTCTTTTTAACAATTTGGCATTTGAGGGGGTTGTAGGACAAGGCGCATAAGTGCAGATTTTGCTATTTCGACAAATACGTGTTTGAAGTTTCGAAATTACCCGAATCCTTAAACCGGAAAGAAAGAACAAACTAACTTTTTGATGCTTAAATATTGGAATTTGGGAACACATTTCTGAGAATATATACTAAAACTAGTTTTACTTAAAATCATTAAAATCGCAATTTTTTCAAAAACTGAACATATGCGCCTTGTCCTCCAAACCCCTCATTTATTCAATTGTCAGGGAATTCCACCAAACTCTGTCAGGGAAATCAGGGAAATGTCTGGGAATTTAATTTTCCAAATTCCCTGCATCAGGCAGTTCCTACTGTACGTGTTTTTGGCCATCCTACACATAATACTCATTTGCGAGTCTCTTCTTCATGGTACGTGCAGCCTAGAGTACCTATATAGGGAGAGTATGGACAACTCGAAATATGTAGCTCTTAGGGCCCAAAAGGGTAGGTAACCTTTGAAAACGAAAAATGTCACTGTCAATCTTTAGACTCCAGTATTAAACGAAAATTGACAAGAAAATTCATAAGTAAGCATTCTTCCGCAAAAATGAGTAAGTTTATGCAAAAACCAAGTCAAATACGTGCTTTACCAACGACAAATCACTCTGGATAATTTGAATTCATACAGTGCCAACCCTTTTGGGGTCCAAGAGCTCCATCACCTAACCTCAAACTTTTCGACGTGTCCATACTCTCCCCATATAGGTACTCAACGGGAAACTGTTGCGAGTATAGTTGGGCAGAAAATATCGATATATTCGGATATCTGGCAACTCGGCGGGGACTTACAACGACGCCGGCGCCAGCTTTGTGTCAAAGCCGATGGCGGACTACACGGCTTTTTCCGCGTTGTTATCGTTGCGCAGAACCGCGACGACGCCATCCGGCATGTCAACTTCGCCCGGGCCCGGGTTCCCGCTCGACTTCGTAGCCCCGCGTCTCCGGCCGCCACCTCTTCGTCAGGGTCGCTCTCCAAATTTAACACCCCCCCCCCCCCCCCACCGTTTCTTCCGCCGGAAAAGTCCCGCGCAGTAATCTCAGGCGGAGAAAAGGCGAATTTCCTTTCGCTCTTCGGTGAGAAACCTCTCGTGATGGTTTTGTGATCCTCGTGGATCTCTCTGATAACTTTTTTGATTTTCTTATCTTACACGGAGAAAAAAACCTCGTGCGTTGGACCTGAAGTTTAGGTCATATGGATCTCTGAAGTTTTCAGATTGAGTATCTGGACACTTTAGATCTAGCTGTCGAGGTTCGGATCACACATCTGAAACTTCAGTTCTTACATCTGAAGTACTTCAGATGTGAGAACCGAAGTTTTTCGGATGTGAAAACCGAAGTACTTCAGATGCAATAACTGAGGTTTCAGATGTGTGATCCGAACCTCGATAGCTAGATCTAAAGTGTTCAGATGCTCAATCTGAAAACTTCAGAGATCCATATGACCTAAGCTTCGGGTCCCACGCACGAAGTTTTTTTCTCCGTGTAGCATAATATTAAACGCTCAGCCGAGACTGCTGTGATAGCAAAGAGAGCAGTAAGTGCATAAATGAAGTTTTGAGAAAACGGGCTCAGAAACGTCTGAGCGGAAAATTTTATTGGAAGAAGCCTCCGTTCTTTGTCAAATTGCCACTAACCATGCGAAAAATTCTTGGATATCGTTTGAATGATTAAAAATCGACCGATTTTATTTCAGTCACATTAAAAGGACCCTTTTCGTTTTCATGCTAAGCTATTTTTAGGCAAGACAGCCGTAAGTGGTTTCTCCTGAAAGCTTTCGTGGTTGCGTTTAGGACACACAACAAACACATTTTCAGGGTTATAAATTGACAGAAGAGGGCGGCATTTAACTTGAAAGCACTGTTTTCATTGACTCTCCGAAAGAATAATGTCACTCACTGCTGCCTTGCCTGAAACTACGCCATTTTTTGAGCATTTACGGTTTTCTCATACGTCTCGTTTTCATACATTATGATGAAATTTGCTACCTTAGCTATTTCGGTTATTTCATCTTAAAGAGATTAGACAAATTTAGAAGGAAACTCGATTTCGAGATTTTGAAACTTACTGCGATCTCTTCTCTATCACGGCAGAGTTGACAAACCAAATTTTTGCCGGGAAATTCGCTCGATGTGGAGGCGGGGAGGGGATTGACTTAACGCGGAACATCTGTCACATACCTGACATAAGGGCGTATCTACACTCTGCAATGAACCCTGTCTTCCATACAGTTCAATGCTTTTCCGGGCTCATCTCAGTGTGTAGTTACGCCCTTTTGTCAGCCGGGCGACGATCTGTCCGAGACGATCACGGTTTATTCGCGCATCGTGTCAGCGTGTTTGTCCGACTCCCGAAATGCGTCTTTCGTCCACACACACATGCACACCGCCCGACCCCCTCCTCGTAGCCTCCCAAATTCTGTTTTCACGCGTTTTTTTCTTCTTTTTCTTCTTTTTTCGCGAAGTGTGAGTGTGTTATTGGCACGCGAGCCGAAAACTTGGCAATGACTCCCTTTCTCGCATGACCCGCATTTTCATCGCGGTCGCCGCGCTGCGCGGAAACCGAGAGTATCCGACCGGATTTTTACGAGATTTCGAGGGATTTTTTCGAGATCTCGATGAATTTTTGCAACGTCGCGTCGATGTTTCGCCCTTACATTCCGCAGCCGTATCGCGTCGCGCGTCGGGCCCGGTGAATTCCTTTCCTAATTCAGATTTCGGGACCTTGTTTGTCTTAAGGTTTCCCTTCCTAGCAAGCAGTGGCGATTCTTAAAATTTAGTAATATTAGGCTTTGTATATTTAAACCTTACTCTATAATATAAAATCTTAAGAGTAACCACTGAAAAAAAATCCGGCCGTGGGAGCCGTACTAACGGGCTATATAGACATACCGTCCGTGCTCCGGGCTGAGATGCCGAAAATTCCGGGCGTAGCACCCGGAACTTTCGGCCCATGCCGCCCAAGAGCCAGGAACGGACGATATGTCTGTACAGCCCGTAACATGTATTTTCAGTGGCGCATTACCTCGGGGTACTGGTCTAGAACGCTTGGAATCACATCGAACTGTTCAAGCGAATTTTATTCTAAGTTTCGATCCTTTTCGGGAAGTTCTGCCCGGTTTTGCCTCATCAACCATCAACACTAATGGACACCGTTTCCAACAGATTCGACCAATCAGACCCGTCGATTTTTGATGGATCGAACTTTTTTTAGGGCCACCTCGCGAGATTTGGTTTTTGCCCGAGATCAGGAGAAAAATCGGTGTTTTCAGCTGGAAATGCCGAAGACTCTCCTAGTATAAGTGCAATTTGCGAGGGGAAATTTAGCAATATTCGAATGTAGTTACAATTTTTTGCGGGAGAGCGACGAATAGCCCCTTCCAGAGACTTCATGTATTCAATGAAAAAAAAAAAAAATAAATAAATAAAAACAGGGTGTCTAGCATCAGGATTTTCCCGATTATATCAGGATTTGAGGTCAATCAGGATTCAATTCCGATTTCATTAGGAAAAATCGGTCGTAAAATCAGGATTTGAGAAAAGTCGGCCGTCCGATCGGACTTTTTATCGAGCTATTTTTGTTGAGTTACAATCGCCAATTTTTCTCACAATTTTTTTTCGCAAAAAATCAGGATTTGGGAAAATCATGAATTCAGGATTTAACTGCGAAAAACCAGATAAAATCAGGATATCCCACCATGGAAAAAAAAACCAGAAACCCCGAGAAAAAATATTATCCAGATGGAATTCATAGAAAGTTTCAAGGCATTACACCTCCCAGCTTTCAGTGAAAATAATGAAACAGGAAAGGAAATGAGGCAACGTGAAACGGCAGGTAGGCTGATTCTGCTTAAATGCATCCAATTACGCCGAGTATAAGAGCGGCGTATTATGCGAAACAAATAGTTTATTAGCTCGTTATTTTTAATTGATAGTTTTCATTCGGAACATCCGCCGAGTTCTGAAGTTGGTCTGGAGCGAGGCCCACTTTCCCGCGCCCTGAATGCTGGATGTCTTACAATTGAACGTATTTCTATCAAACGGAACTATGTGCATTAAGACATGAGCCCTGCGACCCATAAGAATATGTGCATAGCAGAGCTCACGTTATGATGCACATAGTTCCGTTTGATAGAAATACGTCCAATTCCAAGTGAACGGGAAGCGTTGAGTGCCGAGTGCATTGCAGTTTGCAGTACTCGCTGTTTCGTTTCGAAGTCTTAATTTCCGCTGCAACTGAAGCGGGTGGATTGCTTCCGTGTAACCTGGGTAGTAGGTACACTGCCGCGCTAACGAAAAAATTATACTGTTTAGACGTTGCTTAATTTCCGACGATGAAACGGAAATTTTATTGAAAGTCCGTGGGTATACACTGCCGCGCTAAAGAAAAAAATCGTATTGAAATTTAGACGTTGCTTAGTTCCCGATGATGAAACGGGAATTTTATTGAAAATCCGTGGTTACACTGCCGCGCTAAGGAAAAAAATCGTATTGAAATTTAGACGTTGCTTAATTTCCAATGATAAAATGGGAATTTCATTGAAAATCCGTGGGTACACTGCCGCGCGAAGGAAAAAAATCGTTTTGAAACTCAGACGTTGCTTAATTTCCGATGAGGAAACGGGAATTTTATTGAAAATCCGTGATTAAATTTTTCTCCGATTTTTCAGCGAGTAATCTGTACCATTTATCTTACTTATAATTTAATCTTAACTATATTTATAATCTCTGTGTTAATATTAATTTTGAGACCAAATATAGTATCCTTATTGATAGGATGAGAGGGGTTAGGGAAAATTTTTTTTGTTCTAGTCATGTACTACCATGTATTGAAATTTAGACGTTGCTTAATTTCCGATGATAAAACAGGAATTTTATTGAACATCCGTGATTAAATTTTTCTCTGATTTTTCAGCGAGTAATCTGTACCATTTACTATAGTGTACCTGAATATTCAGATGAAAGATATTCATAACTTTCCTTAGAAATCAATTATTCATAATTATCAGGGTTGCCGGAGTCTGAGAATACCATAAAAACTGCGGGAAATATCAGGGAATTTTAAAAAGTCAGGGAAAAATTGGTGTACCAAAAAAAAACCTCTTTGGTGTAACAAGACTTAATTATCTTTCAAGATTTTCCCACCTTGTCATGCCTGAACCGGATAAACCTCTATATTTGCCTCAGCAAAAGGCTCTTAGATTTTTCCAGTGTAGATACGAATCTTGATTTATTTTGCGAGGAAAGATCTGTACTTTTAAAGGATGCCTGTCATTCTTAATAGGTTCAATTTCGTATAATACTATGCAACACCTCTGTTGTGAAATAGTTGCCTCAGGCGCCGCCGAACGGCGGGCGGGCGGCCAGCGCGGAACGTGCATTGGCGCCTACAAACCTAAGTGGATACTTCAAGCATTGGCAATGCGTGAAGTATCCACTTAGGTTTGTAGGCGCCAGTGAGCCTCTCGCGCTGGCAGCACGCCGCGCCGCTCCGCTCTCTTAGGCTTTAATATTTATACTCGCATAGTCAGCGTTTTTTAACTCAGGATTTTAAAATGTTTGCACACTCTGCATTGATTATTCTCATTTAAATTGATGGGGAAAAAATATGTATCAATTTATCAAAGGAGAATAATAATATAATGTGATTTTTTAAATATTGGTGGTTCCGTGTCAAATTTAATGATTTCCAAAGCACTTTAATTTTTTCTTTTACATTTTGTGCTTTTATTGTGCTGCAGCTAGGTGTACGCGCAACCAAACGCTCAAAATTTGACGTATTTGACTCTATAAGATCGATGTACAAATGGGTTAAAACTAAAGATTGCACGCTTCTTGCTTTTTTTCCTCTTTTATTCATTTTTGCAGTTTCTGTCGGCACAACTGCGGCTTATTGAGATTAATGTCACTTGGGAAAGGTTTTACAAATATTTGTCACGTTTTAAAAATATAAATGTCTTCAAAATGAAGTAATAATTTCGTAAAGAAAAAATTTATAAATTAAAAAAAAAGTACCTATACACATATAAGGTATATTGTCCATCGAATATTTTAAGGATAGAAATAAAACCAAATACTCGCCAATGACAATTTAAAAAGATGATTCAAAAGGAGAAAGTAATAACATTTCATTTAGAAAATGAGCAACCATAACAATACCCCCTTCTCTCTTAATTTCTCATTTCCATATTGTCAATATAATTTTACATACTGACTAAAATATAACGCTTGAACCAAGTAACTGTTGATTATTTTACTTTCGGGCGTAAACAACTGGACAAAAAAGGTGCGCGGACAAAAAATCGTTGACAAGATGTCCTGAAACCCTTCGTGTTTTACTTCCCATGCAAATACCTAATTTTTGTTTTTTGCTGTTACTGTGTACTTTTCGCGCATACTGTTCTCTCGCCGAGCAAAAGAGAATGAGAATGGATCCACGGGTTGTTTGGAACAATCCGGGAGTAGAGTGGGCGTCGAAGCGGTAGTCGAGCATCGAGACGTGAATGATCGATTATCGATATTTCCCCATTAGAATCTATGGTCAAGAATCGATCATCAAGGTATTCGTTACAAACACCCTATTTATTGATACTCTTCTGTTGATCAAACGGTAGGTCAATCGATATATCGCAAAGTGGCGAAGCGTGAACTTTCAATTATCGGCTTATCTTCGTTTGAAACCATGGTGAAGAATCGATCATAAAGGTTTTCGTTGCGATCATCCTACCTATCGATACTTTTCCATAGGTTTAAACTGCAGATCAATCGATACATCGCAAATCACTGTCTGATACGACCGGGACCGCGGAATGGCGGACCGGGCCAGTCGGGGCTGGCGAGGAGTTAACATAAGCAACAACATCGGCTTGATTACTCGTGTGCCTCTCACCGTGCTGCCGTGCTTAGGAAAAACGTCGTAAGAACCTTCACGCGTTGCCAAATTTCCTTTGACAAGGCACGATTTTCCTGGTAAACTTATGGATATTTTTCTTCAAATTTTTCAGATCATTTTGTTCGCAGTTTCACCTAATTCACCTAAAGTTCTTGAAAATTTCAAGGAAAAATATTCAATCACCGAAAAAAAATTCTTGGCGTTTTTACCAAGGTCGGTTGGTACCTTTACCATCTCACTTTTAACCAATTATTGGTAATTTTACAAAGACAGACTGGTAAGCTTACCCGAAAACCGGTATTTTTACTGTTTTTTTCATGTAAGAATACCAATTTTATTGGTAATCAATTCCCGGTAACTTTGCCATTTTATCTCGGTAATTCTACCACAGTCGATAAAAAATATCGGCCTTTTTACCAAGGTCCAGTAAAATTACCGAGAAAGTCAATAATTTTACCGAGATTTCTCGGTAAAATTACCAATTCCTTAAATTAGAATTTTACCAAGAAAAAACTGGCATCAAATAGAACCCTGAATTCTTGGCAATTTAACCCTTTTCTTAGTAAATTCACCGAGATTTTTTTTTCAGTGATACTTCTGGATACTTCTCCTCTAATTTTTCAGATCAGTTTGTTCGCAGTTTCACCTAAAGTTCCTGAAAATTTCAAGGAAAAATCTTAATTGATTTCCTCAAAAATGAGCGTTTCATTGTAGGAAATTTGGCAACGTCCGATGGCTCATACGGCGTTCTTCCTTAGAACGTGAGTGTGGCTCTCTGTGGAATCAATTGAAACCTGGAGCTCCACTCCGTTTTCTCTAATTGAATGCTCCGTTCCCCGACGCCCCC
>NW_017547105.1:750795-775245 GCF_001854935.1 Bemisia tabaci | reverse complement strand
CCCCCCTGCTCCGTGCCCCGAGTCGAGTCTTCATCGCCTGCGTATTCAGATCGACCTAGTTCCTCTACTAGTTAGCAGATCGCCCGGCACCCGGTCACTCCGGCCGCCCTCGCCATCGTCCAGCACATGTCGTCGCTCCTCTAACAAAAGGGCGTATCTCCGTCTCAGCATGAGCTCCAGAAAGCGTGGATTTATATGTAAAACAGAGCTTACGAGGAAATGGAGATGTTGCATGTGTGAGGAATTTGCGATTTGACTATTGATTCTCATGTGAAAGTTCGCGAGAAACACGATGGTGCCACTGGTTTCCTCTGAAATCAACTCCAAAGCTCAAAAACAGCTCGAAATGGCCGAAATGGAGGGGATATATATTGGCACATAGTTCCCTTCGACAGAATGTAAAATCCCGCTTTTCTATTCTCCAGAGGGAATGACGCCCGCTGTAACATTCTTTCTTATGAGTCTTTCTAAACAGGGTGTCTACGAGTCCGGAATTTCCGAAAAGTCCGGAAATAAAGTAGTGATTTTTTAAGGGCGGTCCTGAAGTACTGAAAAAGTGCGGAAATTCCGCAAGAAGATCCGGAATTTTTTCATTCCTTTGTCTTTTTTGTAGCAAGTTGTACGGGAAATTCAAATTTTTGAAGATTCTCGAATTTCGTCAGTTGGAGGCACCGAAAAAGAACTTAATTTTCTTGTTGAGGAGGTATTGAGTTTCTTGGGAATGTACTGAAAAAGCACTGTGAAAATGCTGATTTTTGGCCACACTGGAAAAAAAAAACACATTGTATCTAGAGTCCAGACTCTTGAAAACATTGACAAAAACCATACTCTTGATTCAATCAAATTTAAGCTTAAATCAAAAGGAAATCCGCTAAAATTAAGAGGCTCGGTTCTTGATTTAAGCTAGATTCTGATTGAATCAAGAGTACTTTTTCCTGCCGATGTTTTTAAGAGTCTGGACTCTAGATCCAATGTGTTTTTTTTCCAGTGCACCCTGCTAAAGCACACCCCATCTTTCCCACTTGTCTATAGTTCCTCAGGCAGAAATACGTCCAAATAATAAAATAAAATAAAATAAAATCCTCTCGTCGCGAAATCTTTGAAAAAAAACCCGCGAATCATGAGCCCGGAGGCTGGTTTGGCACTTAGTTACAGGCGAGCCGGAGGAGGCTAAGTAAGTTGAGACGAAGTATCGAGTCGAGAGGGCTGAAATAAGAACGTGTCAGACAGTGGCGTGGCGTGAATTGCGATATATCGATTGTTATGCCACTTGAACCTATGGTAAAGAATCGATTATTAAGGTGTTCGCTGCGAAAACCCTAATAATCGATTCTTTACCATAGGTTTAAATGGCATAACAATCGATATATCGCAAAGCACGCCACGCCACTGATTCCGGGGCCGCGGAGGAGATTCCTCGAGGCAATAATCCCACACCGCGTCTTTATGACAACCGCGTTTGGCCGAGGGGATTTTCCCTATTTTCGCCAGGCTCCCGCTCTCCCGGCCCGCCGGAGACGAAAGCGTGGGAACCTCCCGCGAAAAGGGAAAAAAAGGCGGGCGAGCAACAATCGAAATCCTCCCGAGGATCGCCGTCCCTTCTGCGAGGGGATGCGGCCAAGTTGCCAGGTCGTGCCGTTTAACATGCGTTTAAATGGGGAGTTATACTCCATAGACCACTAGACAAGGTACGAATTTCAGCATTCTGATACATGTTTCGTAACCGAAATTTCACGTAGCATACGATGCGCACAACAAAAATTACCGGAATTAACTCCTTACGAAGATATGTTATGAGGGTGGCTACAAGTCCGGAATTTCCGGAAAGTCCAGAAAAAGTACTGATTTCTTAAGGGCGGTCCGGAAGTACTGAGAAAGTGCGGAAACTCCGCCAGAGGGTCCGGAATTTTTCGTCACTTTTGACGTAATTTGAGCGAGAAATTCAAATTTTTGAAATTTTTCGAATTTCGATAATCGGAGGTACTGGAAAAGTACTGAATTTTTCTATATTGAAGAGGTACTGAATTCCTCGGGTATATACTGAAGAAGTACTGTAAAAGTACTGATTTTTGGCTAGTCTGTTTTAGTAGACACCCCGTGTTTTGATTCCTGATGCGTGAATTCAAACCACCCGCTCATCTACGCTGGTCTACGTGATTCACATCGCGCGCCAAATGTCATCATGACAGTCTCCGCGATATAAAAAGGTGGCAACCTCAACATTGACGCTTTGGCTCAGCTGTAGCAAATTGCTTAAAGTTTGAACAACATACGGTGGGAAATGAACATTACTCGATTGAGAAGCTTGTTGAAACCGTTGTAGTGCGCGATTTGACTCACGTAGAGCTTTGAGTTTCTTGTCAGCGGGCAGTTTAAATTCCTCGTAACCAATGTGAAATAAAACCGTTAATATCTTCGTTAGGAGTTGGTTTCAGTTATTTTCGTTGTGCGAATCGTGTCCTACGTGAAATTCTGGTTAAGAAACCTATATCAGATTGCTTAAATTCGTACCTTGTCTAGTGGTCTATTTTCAGTGCAATCTGGCAACGATGGGTGAATTTTCGCGAAATTGAGTTTGCAGTCCGGGCGCTCCGCTCCTATGCATTTTCGCGGCTCTTTATTCCACTGTTTTTTCATTCCTCGGACTCATCTTCTGAATGGAACTGATACGATGGTTAATTTTGCCTCGTGCAGTGTTGCCGCGCTGAGGAAAAAAGCCTGAAGAACATTCGAGAGTGGCCGAATTTCCTCAAATAAAACGTTAATTCTAAGTAGAGTTGTGAATATTTTCTCTTGAAATTTTTAGATAATTTAGATATTATTGCAGCTATAATTTGTTTAAATCTTGGAGGAAAAATGCGCTATAAATACACTATACAGGGTGTCTATAAGTCCGGAATTTCCAGAAAGTCCGGAAGTAGTACTGGTTCTTTGAGGGCGGTTCGTAAGTACTGAAAAAGTACGGAAATTCCGCAAGAGGGTCTGAATTTTTTTTCATTTTTCGTCATTTTTGTCGCAATTTGAGCGATAAATTCAAATTGTTGAATTTTTTTAAATTTCGTCAATTGGAGGTACTGAGAAAGTACTGAAGTTTCTGTTGAGGACGTACTGAACTTCTTGGGAATGTAGTGATAAAGTACTGTAAAAGCACTGATTTTTAGCCAGCTTGTTTTAGTAGACTTCCTGCTATAATATATTGTAATACCATTTCATTGCCATTTCGCCAAAATGTGTCTGGGAGATCAGGGAAATGTCAGGGAATTTTATTTTCTAAATTCTGTGGCAACCCTGTGGATTGTAAAATGGAGGCGGGCTCAGCTCCTACATAAATATTTCATCGGAAGAAATTTGGCACCTTTTGAATGTTCATACAGCGGTTTTTACAGCACTGCAGAAAACTGTAGTGTTCCGACTCTGTTGATATGCAGCCACTGCACCGCCGCGCCGCTGTGCGGATAAAAAATGTTGTTCTAAGGATCCAAACGTGACATTCGGCGTGTGGTGAGCAATCAATAGACAAAAAACCATATATGTGTCTGAATATTCAATCGATAAGTCTTTTGTCCAACACTGCATTGTCTCCTGTATCTTGTAGCCACGAAAAGATGTCTCCATTTCTTCACGAAACCGCGCGTTCTGCAGCCTGCATTATTGAATGGAGGTCTGGGGCCGTATCCATTTTTGTTCCTTAAGCAGTTCTTACCCTTAGAGACTCCATGTGGTTTAGGTACTCTATGATCGAGGGAAGGTTAATATGATGTATTTTATGAAAAAAAAAGTCTTTCGATGTTCCGCGCATGTTGCACTGTCATTGACGCTAAAATAGAGATAGTTTGGTCTCTCGATAAATAAAATTCTTGTTTCTTTTCTGTTGCAGGTGAGTTTCTGACAAATTTAATTTAATTGGTTTACTTGACTCATTCACAGCCGTAAGTTTACCTTACTCACTCTACTTTAGTCATACTTCTTCGAGCCATTCAGATTGGACGTCTAATTTCTAGGAGCAAGGAAAAAGTATTCGAAATGTAAGACGCCAATAATGCCTGTGCCTGATAGCAAAGAGAATCGTAGTTCTCAAATTTTCGAAATTGAGTTTCTTTCAAAATTCGTGGAATCTCTTTCAGATAAAATCACTGAAACAGATAAATTCGATTTATTTGTTTGAAAGCGAGACATGACGCAGAAATTGACGTTGTTTCAGATATTTAAGCCGTAAATAGCGTTATTTCGCTGGAGAGCTAATGAATACATAGCCGTTAAGTAAAATGCCGCCTTTTTCAACCAATTTCTAACTAGAAAATTTGTTTGTTGTGTTTCCAAAGCGCAACCACATACGTATGCAGAAGATAGTACTTACGGCTGTCTTGCATAATCTGAAAATGAAAAATACTCTCTTTTATATAGTTGAAATAAAATTCGTCAACTTTTAATCATCCAAACGATTTTGAAGAGTCCCTTGGATTATTGATGACAATTTGACAAAAAACGGAGGTTTCTTTCAATAAAATTTTTCGCTCACACGCTACTGAGTCTATTTTCTCAAAGCATCATTTTTGCACTTACGGCTCTCTTTGCTATTACGGCAGAGCTGCAGACTTATTAGAGCTGTGCAGCGCTCGTTTCACGCACCAGACGTGATACCACTATTCGAGCATGGTGGATGCTTCCTTGCCTACCCGTTAAATTGAAGGATAACTGTGCGAGAATGACCCGACATTTTCATCACTCATACAAGGGTCTGCAAGTCAAAGCCTTACGACCTCGTTCCACGCATCAGACGTGATACCATTGTTCGAGCATGGGTGATGCTATCTTGCCTACCCGATAAATTGAAAGAAATTTGCGCGTAAGTGACCTGACATTTCTCATCACTCATGCGCTGGTCTGCAAGTCAAAGCTATAAGACCTCGTTCCACGCATCAGACGTGATACCACTGTTCGAGCATGGATGATGCTATCTTGCCTACCCGGTAAATTGAAGGATAACTGTCCGAGATGGTTCGACTCATCACACAATTCATTGTCTCATTTGTTGTGCTATCGCTACTTTTGTGATAGCAATAATTTCGGTAGAAGCGCAGCATTGTTACAAGTGGTGAGCTGACTTATCTCGTAGATACTCACCGATGATCCAGTGGCGTGGCGTGCTTTGCGATACATCGATTGATCTGTCATTTAAACCTAGTGAAAAAGATCGATAAACAGGGTGTTGGAACAAACACATTAATAATCGATTCTTTACCATAGCTTCAAATAGGGAGATATCGATGATCGATCTTACACGCCTCGCCATTGCGATGATCACCGCATCCTAAGCACCTCTGGCCGCGGAAGGTTTCAATCTTTGGGCCCTTTTGGAGTTTGGTGCCTGTACGGCAGCTAAAAATTTGTATTCCTGCACACAAGTGAAAAATCCAAAGAGGAATCGCGGTTTGAAATGGTCATTTTCCCCGTCTATTAAATGGATGCAAGTTCGATCGAAGGTTTTTCGGGTAGATGTATATTTCCACAACTTGGCAACAACGCGTAAAAATTCAGAAAGTCAGCTGATACCGTAGTCCGGTTAATTTTCCCGCGCCGTCAAGATAACATAACCAAATTCTTGTGCGGCCTCGAATCAGTTGATAACAGAATGAATTTAATAAATTGAAAGTTAAAGTAGAAAGCAAACCAAACAGCCAAAAAAATGTTGATGTCGGGATTTGATCGTGACATTAGGCGTGCATGGTGAGCAATCAGTAAGCAAAAAAAAATTTATTTGTATAAATTTTCAATCGAAAAATCTTTCACTCAACCCTGCGTTGTCTCCTGTATCTGGTAGCCACGAAATGATTCCATCGTTTCCTTTCGAAGTCGCTCGTTCTGCCTACATTATTGAATGAAGGCGCGTTTCTTCTCGAAGTCGCTCGTTTTGCCTATATTACTGAATAAAGGCGAAACAAGGTAGAAACAAATTTACTTTTGGACTTACCGAAATTCATAGTAACTCAGTATGCATACGCCCGATGGTTGGATCAGGGTCAACACCGGACAACCAGATTTAAGAGATACTTTTGTGGTAGCACCACCGAGAGGTGTGCCAGGGACATCAAGGAGTGCACCAAAGAGTATCAGCCCGCCATCATGGACGAATCAGCATCAGTACGGAACCGCAATTCCTCCACACGTTCTAAGGCAAGCCCTAGATAGCGCCACTCTCAACAGCTCTCCTTTATCTGACACGGCCACAGTGGTTCAGGTCTCAACTTACAACCAAGGCGCAAAATCTCCTGGAAACAGACTTGGAAAAGATGACCCGTGCACTTGCTCCAACGCTGAGAGTTTCGACTCGTGGTGGCTCCGAGCACCCCCTAAAAGGAACATTTTCATGGGAGAAGGGCTGTGGTTTTGGCTGAAAAGGGTCCTGAGGAAAGATGATCCGAACATTGTGACGCGGGTGAAATTCCTAAGGTGCAGTACGAAGTCGACAATGGTCACAGCACCTCCCCATCATGCCGAGTTGTATTATTATGCTTATTTTATGACCATATACTTGTTACTTTTTGTTACGTCTCTCATAGTCTTTAATTTTACCGACATCGTTTACGCGAAACCGCCTATGCGTGATCCGAAAGGACTTTTGTGGAGTTTAGACCCGTATCTTAAGTTGTTTTTTCTTTCGTTCGTCGCAGCATCAGTCGTGTTCTCTGTTATTCTGATAATGTACTTCCTCTGTTGTGTCAGACCATTCAAACCTGTGTGACTCACCAAGTTGATTAGCCCCCGCAGTTTCAAAAAGTCCGCGGTTTTAAAATCGGTCGTAGCAGCATCAGGCGACATCGTCCTCGAAACTATAAACCATAAATTAACCTCAAAACCATTGATTAATCTTGTTTTTGGCTTGCAGAATGTTGAAAGGACAGTTTTCACACATATCGAGCAGAATTCCAATACATTACAATTGAACCGATTATTTTCCAAAAAATAACATGAGCGCCAATCTCGATATTTTGGTGGTAGACGGGTTCTTTTTCTTTGTTTTCTCTGGTATAATCAATCATATCTGATTTCAAAATAGCCTTCCAAAAGAACATACATTTTTTTGGAATTCGGAGATTGTCAATAAAGCGAATGAAACGGGTTTTCTTGTTTCTCTCGCATTCACAATTTTTGCGCTTACGTGATTTGGAAAATAATCGGTTCAATTTTTTTTCTCAACAAGAAATTAAAGTTTCAAAGAGAAAAATTCAAGGCCGGATTTAGGGAGTGGCCACACAGGCCGCGGCCCATATCGGCAAATTTAGGGGGGGGGGCAAATTTTGACTTTTTTAAACGTAGGTATAAAAAATCGGATTCAGACAAAAATTTCCAACGAGAAAAGGCGACAAAATCTCACCTGAGAGTATAGTAATTTCTAATTTTGTCGTCTTTCGGCGATACAAAAGGCAGCACCTTTAATTTGTCGAGTTAAGAGAGAAACCAAGCACCCAATTAGGCCTGGAACGGCGCGGCGCAGAATAAAATGATGACGAGGATTTGAGATTGAAAGGAAAAGCCCTCGGCGCGTTACACGTATTAGTGCCTACAAGACTGCATGAATACTTCACGCATTGCGTCAAACACAGTGCAGTCAGCAGCGGTCGGCGGGAAACGCATGGCGCCTACAAGAGTGCATGAATACTTCACGCATTGCGCCAAGTTCAGTGCGGTCAGCGCGGCGCGGCGCGGCAGCGGAAGTTAAAATTATTAATGCGCATTTATGTTTTGTACATTTTTTTGCAAAAAATGTGTCCAAAACGAGTAAACGTGTCTTATGCAACTTGCCCCCTCCGGCACGTTCACTTGATGGTTTTTATTAAAGTTTCAAAAAGCGGCAAAATACAGGCAGCCCATGGGCGGCAAGTAGGTAAATCTGGCCCTAGAAAAATTCTGCTTGTTTTAAAAATTTCAAGGCAGGCTTGCACCACCTTACCACCTACCTTTCAAAATCAATGATGCTGAAATCTACCTGTTCCATTTCATGTTTTGCAAAATGGAAAAATTGTGACTTTCTTCTATGTTTGCGCAGGCCCGCCACAAGGGTGGGGATACTGGGTCCCTGGTACCGGGGCCCGAACCCCGGAGGGGCCCGTGCCGCCTGTGGCTCATCACTTAAAATTCTCATGTAACCCTTCTCTCGTAAGGAAAAGTGAAAATTCGCCCTAAAAATTTAGCAAAAGGTGAACGAGTTTTCAAAAACATGCTTGGGCACTGTAAAATTCCTCTTACTTTTTTGAAGATTTCTATCTATTTTCAAGATTTTAAACGTACAATGATATTTTTAATTACTGCGTTTCATTTTCTTCCGTCGTCTGATGCTAAGAGTCTCTATTCTGGACATTAAGTCGACTGATTTTTCTGGCGGTACCGGGGGGGGGGGGGTTGTTGGTGGCAGTCATGGGGCCCGGACCTTAAAACTAGTACCAGGGCCCGAGATGGGATGTGGCGGGCCTGTGTTTGCGTGTTTGGGTGCGGCTTGGATACTCTAGCCCCTGAAAAATATGAAATATTTCACAGCCTCGTGAAATTTTATGAAATATCCCATTGAAATTTCCAATCTTTCATTTCTTTCTTACGTTTTATGTCACCCCGAAAGGTTGGCAGAAAGTGCGGGTAATGTCACCCGTCAAAAGTTGGCAATGATCCCTTTTCCATCGTCACAAACCACAGCGCCGTTACAGAGCAGAAAATCAAAAAGAAAAAAATCAAAGGAATCATTTTTGGGTCTCAAGGCCTCCATAGAAAGCGTTAGGGTGAAATTCCCATACTCTTTCTATCATGATACTCTATTTCGGAACTATGAAAAGATACCAGTATTTCTTCCCGAAGCTACCCCTTCTGCCTACATCACCGATTGAAGGCGAAACGGGATACAGTTGTAACCGTTATCAATGGAGACTTCCGCGATGTTGCTATACGACAGGCGATGACGTCAAGCGAGTACAAGGTGTGTTAACGCCCCCTCCCCGCTCCTCCGCCCCGCATTTCGCGACAAAATCGTCCTTCCTCCGCGTCCCGCCCCCTCCGACCCGGAGTTTTCTCTATTTTCCACCACTTCTTATTAAATCAAAACTTTCCCCTCGGAAGTTTTGTTGCAATCTCCCGGAACTTTTCTCTCAGGTGCATCATTCAGATTTAATAAAGGTGCTTCCTGTCCACTCTAACTTTTTTCGCCTGTCGAGGACGGATTTGGCTGTCTTTTTTACAAGACGGAGCTCTGCGGACTGATTATTGAAATCGATAGGCAAGGAAGATAAGGGGAAATGGAGCGATTCTATCGGTGGAAATGGTTGGTTGCAATGGGCGTTATAATTGAGAGACCTTATAGCTATAGTTCATCATTTTCCCCCTTAGCAGGTTGTCTACTAGTCCAGAATTTTCGGAAGTACTGAAAAAGTGTGGATTAGTTAGTCCGTCATTTTCCCCCGAAGTAGGGTGTCTACTAGTCCGGAATTTCCGGAAGTACTGAAAAAGTGTGGAAATTCCGCGAGTAGATCCGGAATCTTTTCCTCTATACCATGTATTGATATTAATCTCAATGAGCCGTAGTTGTGTTGAAAGGAACCATACAAAAATGAATAAAAGAGGGGGAAAACCAAAAATCACGCAATCTTTGCGCATCCCAATCTTACCCATTTGTACATCGATCTGTTAGAATCAAATACGTCCAATTTTGAGAGTTTGGTTGCGCTGCAGCACAGTAAAAGCACAAAATATGAAAGAAAAAATTAGAGGGCTTTGAAAATCATTGAATTTGACACAGAAGCACCTTAACATTTACAGAATACACAATATATTTTCCTTTAATACATATATTTTTTCATCAATTTAAATGAGAATAGTCCATGCAGAGTATGCAAGCACTTCAAAATCATGAGTTGAAAAACGCTGACTCTGCGAGTTTAAATATTAGAGCCAAACAGAGCGGAGCGGCGGCGTGCAGCCAGCGCGAGAGGCTCACTGGCGCCTACAAACCTAAAGGGATACTTCACGCATTGCGCAATGTTTGAAGTATCTACTTAGGTTTGTAGGCGCCAATGCGCGTATCGCGCTGGGCGCCCGCTCGCCGTGCCGCGGCATGGCACCTCAAGCAACTATTTCACGACAGAGGTGTTGCATAGTATCATTCGAAATTGGAGGCGCCCCAACATATCAAGAATGACGGGCATCCTTTAAGAATACGCAGCGTCCTCCGCAAAATAAATCAAGATGCTACGGTAACGAAAGAGAGCGGTAGTCCTAAAACTCATCAAGTCCTGGCATCCGTATTTAAGAAAGTTTAGCATAACTTTTAAATTTCATTAGAGAAAAAGTGACTCGATTTAGGCAGAAAAATTCCTGAGTATGCGGTCAAGAATATTTTATTTTGAGTCTCAATAATAATTGAATCGGCTCGTGCGAAAACCGCTAATGTCCATTTTTTTCAATTTTGAGATTTTTGGGTTAAAATACTCTCGGAGGTCAGACACACTCATTAATGTGGTGAAAATGTTTCTTCCTTAGGTTTGAACCCCTTTTCAGGGGGGGCCGTGGTCCGAATCATGCGAAAACCGCTAATGTCCATATTTCGTTATATGCCTCATTATACTGTACAACAAACCAAAATAAAAAAAATGTCTCGTGGACATAATTAGGTGAACTTTATGCATTTTAAGGCGCTGAATCCGAATATGGCCTCCGTTTTTTTCCATCACCCTCCAATTTTCCGGAAAAGCAAATTTTACTCGGAAAAATGACCATTTTGGGGCATTTTCGGTGTTTTTCCGACTGCTATCCCCTGCATAATGTAGGTAAAATTTTTCGTAGCTACGATATTCAATTATACCGATGTCTTTTTAACTGATGAGTCCGAAAATGACCTTAATTTTTCCCGTTCACCTCTCAGTTTTCCGGGAAAGCAACTTTATCCTGGGAAAATGAGCAAATCCGACACATATTTGTCGTGCATGCAATGTATTTTTATAAATTTTCCTGGACCCGTGGTAGCATGTTACTCATGTATTTTGAGCTGCTAAATCTGAATATGACCTCGATTTCTTTCTATCACACTTCAGATTTCCGGTAACGCCGAGTTTTCCGAGCCTAAAATTGTGTATTGTAAAACCTTTGCCGGATCGAAGTGTATTCAAAATTTATTGTGAGAATGTCTCCGACATGTGATACATCGGTTCTTTGTATTTTGATCTGTTGAATTCAAATATGATCTCAGATTTTTTCGATCACCCATCATTTTTCCGGAAAAGTCGCTTTTCCTAGGAAAAAGCTCTTTTCAGATATTTTTGCAATGATTTTGCTGCTCTAGGGAGTTTCAGAAATTTCCCGAGATCCTCTTTAGGTCTCTCTTGCTGTATTAAGAGGCACTGAACTTGAATTTGACCTTCACTCATCTTTGACAACCCCCCGTCTTCTAGAAGGGCCGATTTTTCCGGGCCTAAAGCTTTTCCGGACTGTTCTCACTTCTAGGGAAATTCAAAGCATTTTCCGTATGTGTGATACATCGATTCTAATGTAATTTGGGCTGAAAACCCCGAATATGACCTTAGAAATTCGTTATAACCTACCGGAGAATTTCTGAAACTCCTTCGAGCACAAAAATCATTGCAAAAATATCTGAAAAGAGCGTTTTCCTAAGAAAAGCGACTTTTCCGGAAAAATGATGGGTGATCGGAAAAATCTGAGATCATATTTGAATTCAACAGATCAAAATACAAAGAACCGATGTATCACATGTCGGAGACATTCTCACAATAAATTTTGAATACACTTCGATCCGGCAAAGGTTTTACAATACACAATTTTAGGCTCGGAAAACTCGGCGTTACCGGAAATCTGAAGTGTGATAGAAAGAAATCGAGGTCATATTCAGATTTAGCAGCTCAAAATACATGAGTAACATGCTACCACGGGTCCAGGAAAATTTATAAAAATACATTGCATGCACGACAAATATGTGTCGGATTTGCTCATTTTCCCAGGATAAAGTTGCTTTCCCGGAAAACTGAGAGGTGAACGGGAAAAATTAAGGTCATTTTCGGACTCATCAGTTAAAAAGACATCGGTATAATTGAATATCGTAGCTACGAAAAATTTTACCTACATTATGCAGGGGATAGCAGTCGGAAAAACACTGAAAATGCCCTAAAATTGTCATTTTTCCTAGTAAAATCGGCTTTTCCGGAAAATTTGAGGATAATGGGGAAAAACGGAGGTCCTAATCGGATTCAGCGCATCAAAATACGTAACGGTAACTTTCTTCACCCGAAAGGCATATTGAAAAATATGCGTTTTCGATGATTTAGAACCGACCCTGCACGAATCATGCGAAAACCGCTAATGTTCAGTTTATCGCTGGTCGTTTCGTGATGAAACTTGCTTTAAGTGCCGCAATTGTCAAGAATTTTAGTTTTACAACTTTATTTGAATGATTATCTATCGTTTTAATATCTTTACAATGAATTTTGAAAGTATCAAGCGGTTCCAAAACTCGGAGATTTTCACGAATCATGCGAAAACCGCTAATGTCCAGAGTCTTTTCTTTTTAATAATTCCGTCCCAGACAGAA
This sequence comes from Bemisia tabaci, assembly GCF_001854935.1. Taxonomy (NCBI): domain Eukaryota; kingdom Metazoa; phylum Arthropoda; class Insecta; order Hemiptera; family Aleyrodidae; genus Bemisia; species Bemisia tabaci. The sequence goes on along the minus strand of NW_017547105.1, from coordinate 762,665 downwards.
TAGGAGCTGGAGACTGTTAGGGCTCCTTTTCTACAATCCTCTCCTGTAATAATTAACTTCCGAACATTTTTTAATTCCGCATTTTAAAGGCTCCTACAGTTTTTTGCAGTTCTCTCAAAATTAGAGAAAATGGACATTAGCGGTTTTCGCACGAGCCGATTCAATTGGTACGTGGACCAAAACTCCCCTGCCGAAAAAACGCGTGGACGTAAACTACTGGAAAATGCAGGTGCGCTGACAAAAAATCCTTGACCAAATGTCCTATAACCATTTGCGCTTGCTTCGAAAAGCTTCGGTCAAAGTTTGTTAATGAAATGTAATTTTTTTAAAGAAAATGTTACATTATTTCTAGCACTTGGCTACACTCCAAATACCAATATACGCAGTGCTACTACCTTTTAGACATTGTATACAATGTTCGCTGAACTTGCGAAATAGTAGTTCTTAATGGAGATGTTGCGTGTGTGAGGAATTTGCGATTTCACTATTGATTCTTACGTAAAAGTTCGCAAGAAACACGATGGGGCCACTGGTTTTCTCTGAAATCAACTCCCAAGCTCAATAAAAGCTCTCAAGTTGAGGCCAAAATGGAGCGGATATCCCACGGTGTCCTGAGAGTCCGCATTTACATCAAGACAAACTCTACATGCAAAGATAGGGAGCAAATACATTGACAGGGCTGCCACTTTATTTGGGGGCTCTAAAACTGAAAACACGGCATCACTGCTAATGCATTTGCTCCCTATCTTTGCATGGAGAGTTTGTTTTAATGCAAAGGTGGACTCTCAGGGTAGCGTGGGATATCCCCTCCATTTTGGCCTCAATTTGAGAGCTTTTTTTGAGCTTGGGAGTTAATTTCAGAGAAAACCAGTGGCATCATCGTGTTTCTCGCGAACTTTTACGTAGTGATCAACAGTCAAATCGCAAATTCCTCACACATGCAACATCTCCATTGCAAAATGTAGTCCAACTGTGCTGCTTTTGCGAAGGATTTTAACACACTCGTGAGCATGGCGCGGCGCGGCGCCTGTATCCACGTTGGGGTCAGCACGCCCCTCCCTCCTCCCTGCTTTTCGAACGACAAAAGGACTGATTTACGGCCGAAAAGTTAAGCAAATATGACCATACGGGACGCGGGACACGTTTTCAATATCCCAGTCCCCGTGAATTAATTGCCTCCCGAAAAGTTAGTAGCGAAGCCGAAGCGGCGCAGCAAATATTATCTCCGGCTACCAACTTTCCGCCGAGGAGTGTTAAAAAGGTCGCGAAAGTTCCGTCGGCCACTTCAAATGTGTTTGTATTGACCATCGATTATCGATGTATTCCCATTGAAAGATATGGTAAAGAATCGATTCGTTTCGAGCTCCTCGATTATCGATCCTTTTCCATAGGTTTAAACGACAGATAGTCGACAATAGTCGATTTATCGACGCCTCTCCGATGCCCGAAAGCTCGAGGACGTGAAATGCGCTTGTTTCGGATTCTCATTTATTCGCAGGCTGCGTTAAGGCGCGAATCATCGATTATCGATGTATTCCCATTGAAAGATATGGTAAAGAATCGATTCGTTTCGAGCTCCTCGATTATCGATCCTTTTCCATTGGTTTAAATGACGGATTAGTCGATTTATCGACGCCACTCCGATTCCCAAAAGCTCGGGGTCGTAAAATGCGCTCGTTTCGGATTCTCATTTGTTCGCAGGCCGTGTCGGGGCGTGAAATATCGACTATCGATGTATTTCTATTGGAGGATATCGTAAAGAATCGATTAGTGTTGAGCTCCGCGATAATCGATCCTTTTCCATAGGTTTAAACGACAGATCAGTCGATTCATCGATGCCATTCCAATACCTGAAAGCTCGAGGACGTGAAATGAGCTTGTTTCGAGTCCTCGTTTGTTTGAGGCGCGAATCATCGACTATCGATGTACTTCCATTGGAAGCTGTGGTAAAGAATCGATTAGTTTTGAGCTCCTTGATAATCGATCTTTTTTTACAGGTTTAAATGGCAGATCAATCGATAAATCGATGTTCGATTTATCCAAAAGCACGACACGCCACTCCGATTCCGGAAAGCTCGAGGACGGAAAATGCGCTTGTTTCGGGTTCTCATTTGTTTGAGGCGCGAATCATCGACTATCGATTTTCCCCATCGGAAGTTATGGTAGAGAATCGATTATTAAGATAAAAATTAAGGTTAAAATTATTAGTTTAAATGACAGATAAATAGATTCATCGCATTTTTTGCGGATAGTGGCGTGGCACGAATATGAATAATCGACTATCGATATGTTTCCTCTGGAAGTTGTGGTAAAGAATCGAATATTAAGGTAAACAATCAGGTAAAAATTATTTGTTTAATTGCAGATAAATCGATTTATCGCATCGTTTGCGGGTAGTGGCGAAGCGCGAATAGTCGACTATCCATATTACTCATTGTAAGTTATGGTAAAGAATCGAGTATTAAGGCATACCCTAATCGATTCCTTTCCATCAGTTTAAATGGGAGATAGATCGATTTATCGCAAAGTGTAACTCGCATCTGTTCCAGTTCGTACATGTTCGTGGGGTATAAAAACTTGAAACGCGTGAATAAAACTTTACTAACGAAGCAGTCAGGTCACACCTTCAAAATACCGCTATTATGTGTTTTCCTCCGAAAAGCGCCCCCCCCCCCCCCNAATACAAATTCCGGCTCCTGCATTTGAAAGAGTCTCTTGAAGTTTTGAAATGGATTGGCTTTCGAGCCTTACGTAATCCGTTTTCGACAGTTTGGATTAATGGAGTCGAAATCCGAGAGAAAGGAATTCAGTCGAGCCTTTTGTCAGGGTTTTGACGCGGGTTTCGAGGCATGGGCTTATTCTGACACCTCTGAAGCCACTGTCAAATTTTCAGCGTTCACTTTTCGATTTAAAGTTTATTGGAAGTTATGAAAGGTTATGAAGTCGGGATTTTTGAATAGTCCTGGATTTTTAAGTATTAAATTAAACGGGTTTGGTCATGATCAGTATGCCAGAGTTGCCAGCGGCTTGGAAAACCAGGAAAGTCAGGAAATTTTCGGCAACCGAGAAAAGTCAGACCAGGTTGTCTACAAGGCCGGAATTTCCGGAAAGTCCGGAAATAGTACTGATTTTTTAAGGGCGGTCCGGAAGTACTGAAAAAGAGCGGAAATTCCGCCAAAAGGTCCGGAATTTTTTGAAATTTTTTGTCATTTTTGTCGCAATTTCAAATTTTTCTAATTTCGTCAAATGCGCGGAGGCACTGAAAAAGTACGGAATTTTTCCGTTGAAGGAGGTATTGAATTTCTTGAGAATGCACTGTAAAAGTACTTATTTTTGACCAGCCTGTTTTAGTAGATACCCTGCAGACTCTAACATTAGACATCAGACATACTTTTAATACTCGGAATATCTCGGAAGTCGAAATTTTACAAAACAGGCGCAGTTTTTAGCGAGCTGTAAAGATTTATCTTTTTTGTCGGACTCAATTTTGTGATGTAGTTGCTCTTGAATACAGTGCAGAACAGATGCTTAAAACAAAATTTAATTAGAAATTGTTTTTAATTTAATTTTTCTGTGGAAGATCAGCCCAAGCCTAATTTAAAATTAACTTCACTGAGAAACAAAGTTACGGGTTGTATTGACATACCGTCCGTTCCGGGTGCTGGAGCCGTAGCTTCGACTGTTCCGGGTGTTACGCCCAGAACGCAGACTGTATTTCTACATAGCCCGTAAGCACGCCTTCCACGGCTGGAGTTCTTTTTCAGTGTTACCTTCTGATTCAGAAGAACTTTCCTTACATTTGTATCAAAATGAATTTATGATCAAGGCTTTTAACGGTAGAAATGCGTATGCTCGGCGTGTTTTTGCGCACTATTTCACTCCAGCAGGAGTACATCTCGGAAGTTCTCAGCTTGTATGCAACAGACGCTGTTTCAAGTGAGCGATAAAGTTTTAGCTCTTTTGTCGGTCTCGTCCTGTGACGTAGCTCCTCTTGCAAGTTCCGAGACTGTCAGAACGGTCTCAACTTCCAGCACTCAAGATTTATTTCCGCCCTTGTTCTACACTGAGAAAAAACTATGGCTTATAAACCTATTAGAGGTAAATATGGAACACCACTAATAGTAGTACCTCTACATATAATAATAGCACATATACCTTAGTTATGGTCTCTGTACCTTAATTAGGTACAGAGACCTTAGTATGGTTCACAGACCGAGAATCATTAGTTTATTTACGACTATTATAGGTGTTCCATATTTACCTCTAATAGGTTTATAAACCATAGTTTTTTCTCAGTGTAAGCTGCGCTTGAATACTCGCGCGCACTCCGCGAGGAAGAAGACACGGTTCCGCCAAAGCGCCTTCATAAATTTCGGATACCTCCCTGCATTACTCTTCGTCATGTTTTGCTGCATCCCCGAAAATCGTGCGCGACTGAATCTCTTGAACTGTTTCGTTGTGCCGAGTAAAAACGCTGTATGAACATTCGAACGTCACCAAATCCGTCTCCGTGAAATGTTCACTTTAGGGTAATATTTGAACCTCGCTCAGCAGGAAGGAACCAAGCTACATCAGCTTGCCCTTTCACTTGGCAATTTGATTGTGTACAAGAGACTGTTTGTGCGGACTCCTTTGGAAATTTTAAGGAATTTGCTTTGCACCATGCAGAACATTGACTGAATTTTGCACAAACGTATTTACAACTGTTTGCATGTAAAATATTGAATTGCCCGATTAAATTTGACAATTGCTGACTTGGTTTGATCTCTCTCTGCGTAACGCGGTTCATTTTTCCTTGAGATTTTTGTACACTTAGGATTAAATTACAAATTTTTAGGATTTAAGTTAGAACAGTTGATAATGAGGAAATTCCGAATAATTTCACTCTTCATTGCCATTTTGTACTCATATCAAAAATCCATCACAAAAAACCCGTCCCCTCAGATTATTCAATTGACTTTTGAGGCTAAGTTTGCATGTTGAACCAATCGATATCAATACAATCTATCCTGTTTGATTTATCGAATACGATTCAAAATTAAGTTAAAAAAGAACTACTTAATTTGTAAAAAAGGCTGCAAAAAAAGGAACAAAGGATAAACAAAACCTGGAACGTTTCAAAATAGTTACAATTTCATTTTCAACCAGTTTTTTCATTTCATGAAATTGTAACTATTTTGAAACGTTTCGGGTTTTGTTTATCCTTCGTTCCTTTTTTTGCAGCCTTTTCCCCAAATTAAGCTGTTCTTTTATTACGTGTATTTTGGCTGATTATAAGTTGTTTGTCATTAAGTTAAAAAAACATCGAAAGTCATGGACTTGTCAGAAAATTTTGAAATTCAAGGGAACTTGCCACCCTGCCGCCCTTCTTCCCGATCATAAACTTTCTCTCCCTACATTTTCTTTCTATTTCGTCCCGAATTCGGGAGTTTCACTCGGAATTTTTTCTCATTATTTCAGTTTGAGACTCTCCCCGGGTCCTCCTTTTCCCCATTATCTCTAGCCGTTTCCGTCGCCTGTCTCGCTGCGAGGACCGCATCTAAGTTGAGACCGGTGAGCGATAAGTTCGTTTAGCTATCCGTAGGCGGTCCCCGTACGTTTTTGTCGCTGAGTCATTTCCCGCATCTGCTCGTCGCGCCGTTGTGGAAGTTGTGCCGTTCGAACAAAATCAACTGTAAATCCGCAGGGAGTTGATAATAGCACATAATTTTCCCACAAATCGGTCGCAGCCTCGCACGGTTTGAGCTCAAACGGAGAGTCTATAATTTTTTAACTCGGTCCTGGAAACATACGAGAATGGATAACCAGACGAAGTGCGAATTTTACCATTTTGATGTATCAGACTAAAAAGTATTTAACTAAAGGAGAAGAATGGCCATTAGCTGTGATTAGTTTATTAAGTGCGTTAACACATTGCCGAAAAAGTTTTTAAATTTTATCTACACGGAGAAAAAAACTTCGTGCGTGGGACCCGAAGTTTAGGTCATATGGATCTCTGAACTTTTCGGATTGAGCATCTGAACACTGTAGATCTAGCTGTCGAGGTTTGGATCACACATCTGAAACTTCAGTTCTTACATCTGAAGTACTTCGGTTTTCGCATCCGAAAAACTTCGGTTCTCACATCTGAAGTACTTCAGATGTAAGAACTGAAGTTTCTGATGTGTGATCCGAACCTCGACAGCTACTTCAGAGATCCATATGACCTAAACTTCGGGTCCCACGCACGAGGTTTTTTTCTCCGTGTGGAGTAGAAAAATACCTTCCTCTTTAGTACATTATTGACGACGGCCGTTTTGGGTGGATCTCATCTTCAGGTCTTGCGTGTTTCCTCCACGATCAACTGCTACAACGTTTGGTACAAAATTGTAACAGTGTTATGAGTACATGACTTGATGCTAATTGCAATTTTTTTCCGAAACCGATCATAACGGACTTACTTTTACCCCGTAACCGTTTCAGTCACCTGAAGATGGGCGCCTGCCCGAAATGGCCATCGTGTAAGAAATAAAAGTAAGTCAGCCATGATCGGTTTTGGACAAAATTTCAATTTGCATCAAGTCATGTGTTCATAGTACCGATGAAGTTTTAAAAAATAGTGCGTTATGTTACAACATAGTAAGTCTTAACAGTATGCTCTAAAGTTTTTTAGTTTTAAAAGTTTTCAGAGACTTGATTAAATTTGGCAATAGCTGATGTGGCTTGGTTCCTTTCTGCCTAACGCGGTCCAAAAGGGCTGCGGCAATGTCTCAGAGGCCACTTTTGGCCAGGATATGCACTTTTTAAAGGCCATGACCGATTTTTTTCGGAATATTTCGCGATGTTGGCACCTGTGGGTATGGAAAACTGAAACAAAGTGCATATCGCTCGTGAAAAATTCAGCATGAAAGTGAAAAATGCAAGCTGAGTAATCAATAGACACGCTCCGCTAAAGTAGAGCACTCTAAAAAAGATCCTAGAAATGGAGTAATTAAATCAAACAAAAGGTTCCTTTGTCGTAATTTCGCTCCAATTATTAACAGGCTACGGCTTCCGTGCGGCCGACCCCTCAATTCCCAAGAGCGCTTATTACAATTATAACATTCCTTCCTACTCGTCGGCGTTTTGTTGCGCTGTAATTTTCTTGCACTGTTTTCGCTAACGCCTGAGTATCATTTGTAAATGAAATATAATTATTTTCTAAGTGACGGCTTGTTTTAAAGCAGGGTCGAATAGAACGGAGGATTTTTAGGTGTATGCATTGAGAGAAACAATAACAGCATATTTCAGTTCTGTTAATATGGGGCGTGGAACAAGAAATAACCGAAGCCTTCTGCGAATTTTGGGGTTTCCCGAAGTTTCCATTGTTTTCTGTGCCGAATTTAACGTAAAAGGCTTCGGAATCAATTCAAAATTCCGGTTGATTTGTGTTCCACTTCCTATATTGACCGAAAGTAACATAAGAACGAGGTGTAATTTTTAATTACTTTAATCTTTATTTAAAAACTGCTGAGTTAGCTGAGCACAAAAATCGTTCTTTCTCAAACGAAAGAACGTAATTCTATTCCAAGGTTACCAAAATTGACTCCAAAAATTCAATTTTTCACAAGAATATAGATATTTGTTTTCTGTCCACAAACTTGCTGGTTTTTGGAATTAGAGGAAAAAACAGTAATGCATTCGATCAAGAATGCCCAACAGTCTCACAATAAAAATCCGACTTGCGGAAGGTAATTTTGCAACGTTGAAATAAAATTACATTGCTCCCCTCAAATTACACTTGTGCTAACTCTCTATTAGACAAGATAGGCTTCTCTCAGCATGACGAGTGTTTAAATCGGTCGTATATATTTGGACTTCATTTTGCAATAAGGAACTACTAAATCTAACTCCTTTTAGAAACACCATATCCAATCGGTTTCTCCATGCTGATAGGAGTTTTTATGAATGAGGCAGAAATAGTGGTTTTTAACTGAGAAGTGTCGTCCAATCGAATGACACATTTCTGAAACCCACCTCTGTAACCTATTTTCTTTCTCCGTCTTAAGAATCCAGCAGCGCGATGAATCGACTTTCGAATTGTCAGCCAAGCATGTTTTGCTCCGTTATCAGTACCAGTGGCGAGGCATGAATGATCGATTATCGATATTTCCCCATTTGAAGCTATGGAAAAGAATCGATTATTCAGGTGCTCGTCGCGAACACCCTGATTATCGATCCTTTGCCATAGGTTTAAATGGCAGATAAATCGATATATCGCAAAACACGCCACGCCACTGATCAGTACGGACAGTAATTTTTGCGTATGATTTGCGGTATCTCGCATACGAGATATCGTGAAGGAACGTTGACCGATTGATGTGGCAACATGTCCTCACTTTCGCCAACCAAATTGCCCCATTTTTTCGCACCTGTCAAGCTGACATATAGGTGTGTTCACGACGTATTGTTATTCTGCGGGACAAATCCGCTGGTTAAATTAATATTTCAACCTGTCTTGAAATAGGTGGATATTATTGCTTGATAACGGTCCTGTCGGTTTACTTTCTTTAAATAGATTTTAATGTTCTGTTTTTGATTGTTTGTTCCAGGTATGTTTTTGAATGACAGATCTTATAAATTTTCGATCGAGTTCCGTGCTGTAAGTTTGTAATTGCATGCAATTTTTATTTTTCCGACTTGATTGCGTTAAAGGTGGTTGATACATTAGACTAACGCTGTCATGTTAAGGAGGAGCTCCGTATGAGCATTCAAACATTGCCGTACTCTCTTCGGTGCAATATTTAATTTTGAAAGAAGTTATGAATGAGTTTACTTTTAAATATTATATTCCTTAGATTGATTTGTGAATAAAAGTTTCTGGAGACTCCAATGAAAAATGTTCTCAAGTTTCAAGGAAATTCGTAATCAGCGAAGAAAAAATTTGCAACATCCAAATGTTCGCAAAACGTTCGCTATGCGCCGCTGTATGCTAGCAATGAGGCGTCGTTCAGATTTGAGAGGAAAGTTTAAAAACGAGGCCCGAATACGTCTCTCTTTCCTTCAGCTGTGTTGCTCACGTAGCCGTTGAAGCACCACTACAAATAAGACGATTGAAAATAAACATAAAATGGAAATAGAGTAAGGGAAAAGATGCGCGTTGATGCAGGCGCAGAGATACAACTATTCGTGCTTGATGGATGTCCGTGTTGCATCTTCAAAATTGAAGGCGCGACGGCGCGAGGCGTGAACTCGCAATGCTCCGCTCTATGCTGCTAATGTGGCGTGATTCCGGAGACAAGTAAAAAAAACGAGGTCCGAATATGTCTCTTATATCTTTGGTTGTGTTGCTCACATTTTCCTTGAAGCACTTCATTGCCGTGATAGCGAGGAGAGTAGTAAGTGTAAGAATGAAGTTCTGAGAAAACGGTCTCAGAAGCGTCTGACCGGAAAATTTTATTGAAAGAGCCTCTGTTCTTTGTCAAATTGCCACTAATCATCCGAAAGACTCCTACGAATCGTCTGGATGATTAAAAATCGATTGATTTCATTTCAATTACATACAAAGGGTATTTTTTCTTTTTTATGCTAGGCTAGTGTTCGGCAAGACAGCCTACGTGCTATCTTCTGCATGCTTTCTAGGTTTCGTTTTTGACACACAACAACCACATTATCAGGTTAGAAATTGGTAGAAGAGGGCGGCACTTTACTTGAAAGCACTGTTTTCATTGGCACTCTGGAGGAATAAAGTAACTTACTACTGTCTTGCCTGAAACTTCGTCATTTTTGCGCACTTACGTCTTTCTCATAAGTCTTGTCTTTATAGAATTAAGATGAATTTTGCTGTTTTAGCTATTTCAGTGATTTTATCTTAAAGAGATTAGACGAATTTTGAAGGAAACTCGATCGAAAATTTGACATATCAGGGCTCTCTTCGCTATATCACGGCAGCACTATAAGTTTACTTACACTGAGGTAAAAAAAAACAATTGGACTGTCTCTTAAAAACATCGGCAAGAAAAAATACTCTTGATTCAATCAGATTTAAGCTTAAATCAAGAACCAAGCCTCTTAATTTGAGCGGATTTCCTTTTGATTTAAGCTTAAAGCTGATTGAATCAAGAGTCCTTTTTCTTGTCAATGTTTTCAAGAGTCTGGACTCAAGATCCAATGTGTTTTTTTTCCGGTGTAGCTTGTGAGGTTATGTTCGAACAATATTATTTTTCTTTTTTGTCCGCTGATGCGTGAATTTTTGCCCCTCGTGCGGCTTGACGCAAAGGTCTCGTGACATGTTTTGATTAAGCCGTAAAAGGAAATTGGATCAATAGCATAACCCTCAAACAACTGAATATAAATCATATAATTATGATAATTCACTAAAATCAACAGCGATTTAAAGCATTACTCCCTCCTTGTCCTAGCGTTAAGGAATTCACTTTGCTGTTCCTTCGTATCACGCTTGTCTATTTTGAGTGGATACTTTTTTTCATCTATCGGTCATAATTATTCGTTCTATCGCGTTTGAGTTCGGCCTTCTCAATCAGGAGAGATCGTCTGTTTTGTCGAAAAAATAAAATAAATGAAAAAAATACGAATGAAAATTTAGTCAAGTGACCTTTTTACTCCGATGTCTTCGTCCGTAAATGTCTTCATCGAAGGTAACGATTAGAGACAGTATGATTTGAAGAGCCCGCGTTAACAATTTAAGCAATCCAATCGGGTGGGGCAGGAGGTGAGGTCAGGGGTCAAAGCTAAATTTCTCTAGATGAATTTTTTGGAAAAGTACCAAAAAAGTACTTTAAAAGAACTGATTTTTTGCCGGCCGGTTTTGGTAGGCCCATTCTCATGCATTTTTTTTAACGTTCTGATTCGAAAAATTACGAAAATTTGAAAACTTTTGTTCCTTAAAATATTCGATTATCAGGGAATTTTTGAATTTCAGTCAAGGAAATTACTGAACTGTCAAGATTTTTTTTTCTAATCAACTCTAGTTTACTTATATCAAGCCACAAAGGAGACCATTTCAGATATCTCCCGATGTCAACTTGTCAGAAAAGGTCATTCACGGCCAAAGCCGCCAAATTGTTTGAAAATCCCTGTATATTTCACGTTTAGATAAATGAGGTAAATAAGCTGAATTTTCAGCGCAATCAAGCAACAATGTTCACGGCTTATCGTTTCCCGCCAGAGACGGGTCAAGCGTCCCTGAATTCGTCCGTGTGATGATCCTGGCGCGATGCAATCGTTGCATAAGGGAACCAATCCGCTACGCTAAGAAAGAACGCCGTATTAGCTTTCGCATGTTGCCAAATTTCCTTCCAGAAAAAAATTATTTTCTAAGAAAGTTTGAATATTTTTCTCTGAAATTTTCAGACTCTGGAGATCAAATTATGAATCAAATTCTCAGAAAAATCGGAAGGAAAGTAATTACAAATTTATCCCAATTCTGTGATTATTCAAAGGAACTTTGGCAACGTCCAAAAGGTCATACGGTGTTCTTCCTTAGGACGGCAGTAGTGGACTCGCGCGTGCCATCAGTGTCGCAGGAATGTCCGCACGATCAGTTAATGACCATTGGTCAGCGAATTCCGAATGCGGGACGGATTTATGGAAGTGGAATCGATCGATCCCCTCTATCGATCGGCTCTATTATTACCGCAACCTTACATTTTCGATTGATCATCATTGGCGCATTCTTCAACAAACTGTAAGCGTCTGTTCAGATGAGCTACTCCTGAATGAATGGTCCTATTGCAAACTTCAGTTAGAGGGAAAAAGAGAGTTGTCTCTTGGGTCGTTCAAGTACTACGTAACGCACTTTTTCCGATTTTTGACCTCTCTCTACCCATTGTCACGCAGCCGTAACGCAACCTTTCACCCTCACTGGAAAAAAAAAAAAAAAAAAAAAAAAA